>WOXC01005011.1:0-300000 GCA_011680675.1 Gymnobelideus leadbeateri
CCACTCATGCTTTCCCCTGGGGCTTTTGGAGCAGGACTTCTGACCTCACAGTCCTTTTCCGCTCTATGCCCCCAAAATAGGAGTCTAGGGTTGCATTTTTCTGTTTCCTTTGCCTTGGCATGTTGCCACTTAATTGCTTGACTTTTGGGCTTGTTGCCACACTATGGCTTTAAGGCCAGATAGAGGGATTTTTGTCCCGAACTTGTGGGGGGCAACTTCTGTTTCTGGCAAGCTGTAAACTCACCCACAACTTCCACCCTAGATCACAATCCAGATCCAGGGAGGTTAAAGCAAGAGCGATTACCCCCAAGACTGATCGCTGGATCTCCCCACGATTTGTAGGCTGGGAGCCGGAAATGCCTATGAAAACTACAAAATGGCGTGTCTCCTCAGCGGCTTCTAAGCCCCCAGGGGAGGGAGCTGACGCATTCCCCAAATACAGATCCCATAGGACACTAACCTCTTACTTTGTCCTAGGCAAGTCTATGTTGATAATTCTGGGGTCGCCACAGTTCCTGGGGTTCTGGGGTTCCTCCAGCCGGCTGCTGGCCCTGCCGCCCTGGGGCTAAAACCTCGGCTCACGTGGACCTGGGCTCGGCTCGGCTCGGCTCCTGCGCTGCCGGCTCCCAGACTGCTGCGCTGGTCCTTCCTGCAGGGTGCTGGGCTGTCCTCAGTGGGAGGTTAGCTTCTCTGTGTCGTTCTGTGGGTGTTGGGGCTTCAGAAGTTTTTCAGAGTCCTTTTTTACATAGTTTGTGGAGAATCTGGGGGCAGAGAGGCTTGGATGAGCTGTTTCTACCCCGCCATCTTGGCTCCGCCCTCTCCTAATATCTTCTGATACAAACACCTAACACCCTAGCCACTCAGTCATGTGGGAAATAGATCCCTGGCATCTGCCCCCAATTACACTGTCATTATTTTAGAAATAGATTCAATCATGGCAACCATATCTGTCTCTTTAAGGGAAGAAGTCACTGTGCTATACCACTGAGAGCTGAGCAAGTCTTTAGAGATTATTTCATATAAACTCTTAGTGGGGCAGAGCCAAGATGGCAGAGTAGAAATAGCACTTCCAAGGTGCTCTGCCCCACACCGCCTCCAAACAATGTGAAAGGGGAATCTGAACAACTTCTGGAGCTCCAGCACCCACAGAATGACACAGAGAAGCTAACCTCCTGCTGAGGACAGCCCAGCAGCCCTGCAGGGAGCGACCAGCGCAGCGCTCTGAGAGGGGGCAGCATAGTGCACTGGGAACCGACAGCGCAATGCTCTGGGAGCCAAGCCCAGTTCCACATGAGCCACAGTTTTAGGGCCAGCAGCCAGCTAGAAGGATCCCAGAACACCAGCAGCTGTGGCAATTCCAGAATTATCAGCACAGATATGCCTAGGACAAAGTGAGAGGTTAGTGCCCTATGGACTTTAGGACCAGTATTTGGGGAACCCGTTGGCTTCCTCCCCTGGGGGCGAAAAGCTGCTGAAGAAATGCGGCACAGAAGCCATTTTGCAGCTTCAGTGGCAGCTCCAGCTTCTGGTCTGCAAATTGTAGAGAGATCCAGCAATCAGTCTTGAGGTTAATCGCTCTTGCTTTAAAATGCCTGGATCTGGATTGTGGTCTGGGGTGGAGGTTTGGGGTGGGTATCCAGCTTGTCAGACCGTGTGGAGGCTTTACAGAGGCCACCCAACCTGCGGAAGTTGTGAAGACCCCATGTTTAGGACGGAAGCTCTCCTGTCTGGTGGCAGAGTCCTACTGTGGCAACAAGCCCAAAAATCAAGTAATTAAGTGGCAATATGCCCAGGCAAAGGAAACAAAATAAACAGAAAAAATGCAACTTTAGACTCCTATTTTAGGGGCAAAGAGGATGGAAGCATGGAACAGTCAGAGGACTGTGAGGTCAGAAATCCTGCACCAAAAGCCCCAAATGAAAAAACAAGCTGGCTACAGGCCATAGAGGACCTTAAGAAGCAGATAAGAGAAGTGGGGGAAAAATTGGGAAGAAAAATGAGAAAAATGCAAGAAAAGGATGAAACAACAGTCAACAGCCTGACTGAGGAAAACAACACCTTAAAAATTAGACTAACTCAAATGGCAAAAGAGGCCCAGAAAGGCAATAAGGAGAAGAATGCCTTAAAAATCCGAATTTTCCAGACAGAAAAAGAATCTCAAAAGCTCACTGAGGAGAATCACTCCTTCAGAATTAGACTGGAGCAAATGGAAGCTAGTGACTTTATGAGAAATTAAAATGCTGTTAAACAGATCCAAACAAATGAAAGAATAGAAGGCAATGTGAAATATCTCATGAGAAAAACCACTGACCTGGAAAATAGATCCAGGAGAGATAATTTAAAAATTATTGGACTACCTGAAAGTCATGATCAAAGAAAGAACCTAGAAATCATCCTTCAAGAAATTCTGAAGGAAAATTGCCCTGATGTTTTAGACCCAGAGGGGGAAACAGAGGTTGAAAGAATCCACTGATCGCCTCCTGAAAAGGA
Source organism: Gymnobelideus leadbeateri (assembly GCA_011680675.1). NCBI lineage: Eukaryota > Metazoa > Chordata > Mammalia > Diprotodontia > Petauridae > Gymnobelideus > Gymnobelideus leadbeateri. Next base: position 2,491 of record WOXC01005011.1, read on the forward strand.
TCCCAAAAAGAAAATTCCTAGGAATATTATAGCCAGGTTCCAGAACTCCCAGATCAAGGAGAAAATACTCCAAGCAGCCAGGAAGAAACAATTCCAATATTGTGGAAACACAATCAGAATAGCCCAGGGCCTGGCAGCTTCTACACTGAGCGATTGAAGGGCATGGAATATGATATTCCAGAGGGCAAAAGAGCTGGGATTGAAGCCAAGGGTCACCTACCCATCAAAAGTGAGTATCTTGTTTCAGGAGAAAATATGGTCATTCAGTGGAATAGAGGACTTTCAAGCATTCTTGAGGAAAAAAACAGAGCTGAATAGAAAATTTGACATTCAGACACAAGAAGCAAGAGATGCTTGAGAAGGTAATCAGGGAAAAGAAATCAAAAGGAACTTATCAAAGTTGACCTATTTACATTCCTACATGGAAAAACAATAACTGTGTCTGATGAAACCTTTCTCATTATGAAAATAATTGAAGAAGGGTATATGGACATATGAATACATATGTGGATGTGTGTATATATGTTTACAGGTATACATGGATAGAGGGCACAGGTTGAATTTGGTGGGAAGGGATGATACTTAAGGGGTGAAGTTAAGAGGTGATAAAGGAAAGTGACAAGAGGAGATGGGGAGAGACAGGGTAGGGCAAACTATCTCATGTAGAAGAGGCAAGGGGAAGTAGTTGCACGGGAGGGGAAGAACAGGAAGGCAAAAAGGCAAAACCCTATTCTCATTGAATTTGGCTCAGGGAGAGAATCACATACATACTAAATGGGATATCTCACCCTGCAGGAGAGTAGGGGGAAGGGAGATGAGAGGGGGGATGATGGAGGGGAGGGTATTCTGGGGGGGGGGGAGGTTGGAAGTACCCACTTTCGAAGAGGGATAGGATGAAAGTAGGCAATAGACCAGGTTGGGGGTGGGATGGATGGGAGGGAAATATAAACAGTCTTTTACAATATATCTACTATGGTAATGTTTTGCATAGCTATACATGTACAACACATACTGAATTACTTATCTTCCCAGAGGGAATGGGTGACAAGGGAGGAAGGGAATAGATCTGAAATTCGAAGTCTTAAAATTAAATGTTTCAAATGTATATAAATACTATTATTAATACTATTCTGCATGTAATTGGGAGATAAGATGTTCAGGCATTGGGGCTCAGAGATTCACCTTGCCCTAATGGCAAAGCCGAAGGGGGTATGGGAGAGAGCAGGTTGGATGAGGGGATATCTTGTAGGACTGCTATTCTGGGGTGGTAGGTAGGGGAAAAATGGGGGAAAATTGTAACTCAAAATCTGGTGGAAATGAATGATGTAAACCAGAAGTTAATAAAGCATTTGTTAAACATATAAACTCTTAGTTTTTCAGGTGAGAAAAGTGAAATGACTTGTTCAAGGTCACAAAGGAAATTGGTGAGGCAGGGGACTGCAAAAAAAAGTGAGTCTAGGCTTACTATAAGGAAAAGCTTCCTAAATGTTCTTTCCAAAACTTCCTAGGGATGTCCAGAAGTGAGATGGGTTGCTCCAAAAGGTAGGGGTTACCCCTCATGGAAATTTTGTGTTGTGCCAGGGATCCTGCCTGAGGGACATTTGAGGCTGAATGGTGGCTCTGCCCCCTTTCAACTTGGAGATTCTGTGATTCTGAATAATGATGATGATGATGATGATGATGATGATGATGATGATGATGATGATGACTGTGTGTCATTGTTTACAACTTACAAAGCTCATTATCTGTGTTATCCAATTTGATTCTCACAGTAGAACTGTGGTGGAGGCAGTATAAATAGTCCATTTTACAGATAAGGTAACTGAGGCCCAGAGAAGCTGAATGAGCATGTGATGTTGGATTTGGAACGGACCTCAGAAGCCAAATAACCCACAAGAGCCCTCAGTGATTGGTGTCCTCAGTGACACATTCTCCATCTTCACTAGAGAGAAGCCTCGTACCCCCCAGGCAGCTTCCTCTTTTTCAGTGGTTCTGGTTGTGAGGGAGCTTTCTTCTGACCTCAAGCCCAAGTCATCTTCTTTGAAATTTTTGCCCCCTGGGCCTCCTGGTTCTGGCCTCTGGGGCCCAGAAGACCAGAGCTCCCCTCTCCTCCGCAGGATAGACCCTCAGACATCTGGAGCAACTCTCATGCTTCCCCCAGGATCCTTTTCTCCTGGCAAAATACCATCTCCTTCACCACATGATCCGCTTCACATTCCTGCCTTCTGCTGCCCTGGGTAAGCTTTGGGTGCTTCCCCCCTTGTCAGAGGGCTTTCTAACAGATAATGAGCACAGGGATCTGACCGTTATCTGGCCAGGGCTCAGAGTAGAAGCACAACCTCCCTGAAGCCCCAGAAGCAGAATCTACCTCCTGCCAGGGCTTTTCTCAAGGCAGTTGGGGATGATCTCATCATCTTTCTGGCCCAAGGTCACACAGCCAGTATATGTCAAGATTCAAAAATGAGTCCAGGTGTGCGACGCCAAATTCAGTGAGTACATGCGCTTTCTCTGTCTCTGTCTCTGTCTCTCTCTCTGTCTCTGTCTGTCTGTCTCTCGCTTTTTCTTGCTCTTTCTCCTCTCTTTCTTTCTCTCTCCCCCTCCTTCTGTCTCTGTCTCTCTATCCCTGTCTTTCTCTCTCTCTGTCTCTCTCTCTGTCTCTCTGTCTCTCCCCGTCTCTCTCTGTGTCTCTCTTTCTGTGTCTGTGTCTGTCTCTCCCTAAAACAAATTTTTTTTTAAACTGGAGTACAAACAACAACTAGGAGTGGCCACCCTGGGTGGGTCCTGCAGATCGTTTCCACTTCTGGGTTCCTGTTCCCATTCTCCATTTGTCTGTGACCTCTTTATTCTTCTCCATCGTACAGCCAGAAGAAAGAGGCCTGTCCTGTCGTTCACTGCAGAACAGTGTGCACTTATTCCGAATCCTGTGGGCTAAGACTGAGAAGATGCAGACAAGGCTTCATAAACATATAAGAGGGATGCTCTCTGTGGCTTTGGTATAACAGTCATCTCAGCCAGAGAAAAGAGTCTGTGCTGCCTCTAAAAGCATTATGTGTGTGTGAGTGTGTGTGTGTGAGTGTGTGTGAGTGAGTGAGTGTGTGAGTGAGAGTGAGTGAGAGTGTGTGAGTGTGTGTGTGAGTGTGTTTGAGTGTGAGTGTGTGTGAGAGTGTGTGTGTGAGTGTGAGTGTGTGTGTGTGAAAATTTAAGGGAAAGGATTAGCTAATGGAACTAAGATTTCTCAACCTTTCAAAATAAGAGAACCACCCATTTCCTGGCAGATAATTTCCCCATCCATTTTGCAGGACAGAGCAAGGAGAGATGTGCCATATGAGCAGGAACCCTCAGTTTTGGAAACAGAGGAGCTGGGCAAGAATCCTTAGTTACTTATTAACTGTGTATCTTTGAGCAAGTCCAGGGTGCTGATACTGCTCCCACTTCTACTGCTGCCACCACCAGCACCAGCACCAGCGCCCACACTGCGCTGGGGAGGCCACCAAGCGTTTCACAGATATTTTTATTCCATTTGATTCTCACAACAGATCATGGAGGAGGTGCGATTATTATCTCCATTTTACAGTTGAGGCAGCTGAGGCTGAGAGAAGTGAGGAGCTCTGGGAGGCCCCGGGTGCAGTGCTCCAGCCTCTAAGCCGCCTAGCTGCCTACTGGGGCAGAATGGTGCATACATGGTGGGCTTGGTGGGGGGTTTTCTCTAACTGTTTTTTATTTATTTACAATAAAATGTTCAGGCTGGGGAACATTGAATCATAACTGGAAAGCATAGAATCATAACTCTAGAAATAGGAAGGACCTCAGATGTCACCTAATTCATGTCACCCCTTCATTTAGCAGATGGGGAAACTGAGACCCAAGGCAGCCAAACGACTTGCCCAGGGTCACTCAGGTAGTAAAGCATTAGAGGAGATGAGACTGGAACCCAGAACCTTAGGGTTAAGAGCCTGAAGTCCTTGCACTGCGTCCTCTGCCTTAGTCACTCCTTTGCCTCTATAGATCTACAATACATGATTAAAATTACACAGATTTCAAACACCTGTATTTAGGATAAATCAAGGAAGGATGGCACCTTTACTTTTGTCATCCCTATGAACTGGTAGATTTCTCTCAGATTCTTGCTCTTTGAGGGGATTTGGAGAAGATGATCAGAAAGCTGGAGTCTCTGCTCTGCAAAACACAAAAAATGGGATGAAATGTAAGGATTCCTCTGCACTGACCTTGTTTTTTGTCAGCTAATGTTAAAATGCTATTAATCATGGGACTGCTTGAAAAAATCTCTCTTTGTTGGCAAGACGCCTTGAGTCTAATGTCAAGGTCCTCTTTGGAAATTGGATTAAATTTATAACCAAACAAGAGATAGAGAACATGATGAAATGCAAAACGGACAATTTTGATTACATTAAATTAAAAAGGTTTTGCCCAAACAAAACCAATGCAACCAAGATGAGAAGGAAAGTAAAAAGCTGGGAAACAATTTTTGCAGCAAGTGTTCTGATAAAGGTCTCATTTTTCAAATATATAGAGAACCGAGTCAAACTTACAAAAATACAAGTCATTCCCCAATTGATAAACAGCCAAAGGATATTTCAGGTGAAGGAATTATAACTATCTATAGTCGTATAAAAATGCTCTACATCACTATAGATTAGAGAAATGCAAATTAAAACAACTCTGAGGTACCACCTTATACCTATCAGATTAGCTAATATGACAAAAAAAGAAAATGATAAATATTGGAGAAGATGTGGGAAAACTGGAACACCAATGCACTGTTGGTGGAGTTGTGAACTGATCCAACCATTCTGGAGAGCAATTTGGAATTATGCCCAAAGGACTATAAAATTGTGTATACCCTTTGATCTAGCAATATCGCTACTAGGTCTGCATCTCAAAGAGATCATAAAAAAGGGGAAAGGACCCACATGTACAAAAATATTTATAACAGCTCTTTTTGTGGTGGTCAAGAGTTGGAAATTGAGGGGATGCACATCAGTTGGGGAATGGCTGAACAAGTTGTCTTATATGAATGTAATGAATACTATTGCACTATAAGAAATGATGAGCAGGCAAATTTCAGAAAAAAACCTGGAAAGACTTACATGAACTGATGTGTGAAGTGAACAGAACCAGAAGAACATTGTACACAATAAGAGCAACATTGTGAAACTGTCAACTACGATGATCTTAGCTCTTCTCAGCATCACAATGATCCAAGATAATTCCAAAAGCTTCATGATGCTCTCCACCTCCAGAGAAAAAACTCTGGATTCTGAATGCAAATCAAAGCATTCTGTTTCCATCTTTTTGTTGTTTGTTGTTGTTTTCTTTCTTGTGGTTTTTCTTTTTTGTTCTGTTTCTTCTTTCACACCATGAGGAGTGTGGAAACATGTTTAATGTGATTGTAGATGTATAACCTATATCAAATTGCATGCTGTCTTGGGGAGGAGGAAGGGGAGGGAGAGAGAAAAATTTGGAACTCAAAATCTTCTAAAAATGAATGTTGAATGTTGAAAACTGTGTCTTTACATGTAATTGGAAAAAATAAAATAATATTAAGTAGGAAAAAATAAAATAGTTTTAAATTTAAAGAAAAAGAAGTTGGATTAAAGTTACCTGCATGATGTACTCACTCTCGGGGAGGCAGCATGGCCATGACTCTCAACTAAGAGGAAGCCTTACCACCTCCTGGGAGAGCTCAAAGTGCTCTGTCATTGAATTTTCAATAATGCCCACAGAGCAAGCTTCAGTGGCCCTAAAAGAAGCCTGGGTTCATTTCAGACTTCAAAAATAGGATTTAAAAAGAGACTTAAGGCTAATTTGTCCAAGTTTAGAATTCTTCAAATTCTTGATATAAAAGAAATCATTAAAAATAGTTGTGTATATATGACCACTGAGACCTCAGAGCAGACAGAGTAGAATTTTGAGCCAGAAGAGGAATCTGAGAAGCCATCAGGTCCAATTCCTTCATTTTATAAATGAGGAAACTCAGTCCCGGGGAAGTTAAGAAATGTGTCCATGATTAATCAATTGCTAAGCACATATTAAGACCAAATTATGTTCCAGGCACTCATTTAGGTGCTGGAGATGCATAGGTCAAAAAAGAAGCCTCCATTGACCCCCAAGAAGCAGACATCTTAGCTGAAGAAACAGCATTGATTCATATAATTTCTACATTGTCTCCTGCATACTTTCTTTTCCCTTCTGGTTCCAATCCTGTCTGTCTCATCACTCTTTATTGTTGCTTCATTGTCCACGTCACACCCCCTAACTGGGTCATTCTCCAGGCTCTGCCCTAGGTCCTTTTCTCTTCTTTCTGCCCACTCTCTTTAGTAACTTCATCATCTGCCATGGGTTTGACTCTCCTCTCTGTATAAGATGATGCCCCAATCTCTATATTCAACCCCAGGTTTTCTCATGAGTTTTAATACCACCCTTGCCAAATGCCTAATGGACATTGCAAAGGGGATATAAGAGAGGCCCTTGTTATCTTTCCCCTTCAATCCACTGGTCCTACAAAAATTCACAAAAATTAAAAAATGAGGGCAGGCATCAGCAAATGCCCTATTTGCAGCCTCAGCAGCATCCTCAGCTCCCCACTCTCCTTCATACCACATATTGACTCAACTGCCCAATCTGGTCATTTTTGCCTCCACAACATCTACCACATTCGATCCCTTCTTACTGCTTGTCCAGCCACCACATTGATCCAAGCCTTCCTCACTCCTGACTTAACTTGCACTCTCCTCCTCTTTACTTTCTGTCTCTCCCCATCCCCATTCTTCCCCCTAGTCTCCAAAGTGATTTTTCTTGAGTGCATTTCTAACCATGTCATTCGCTGACTCAATAAACTCTTTTTTGCTGTCGTTATCCAGTCATCTTGCCATGTCTGACTTGATGTCATTTCTTGGCAAAGGTACTAGAGTGGTTTGCCATTTTCTTTCCTTCTCCGTTGTGTCCCCATTTTACAGATGAGGAACTGAGGGATACAGAGATTAAGTGACAGGGCCACATCACTGGTGTTTGAGGTTAGATTTGGACTCCACTCTTCCTGACTCTAAGCCTAGCACTTTATCCATTGTACCATCTAGCTGCCCCACCAGTAAGCTCTAGTCTCAGATGCTTCCTAGTTGTATGACCCTGGGCAAGTCATTTAACCTCTGATTGCCCAAATCCACTGAAAAAGGAAATGGCAAACCAATCCAGGATCTTTGCCAAGAAAACCACATAGACAGGTACTGCCCATGGGTTCAGAAAGAGTCAGACATTACTGAACAACACCTCCCAGGGTTGTTGTGATGGTTAAATGAGATAGGATACTTGTAAAGCTCTTTGCAAACCCTTAAAACACATATACATGTTAACAAGGATATTCTGGAGCTGATTCATATTGGTTCTCATGTTACAGTTTCAGTGTGAGTACTTATACCTTGGAAATTAGCAAAAAATCCAAATCTTATCTGGATTTAATGTGTTATTGATTTTCTAGACTTAATAAAAGGTTGCAGAAAATGTTAATAAGGCAGACGAACTTAAAAGTGTTGTACATCCTTCTTTTTGGAGAGCTGGGTGCTAAACATTTGCCAGTGCACACACACATCTATCTATGCTTTTGTGAATTTGGACATTTCACTTTCTTGAGCCTCAGTTTTTTTCAGCTATAAAGTGAGTGGGTTGACCTGGCTGTTCTCTGAGTGCCCTTCCAGATCCAGTGCTATGATCTGTAAAATGGATCAATTGACATCAGACAATCCAACCACTTCATTTTATAATTGAGGAAACCAAGGTCCAAGACAAAGTGTTTAGCTCAAGTTCCTCTGAGGTCGTAAGCTTAGACACTGGCTGCCATGGTCCCTAAAATTCCTTCCAGCTCTCTGTGTTCTTGGGTCATTTGTTTATTTTTAATTTTATTTAATTTTTTTCAATTACTAAAATTCTATCTTCTCTGCTTTCTACCTCCCTGTCATGGGGGTTGGTGTGGGAATAAAAACTTTGTCATTCACCTATACAGTCAAGCAAAATGATTCCCAAAATCAATGTCTTGCTGTGCAGGTGCCCCCACGATAGTATGTACATAGCCACACTTGCCTGATTGTTCTCTGTCAATAGGGCCTCCGTTCATATTATGGCAGTCATTATATATAGTAGGATCATAGACTGAGAGGTGGAGGAGACCACAGTGATTGGTCTATTTTACAGATGAGAAAACTGAAGGTCATGCAGGTTAAGTGACTTTCCCAAAGTCACATAGGTAGTAAGCTTCAGAGGCAGGATTTGGACTAGGCTGATTCCACTGACTCCAGAACCTGCCTTGCCTATGCCCCTTCTTTATCCTTGTCTTTATTTATGGCCCCATGATAGTCTATCTGTTTGTGTGCCATGTCTTGCTGCCTCTCCCTCCTCCCCAGTGGTCAGGCAGAAAGGGGACTTTGGCTTGTTGTGATGGCCAGCACTAGTGCCCAAGGTGTTCCTGGGGGCTGGAGGCCTGATGTCCTTCTGCTTCCATGGTATCACAGGTACTTCTTAAAGAACACTCCTTTCAGAAAAACAGAAGCAGCAAGGCCAGACATCTCTCTCTCTCTCTCTCTCTCTCTCTCTCTCTCTCTCTCTCTCTCTCTCTCACACACACACACACACACACACACACACACAGCAGGCTGTGTAGACTGAAGAGTCAGTTCCAACCTTTAGTCACTGCACAGCTGCCACCCTCCTCCCACCCACCCCCCAATCTCACTGCAAAGAGAAAAAAAATTTATAGGTTTGCAAGTGTGTTAATTAACATCCACATTCATCATTCACTGAATAAAACATGTGAGAGTGTATCACACACCAGCAAAGCAATGGCTTTGCCTCCAATATTATCCTCTAAAAAGAAACAGAAACCATGGGCCTGATGTAAGCTGACATCTAAGACAGGCGGGTAATTAGGCACTCAGCAAGTTTGCTTTTTCATGGCTTACCCAAGAAATGTATTTCTAAGGCATTTTTCAAAAATGGGGCCCAAGGAGGGGAGGTTGCTTCAGGCTCAGCATTGCCCAATGAGCAGGCCTGTCTTCTCTATATTTATCCCTAATCCTGCCATCCTGGGCTGTAATTAAAAGAGAGGGTTATTACAAATGCCCGGTTCGGACTTGCTTCACGTTGCAATTGGAGAGTTGAGGCCTTTTTGGGGAATGAGGGGCTCAAAGCTGAATTCTGTGATTGGAGGGATTATTGCTAAATACATCTAGGAGAGACTGGAGGAAATAAAACCCTAATTTCCCAACTTATAGGAGGAAGAACTGATAAGAATCAATCAACCATGGCCTGCCATTAAAACACAGAAAAAGGAGAAACAGTTTAATGTTGGACAGGGGTATAGAGCAGGTGAGTGGCCCATAACACTGACCAGTGCAGCCAACCTAGATGAAAGCATCATTGGGAAATGCTTAACAAATCAAATCAAATAAATATCTAATATTTGCTAGTAAATTTATTAACAACAAATAATTAAGAACATTAAAATGTTAAAAAATATCTAACAGAACTAGTGAATATTTAATATTTATTAGCAAAATAATTACTAACACATAATGAATGATGTTTATTAAAATGTTTAAATAAATATTTAACAAAATAAATAAAATAAAGCATAAAAATATTACATTTTGAAATGAGGAGAATATGTAGCCCTCAAGGGTCTTTCAGTACAGGTCAGTGGCCACCATTTTTCTATTGGCATTTGACACCACTGGCACAGGTGTTAGAGTGTTGTATTCAGAGCCAGGAAGGCCACAATGCAAGAACTCCATTGGACACCACCCTGGGCCAGTCACCGTACTGGCTACAGCATTCTCTTAATTTTTTTTTTATTTTTTATTTTTTTATTTTTTGCTTTTTGGAGGGAGAAGATAGGGCAATTGCTCTTAAGTGACTTGGCCAAGGTCACATGGCGTGTGTTAAGTGCCTGAGGCTGTATTTGAACTCAAGTCCTCCTGACTCCTGTGCAGGTACTCTATTCACTAAGCCACCTAGCCGCCCCATGGCTACAGCATTCTCATCTGTGAAAAGCGAGGGTTGGACTCCCTGGACTCTGAGCCTCTTTCAGCAGATCTCATTGTAAGGGTGTGGCCCAGGGTCTCATTCTTTGTCTCTTACCCCCAAGAAATGTGCCACTGCCTTAAAGGGGCCTGCCTTTTACACTCCCCTGCCCCTCAATCCAGAATCTCAGAGCTGGAGCAGCCTTGGGGATAAAGTCACTTTCTAACACCTCCATCCCCTTTGTAAGCTGGAATCCCCTCCACCACATTCTAATCCAATGGTCACTCAGCCACAATTTGAAGATTGGGGGGCAGGGGGCAGCTGTAAGAGCCCCCTCCCTCCCACTTTGGGAGAGTTCTATTTTGTTAGGAAGTTTTATTTTTCCTGTCTCCTCTCTCTGACTTTTATCCATTGACCCTAGTTATGTCCCCTACGGCCCTTTCCCAAGATAGCTGTTCAGACCTCTGGAACCAAAATCCTCTTCCCTTCCAGCCTCCCCAAGTCTTCCCTTCTCCAGGCCAGACATTCTCAGGTCTTCCAGTCAGCCCTCATAAGGCACGATGTCCAGGCACCTCAGCATTCCAGCCTATGTCTGGTTGGGCTCCAATTTGTGACTGTCTTTCCTAAAATGTGGTGCTCAGAATTAGACACAATCCTCCATGTTAGACCAAGCCAAAGCAACATCTCAAAAAAAAAAAAAAGGTAAGATTTTTTTTTTTTGCTTTTTGGAGGGGGAGGAAAGGCAGGGCAATTGGGGTTAAGGGACTTGCCCAAGGTCACATGAATAGTCAGTGTTAAGTATCTGAGGCAGATTTGAACTCAGGTAGGTCCTCCTTCACTATGCCACCAAGCCACCCCAAAAGGTAAGATTTTTAATGAGCTAAAACCTGATACAACAGGCACTTGATAATAAAATTATCCCCCCAGAGCCCACTTCCTCTAGTCCTTTCTGGAGCAGACTTCTTGGGCAGGCAGGCAGGTGAAGCCCACAAACCTCTTTTCAGAATCATGTTTGAAATACACAAAATAAAAAAAAAATGTGAGTACAAAGGGAAGCAAATTATATCAGAATAGCAACCAAAATATTAACTACAACAACAAAAGCAAGTTCTTGGCTCCCACCTTAAGAACCCCTGCTCTGGGAGGACTACTTCTTTTCTTCTATAAACAAACAGATTAAAAGAGACAGGAACTGAAACTGTGATTTCACTGGCATAGCAAACTCCCAGGTTGGGAAATTCCCATTGCCAGTGCAGATAAACACATCCTCTGCAACTTAGAGTCTTTTAAAAACTTATTTCTTCAAATGAAGATCTTCCTTCTCTCCCTCTCCAGAGAAGCAAGAAAACAAAACCCCTCTTACAAGCATGTTTAATCAAGCTAAATAAATTCCCCCACTGACCATGTCTCAGAGTTCCTTACCTCTCTATCAGGAGACGGGCAGCATGTTTCATCAGAGTTCCTCTGGAATAAGGGCTGGTCAAAATTTGTGTTCTTAGGTTCTTCCTAGGGCACTAAAAGATTTTTCCAGGATTATAGAGACAATAGATGGTATCAGAGGCAGGATCTGAACCCAGATCTTTTGGATCCAAAGCCAGCTCTGCTATCACATGCTAGCCAATTCATGTGCCCAATAATGTCATTGGTCCTTTTCGAAAATGAAGGATGAACAACAGCATTCCCTGCCCCATTCCACACCCCAAAGAAAACTGTCCTTGTTTTAGGACTTTGATTTCCTGTGATGTGCACAGCAGCAGTGATGTTCCCAGCCTTGAGCTGGACAGGGCTGACAGTGATTAATGCACCAACAGACCAAACATGGGGGAATTTGCATTCCATGGTCCAGTTGGATTAACTCAAGGAAGGCTGAGGGAAAAGCCATTTTTCCCACATCAAAATGCATACCTCCTACTATTTTGATTGTACCATTCTCTCCTTGGGAGAAGAGTTCCTACTTCTGGTTTCCTCCTCTACCAATTTCTGATTGCCATGACTCACTCTAGAGGAGTCTCCAAATATCCCAGCCTTCCATGCTGTAAGGCCAGTGGCAGCTCTGGTTGAGACAGAAGTTCTACAACTTCATCCCTTGGGAGCCAGCTCAAAGTGAGAAGAAAACTGGATTTTAAGAAGAGGGACCTTGGTTTGAATCTCATCTCTACTATTTCTTCCTTGAGTGTCCTGGAGCAGGTCATAGGGTCCTTGATCTCAAGTCAGAAGAGGCATTGGAGGTTTTGTAGTCCGCCCACCCATTTCACAGATGAGAAAGCTGAGCAAGCTGCCTAGAGTCACATAGCCAATAAAGTGTCTTAGGAGGATTTGAGCTCCAAGGCAAGCTCTCTCTCCACCAGGCCATGATGCTCTCCCTCCTCTCTGCTTCTCAGTTTCTTCCTCTATAAAACAAAGAGGTATGGGACTTTGCCCATGGTCAGCATGTAGTCAGTGTTGGACTGAGGACCATTGATTTAGCGATAGAGGGCTAAGGAAGCTGAAGTCAATGTCAGAGGCAGGATCTGAACCCAGGTCTGCCTGGCTCCAGTTCCAACTCTGAGCACTGCTTCCAAAAGCCTGGGAGTTGACACCACAAAGCCCCAGGAAGATCTGGGACTAGGCTCCAGATCTCAGATCTCTTGTTCTGGGGCCCCCTTCCCTCCACAATGGGCCGCTTGGTGAGTCAGCCTGGCATCCTCCCCTGTCATCTTTCTATCTCCACTTCACCCATGGAAAAGTGGGGATAATTATAACTGTCCAGGACCTCCCAGGGTTGTGGTAAGGATTAGTATGATAAAGATCTAAGGAGGAAGTGAAGACCTGGGCAATTCCCGGAGTGATTAGGACCAGACCAGTAATAGGCAGCTGCCTATTCACAAGGGTCCCCAGAGTCATAATGACAGCCTCACTTCACTGCTCATGTTTTCTTATCTTAGATGATCTCAAGCCTCCAGCACAGACCTCCAAGTCACTCAACTGGAGACAAGAAGACCTGCTGGGCCACCATTTGGGAGGGACAGTGTTTCTTCATCCCACCTCTTAACTCCCTTACATTATACAGGTCTAGCCTTGTCATGGTGTATTAAAGGCATTCTGTGCCAGCTGCCCTTTAAAGGAAGGTGGGTATGAGGGAAGACTGTGTATGGGCCAGTGGAAAGAGCTCTAAATTAGGAGACAGAGGGAATACCTGGATGACCTTGGGCATGTCACTAAATTTCTTTGAGCCTCAGTTTCTTCATCTGAAAAGTGAGGTTGGACTCAATGTCCTTTCAGGTTCCAACTCTATGTGCCTACCTTTTGTGAAGGAATAATTGGTATTTTCAGAACTGAAGAATATCTTTATAATATCCACTAATTTAGTTGCTTGATAAGTTTGGATTTTCATATAATCAATGAGTGGGATGGAAAAGCATTTATTAATCACCGACTATTTGCCAGATACTGTGCTAAGGAATAATAATGTAAGCATTGGTGTTGCAGTTGGAGGTTTGCAAAGTGCTCTTTGTGGTGTTTACATGATCTCATTTGGTCCTCACAATAGGCTCTGGAGGGAGATAGGATTGTTATCCCCATTTTATACAGGAGGAGACCGAGGCAGGAAGAGGTTAAGTGACTTGCCCAGATTCACATAGCTAGCAAGTGTCTGAGGCCAGATTGGAATTGTTGGCCCACAGAAATGAGACCATCCCCTCCTTTCCCCAGATTCCAGCCTACTAGGTAAACAACTGTTTGGGGTAGGGAGAAGAGACAGTGTTAGGAGATGCTTTTTTCTGTGTTTCTCCATCGATCAACAGTGGGACCAAGGAATCATTTACCCTCAGCTCCCACTTCTTTCTCATTCTAATTTGTTGTTGTTCCATCATTTCAATAATGTCCAACTCTTTGTGACCTTATTTGGGGTTCTTTTGGCAAAGATACTGGAGCAGTTTGCCATTTCCTTTTCCAGCTCATTTTACAGGTGAGGAAATAGGAAAATAGGGTGAAGTGACTTGCCCAGGGTCACACAGCTAGGAAGTATCTGAGGCCAGATTTGAACTCAGGATGAGTTTTCCTGATTCCACACCCAGGGCTCTATCCACTGTACCACCTCACTGCCCCCTCACTCTAATAAAACCAATGATTTGTCTCCATTGGCTGTAGGCATTGACCTATCCAATCCATGTCTCTCAGAATATAAGTACTTTGAGGGAAGGGACTGTTTCATTTTTGCCTTTGTATCACCAGTATCTAGCACAATGCTTGGCATATAGTAGGGGATTAATGAACACTTGATGATTGACTGAGAAGAGCTGGCCTAGTAAGTGCCCTCCCCTGAAGGTATTATCTCTGCCAGGCAGGTCACTCAACTGGGATCCCTGAGCATGACCATCTACACATATGATTTGGGCTCATTAGGATTATTCCCCATCTCAAAATACCTCCTGTAATTGATCATTGAAACTCTACCATTACAACTTTGGCAAGCTAAGAGTATTACAAACTAATTTGGTCATGGAATGTTTGGGGGCTTGAACTTCTGATCAATAAGGAGATGAGCATCCAAAATCAAAATAACAGAAACTTTGGGAGGAATTGACTCTAACATCTCAGCATTCATGATAGATAATAAAGAGAAAACCAAATATTGTCTGGTGTTCACCTCAAGCTTTGGGACAGAGAAAATTAGCAGTATCCCACAGCCTAAAATTCCAGGATGAGGAAGTTGTACCAATGGGGATGGAAGATTCTCAAGAATGAAATTCTGACAAAAATGTAAATTATTTCTCTGAGGAAGAATAGGGGAAATTGTTTAAAGAAACTATTATGGATACATACTCAAGTGTCATCAACCAACTTAACAGAGGACAGATGTCAGATAAGGAACCTGAAGACAAAGACAAAAAAAGTAGCTTAGCCCAATAAGAATTGGGTCAGGAGAGCCAGATGGACAAACCATCCTAGAGACAACATAAGGGCCTTTTTCCTTAAAGCTACATTGGAGCAAGAGGAAGACCAGAAAAGCAACAAGATCGGTGCTAGTGATGGATGGGCAAATAACAAGAGAGGATGGAGAAAAGGGACAACTCATAAACTCATATTTTCATGACCAAGGAGAATAATTGCGGGGCTGGGAAGGGTAGGAAAAAAAGTTAATTATACACAGACACAGAAGCAGCTTTTGGGTTCCACAGCCTGTGATTCTTCATTTCTTCACATGCCCACACTACTGGCACACAACAGGGAATCCAACCAATCAATAAACAAGTATTAAGTGCCTGCTGTTTTCAAGGCACTGTGCATAGAGCAGGAGATACAAAAAGAAGCAAAAGACAGTCCCTGACCTCAAGGAATTTACAACCTAAATAGGGAAAAGACGTGCAACTATAGACAAAGCAAGCTAAAGACTGGGTAAACAGGAAGTAATTGAGAGGGAAGGTGCTGGAATTGGAAGGCTTGGGGAAGGCTTCCAGTAAAAGAAGGGATTTTAGTTGAAGTGTAAAGGAAGCCAGGGAGGTCTGTAGGTGGAACTGAGGAGGGAGAGCATTCCAGGCAGAGAAAATGCTCCTCCAGAATTGGAAGGTCTTACTCATGGAGCAACCAGGAGAGCAGGCACTGGATTGAAGAGTAAGCAGTGGGATTAAGATGTAAGAAGACTGGAGAGGTATAATGGGGCCAGGTTGGAAAGGGTTTGGAATGCCAAATAGAGCATGGTGTATTGGCCCTGGAGGCAATAAGGAGTCACTGAGGACAGAGCTGTCATGGTTGGATCTGGGCTTTAGTCACTGAATGGAAGATGGAGAAAGGCAGACCTACCCACAGGTTATTTCAAATGTCAATGTGTGGGGTGATGAGGGCCAGGGTGGGGGCAGTGTCAAAGGTGAAGAGGGGGTGTGTTAGAGAAATGTTGCAAAGGTGAAATCCGCAGGGATTGGCAATGATTCTGATGGGATGGGGGGGTGAGAGATAATGGAGAGATCAGGATACCTCATAGGTTCTGAGTCTGAAGGACTGGGAGGATGGTGCTGCCCTCTGAAATAATAGGGAAGGTAGGAGGGGGCAGGGCTTAGGAAGAAAGACAATGAGTTCTATTTAGTCATATTAAGTCTACTGGACATTCAGTTTGAGATGTCTGAATGGCAGTTAGAGATGCAAGACTGAGGTCAGTGGACCATTTCAAACAAGGCTAGGTATTTAAGAGTCATCAGCATAGAGATAGTAATTAAATCCAGGGAAACTGATGAGATCACCTTGTAAAGTAATATAGAGGAAGAAAAGACAGAACACTGAGGGACACCTCCAGTTAGAGGCATGATTTGGATGAGGATCCAGCAAAGGAGACCAAGAAGGGGTGGTAAGAGATGTAGGGGGAGAACCAGGAGCGAGGGGTGCCTCTAAAACCTAGAGAGACTAGATTATCAGAGCAGAGAATGATCAACAGCATCAACAGCTGAAAATATATCAAGGAGAATGAAGATTAAGAAAAGGCCTTAGGATTTGACAACTAAGATCTTTGGTAACTTGGGAGGTTTGGGTGGAAGCCAGATTGTAAGGGGCTGAGAAGAGAGTGGAGGCCCTTTGTAGATGACCTCTTTGAGGAGTTAAGCCTCACAGGACAGAAGAGATAGAGAATGATAGGAGAGATGGAAGAATCAAGTGAGGATTTTTTTCAGGATGGGGAAAATGGGCACATTTGTAGGCAGAAGGGAATGAACCAGTAAACAGGGAGATATTGAAATAAGTGATAATGTGAGCATGACTGGGGAGGGGGGCATAACCCTTGGGAGGAGATGGAATGGAGGAAAAGGATCACTTGAACAAGTAAGGGTTGGTCTTGGTAAAGACAGAGGCCACTTCGTTGGGTGAGATAGGTGAAGGAGGAGAGAGTGGCAGAGTGACAGGAGATGAAGAGGGGAGAAGAGGGAACTTGTGGGGAATGGCCTCATTTTTTTTCTGCAAAGTATGAGGCAGGGTTCTCAGCTGAGAGAGTAGGGGGAGGAGGGGCTGTGAGAGGTTTGAGGACAGATGAATGATTCAGCATGCTTTCTGACAAACACCCTGCTTGCTACATAATTACACACTGGTAAACACAACCCCAAGGATCCACATTTGAGGGGCATTGTTCTTCATTCTTCACAAATGCACCAGGTTTAAGATATTCCATGGGTCCTCACTAGCAAAGTTACTGTTTACAAGCCCCCACCAGGGAACTTGCCTTTAATAATCAGCCAATAGACACAATTAATTCAAAGCCAAGGAACTTAGCAGGATGACATAGCACACCAGTAATAACAAAACATCCTCTTTTCCTCTTTAAACCTGGGTGTTATCTCCCACAACTACATAGAGTGGACAAGCACATAGAGTACACTTGTAGAAAGACATGCCCTTAAGAGACACATGTGGTCAAGGCATTTAACACTTTGGGTATTGCAGCACCCAGTTTCCTTTCCTTTATATTGGTTTCCTCATAGTACTCCTCCGAGGGCAATATCTCTGCTAGGCAGGGAATCCAGCCTGGATCCTTGAATCTATTCCCCTCTGCAGCTCATCTCCTGAGGGGAGGGGCTAGCTGTCTTGACTCATAGAACTTATACTCACCAGAACCATGTCCTGTTTTGACTGACCTGATGGATTCAGAATCATCTAGTGGGGAAATAGTATAGTACAAGAAAGCATGGCCATGTTGGGGTAGGGAAGAGAAATTCTACTGCTGCTCCCAGAGGTGAAGAATGATTTCCTCGCAAGGTTAAGATTCTTCTAAAGCCTGCTCACCAGAAGTAACACTCCTCAGAGCTATCTCTCACCTTGACTTTCTCCTTAGAGAATGTATTGGGGTTTTTTTTAAGGATCGTAGAGGGTATGGCCAATACGATCCTCTGATGTCACTCAGTTCATATCTCATAAAGGGCTAACAGTGCAGACTCATTTTTGCACTTGGTTTAAGACCTCAACACATTGTCACAATCAGTCAACAAACATTTATTAAGCACCTACTATGTGCCAAGCACTGTGCAAAGCCCTGAGGACACAAAGAAAGGCAAAACATTTTTTCTCATTACCATGAAGGAACTTACAGTTTAATGGAAGAGACAACATGCACAAAATTGTGCATATGCAGTGTAAATGGATATAATCTCAGACATGATGCTTGCATGGGTAGGGGGCTACTGGGGAAGACCTCTTGCAGAAGGTAGAATTTGAACTTTGTCCTGAAGGAAGCCAGGGAACACAGAGGTTGGGGGTGAGGAGGGAGAACACTCTAGTCATGGGGAACAGCTGATGCTATTCTCAGCAGGGAGTGGGGAGATAGAGTGTTGCTGGATCATAGAATACATGGAAGGGGATAGAATGTAAAAATGGAAAGCTAGGAAGGGGACAGATTGTAGAGAGCTTTAAAAACCAAACAGAGGATTTTATATTTGATCCAAGAGTTAACAGGGTTTGACATAATCTGATACCTGCCCCTTTAATTCTAGAACTTCACCAATTGGGTCAGGGTGGGAAGAAATACTTGATCAAAGGTCTCCTAATCAATGGGGCAGCTAAGTGTGCAGTGGATAACTCATTTTTGTGGGCTTAAATGTGGTCTCAGATGCTTCCTTGTTGTATGACTGAGTAAGTTGCTTAACCTTGCTTGCCCCAGTTTCCTCACCTTTAAAATGATCTGGAGAAGGAAATGTCAAACCACTCCTGGTCTTTGCCAAGAAAATCCCAAATGGGCTCACCAAGAGTCAGACACAATTGAACAACAACAACAAACTCTGATCAATGCTGCCCCTTCCCCCACTGGAGAATGGTAATATCATGGAATCGTGGGGATGAAGGGATCCCTAAAGGTCATATAATCCAAAGGCCTCATTTTACAGAGGAGGGGCCCAAGGCTCAGAATCTGAGACCACTATTCCAAACAGCAACTGAAGAGGAATTTCCACTCCAACATTCTCCACAGACATTCCTCCAGCTTTCACTGGAAGTCCTCCAGGGAGGGAGAATCCCATTATCTGCTAAAGAAGTGCAGAGGCATCAGGTTGGGTTTGGAATCAGAAAGAGCTGAGTGTAAACTCTGCCTCAAACATTTGCTAGGTGGGTGAGTCTGGAGGAACCACTTCTTGAGCCTCAGTTTCTCATCTAAAAATGGAGATAATAGCATCTACCTCCCAGGAGAATGTTTTGAGGAGCAAATGATAAAATATTTTTTAATGTTTTGTAAATTATAAAGTGCTGTGTAATAATCATTCTTACTGTTATGATTACAGCTCACTCTACTTTCAGGCAGGCCTAATTGTTAGGGAGTTTTTTGCTTGCATCAGACCTAGAAGGACTGTGATTCAGGTTACACATTACATGCCTCCCATCACACAGTGATTGAGCAGTGGTTACAGCTAGATATCCCATCCCCTGGCTCCAGGACCAGCGCTCTTTCCTCTACACTTACCATCCATCTGACAACAAAGCTCCTTCATAATTAGTTCAGCCAAGTTAAAAGCAGAATTCCATGTGCTCTAGAAAACACTGTTGGCTAGTATTGGTAGAACTCGCCCTCCACAGATTTCTATTTGCTGCCCTTTTTCAAGAAGCAGGCTTTAAAACTGCTGGAAGCCCATTCTGGTGGCTAATAGATAATCTCCTGCACATTTATACAAATTGATTTTCCTCTCAACTAAAGCTTCAAAGGCTGGGGCGTTAGAAAATAGTACAGGGGCGGGGGTAGGGGTTGGGGTGGTGATATTGTGCAGGCTGCCTCCTGACTGGAAGCCACAGGGGTCACAGCAGAGCCATTGAGTGCCCTGTGCCCCTCTTGGCATCTGGGCTAGGGCCTGGGTCAATTGTCCAGAGCAGGGCTGCAGGGAGAGCTCCCATGTGGATGCACTATGTCAAGCAATTCCATGTTTGGAACTTACTAGAAATAGCTGTGATTTTTTCTGTGTAGGTACAACTTCCACTGGTGAATAATATATATATATATATATATATATATATATATATATATATATATATATATATATTTATATATATATATATATATATATAATAGAGGGAGGGATAGAAATTTCATTGGCATAGGAAACTCCCTCCACCAATTTAGGTCTGTACTTTGTTGGCATTTGTCTTAGGAAGTTGCCTAGAACACTGAGATGTTCAGTGAGCTGCCCAAGATCACATAGTCAGTATGTGCCAGAGGCGAGGACTTTAACTTGGGTCTTCTTGGCTCCTAGACTAGCTTGCCATCTCCTGTATCCCACTGCCTGCCCCCTCACAGATGATGATAATTGGCTGGGCTTTCAAGTTTGGAAATCACTTTGCACCAATGACCATATTTGAGTCTCCAAATAACCAGTGAAAAAGGCATTACTACTCCCATTTCACAGAAGAAGAAACTAGGGGCCAGAGTAGTAAAATGATTTGTCTCTGGGCACAGCCACTAAGTGTTAAAGGCAGATTTTGAATTCAGGCCTTTGTGGTTACAAGTCCAGCACTCTGTGCCTTATTAGATGGATTTTTAGGAGCTGCTGTGTCTAAAAATGGATCACCATGTGACCAAATTGTTGAGGAGCCCCTTGGAATTTCCCTCACTGGTTCTTTGATTCCAGATAGAAATTTCATCCCTGGGCCTGTCCTCTGAGGCTTTCTAGCTCCTGAGACCCTACCTATCAGAGCTGGTGCTCAGTGGGACAGCCCTTAAGAACCCAGGGTCATCTCTAGTCCAAAGGAAAGATCAGACAAAAATGCTAGTGGGATGTTTTGCAATTTAAAAAGGTTTGCCCAAGTAGTAATAGAAAAAATAAATACACTTTATTATTTTGATTTTATATCATTTTATACCATTAGTGTTATTTTACCAACAGATATTAATTACACCAATGGTTGTTTAGGCCAGTGGTGTTGAGGCCATTTTAGTTACAATTGAATGATAGTTGCCTTCCCTGATTTCTCTTTTCTGATATTTTGAGAAGAAGCACACCATGTGGTGATACCTACCTAACATGAAATCACCAGGGCTGGAGAAATTTGCAGAAGTGGTTACAAAGCCATTGTTGGTGACTGGGGCTGGGGGACCAAAATCCATTGGGAACATACTTCAGGCCTGGAGACGGTACACTGTTGTCTCCATTTGCAAGAAGAGGAAGACAATAGGTTATCGAAAATACAGGCTGTCAAGCTTGGCTTGAATTCCTAACAAAATCCTGAAACCTATCATTAAATGGATGGTTTGCATTCAAGGTCAGTACTAAAGAAGAGCCAACATGGGGTCAAAAGGAATTGGTCATGTCAGACTAAGCTTACCTTTCGTGACAGTTATTAGACTGATAGATCAGGGGACTGTTGTAGACTTACTCTTCTTCTAACAAGGCAGAGTTTCTCATGACATTTCTGTGGACCAGACTGAGAAATATGTCTGTGTAGGTAGAGCTGCTACTGGTTAGATAAGCAGATGCCAAGAATGGTCATTAATGGACAGACGGCAGTCTCAAGTGGATTCCCCAATGATTTATCCTTAGCCTTGTACTTTGTTGTTTAGTCATGTCAGTCATGGCTGATGCTTTGCGACTTCATTGGAGGTTTTCTTGGCAAAGATTTGTTTGTCATTTCTTTCTCCAGCAAGGCAAATAGTTAAGTGACTTATCCAGGGTCACATAGCTAGGGAGTATCTGAGGCCAGATTTGAGCTCAGGAAGACGAGTCTTCCTGACTCTAGGCCTGGCACTCTGTCCACTGCACCACCCAGCTGCCCCCAGCCTTGTGCTATTTAACTTTTTTTTTTCAGAATTTATAATCAGTGATCTCCAAGTGTGGGTCATGGTTTGACCCCAGAGGCTATGGGATCAACAAGAAGGTCCCATGAATTCTGTTGACAGCAACACCATCTTTCTTTCTTTCTTTTCTTTTTTTTTTTAAAGCAATTGGGGTTAAGTAACTTGCTCAAGGTTACACGGCTAGTCATTTGATTTATGCGTGGGTGCTCATTTTCTGAGGCCGGATCTGATCTCGGGTCATCCAAACTCCGAGGCCGGCGCTCTTACTCACTGCACCACCTAGCCGCCCCAACACCATCTTTCTAATAGTCCAGCTGTCCTTAACTCAGGGTCATCTTGGGCTGCTCCCTTTCCCCCCTCCCAACATATTCAAGAAGCTGCCAGATCTTGTCATTTTTATCACAAGAACTCTCACATCTGTAATGATTTCCCCATTCACACAGCCAACAGCCTAATTCAAGCCTTGTCACCTTCTGCCTGGACTACTGCAATAGGCTCCTGACTGGTCACCCTGGCTTGTTTCTCCCTACTCTGATCAAGCCTCCCCCTACCTGCCAAGGTGGTCTCTGGACACACTGACTGACCATGTCAACCCCTTATTCAACAGCCTCCACTTTCTCCCTATTGACTCCAAGATGAGATATCAGCTCCTGTGTTCGGGCTTTGAAGCCCTTCTCAAGATGGCCCCAGCTGCCCTTTGCAGTCAGAAAACCTTCTCTTCCTTCTTGCACTCCCTGCTTTGGTTCTTGCTGCCCCCCCCCCCGCCCCACACACACAAATTCAAGCAAAAAATCCAAACAGAAATATGAGAACAAGCCTGATACCTTCCATTAGCAAAGCCACATAAGGAAAGAATGACTTCAAATGGAAAATTGATGGTGAGTTGAAATCAGAGACAAACCACTTTTTAAAAAAATCAAATTAAAAATTGCCCTCTATACATAAGGCACTGTAGGGGATAGACAAGTAATTTTTGCTTATTGCTTTTGTAGCATGTGTGACAAAGACCGATACACAGAGAAACATAAATTCTGATGAAAACCTGTGATGCTCCTTGAAGGAAGGCAAGAAGAATTTATTAAGTACCTACTATGTGTCAGGCAGGGAAGTTAGGTAGAGCAGTAGATAGTGCCTGGTCAGGAAGACTCATCTTCCTGAGGTCAATTCTGACCTCAGACACTAGCTGTGTGACCCTGGGCAAGTCCCTTCATCCTGTTTGCCTCAGTTTCCTCATCTGCAAAATGAGCTGGAGAAGGAAATGGCAAATCACTCCAGTATCCCTGCCATAAAAACCATTTGGAGTCAGGAAGAGTCAGAAAGTATAGAAACAACTGCACAACAAGCACAGATGCCAGGCATTGTGATAAGAGCTTTATAAATATTATCTTGTTTCTATAGCCACACAGTATTCTGGCCACAACTGAGGGAGGCAGCTATTATTGTTATCTCCACTTACAGTTGAGAAAACCAAGACAGAGAGTGATATAGTGACCTGCCCAGGGTCACATAGCTGGTGAGTTTCTGAGGCTGGATCTGAACCTGAGTCTTCCTGACTTGAGGTCCAATGCTCTATCCACTGTGGTACTTAGCTGCCCCAACTCTTCTCACTGTTAATTGGTTTTATGGGCATGTGTCTTTAAACAAAAAATACCTTTAAAAGAAAGAAATTTACCTGCTTGTTGAGCTCCATCAATCAAATTGACAGTATAATTCATGCCTAATAAGCAATTAGTATTTAAAGTCCACCCTATCTTCCAGGACATATACAGGGATTTTTTTTTGAGGGAGGAGAATAATCAACTATGTTCCATCACATTGCTCTCAAGAACAAAAAGCCATTTCTGGGATTGCTGAAAATAAAATAAAATTACAAATCTTAAATTATTCTTTATTGCATATTTATCTCACTCTTTTGTAGTTATTTCTATTCTGTGCATATTTTATAATACACAAAATATATGACTACAATAGTGCCTGTATAAAATTTGTAACTAAATAGATATGTATTGGGGTGCATGCTTGAAAATGTTTTACTGGGAGGCGCATGAGATCAAAAAAGTTTTGGGACCATTGACTTAAATGAGGGTATAGATGACAAGTTCTGCAGATCTCTGGTGGAGAGACAAAAGGGGGAAGGCTAGTGAAGACACTGAATGACAGAATTGGGATTCACAAAAAATCTGAACAGTTTCAGGTGATTGGATGGTTCTAATGAGATGTAACTCAACAAGGATAAATATAAAGTCCTATGCTTGCGTTAAAAATAAAACAAGAGACACGGCACATGTTGGAAATGGCAGGAGTGGCTGGGTAATAATCAAAGTGAAACCCAGAAAGCAAGCCTGGGGTATGGAGGGGCTGCATACTTCATAGGTATTGACATTATAGCACGGGATCCCCAAAAGGTGAATTTGATTTGGAGTTGCATTCATAGAAACCAGCACCATAATGAGGCAAGAGTGTGGGAAGGAAGAATTCAGTTGAGGAGGAAGGGAGTGTATGTGCAGGGGACAATCTCGGGGGTGGAAGTGCAGATCATTTATTGGTAGAAGAGGATAACCCATGAGGCAGTCCCAACCAGGTACAATGATGCCAAGGCAATAGTAGCCTGTCTCGAAGAAAACCTGGGGTGGGGGGGAGGGTGAGGCAGGGTAATACTGCATACCTTTGGTGAATGGGAAGCTGAGGAGTGTTGGGAGGAGATGGGGAAGTGAGCCCTTCTGGGGAGGGAGGCGTGTTGCCTTCGATAGCTGCATTCTGGACAGAGCCCCATTTGACCCATGTGGATTATACCTCGGATAGAAGTGTAACATTAAAATGGAGAAAAGGGATGCTATTGCAGCGCTTTGGGCTGGTCAGATTATGTGTGAAGCTCTGCATGCATTTTTAGGAATGACATTCTTTACCTGGAGAGTGTATGGGAAAGGTCAGCCAGGATTGAGAGAGGTCAATACCATGCCACAGAAGGATTGATGGAAAGAATGGTGCGTGTATAGCTTGGAAAAGAGACTTACTGGGGAGAGAGGTGTGGGGAAATGGACATAATCTGAAACAAGTAAGTGAACCATCTGCCTCCTCCATGCTAGGCACTGTGCTGTGTATCTCTGTCAAGTATCTGAAGGAATTCTAGGAAAGAGGCTTTACTCTCAGCTAGAAGTTGCAAAGGGGTCAGTTTAGGTTTGATGTCAGGAAAACCTTCCTAACAGATGTGTCAAAGTGGAAGGAGCTGCCTTGGGAGCTGATGGATTCCTCCTCACCAGAAATCTTCAAGCAAAGATTGTATAAGAACACAGACCTATGGATTTGGAGCTGGGACAGACCCTAGGGGTCATCTAATATAGCTTCCTCTTTTTACAGGTGGGGAAACTGAGACCTAAAAAGATTAAACAATTTGCCTCAGATCACACAATCAGGGGACAGGGTTGGAATGGCCACTTGTCAGATATGCAGAAGAAGGGGTCCTGGTTGAAGCATAACCTCTGGGAACTATTCCAGTTGGCACCCTAGAAATCTGGGGGGGTGGGCAGGGGCGTCTATGAGTCTGTGGTCTTGATATCTCCTATAGTAAGCATTTCAACCTCTGGTAGTAAGGTCACAACAAAAAAGAATCCATGTTGTTATCTTTTGTTTTTACATCTTGTAAGGGGTGTGTTGTGTGTTGCCCATAGAAGCTGTGTGAGTCCACATGGTTCTGCTGGGATGTGACTTGGAAAGAGCTATGAATAGATATCTCTAGAGTTTCTTCTGCCCTACATTCTCCAAGATATACCTTGACTTATTCCAAGAGAAAAGCAGGAAACTGTCACCAGACAATTATCCCAGAGGACCTCAGAGGAAGGGTACTGTCCATTCCACTCCTAAATATTATGAGTGTACATAGCATTTTTAGTTGCTAACTAACCTCTTAATGGGGAAAGAGTGCCCCAAGCCATCTATCTACAAAATGCTGTTTAAACAAAGACTATACTTAACAAATAGCAAATAAACCCATTTGTTCAAGTTGATAATAATACACACAGAAACTGGAGTTGTATAGGTGAGAACACATCAGACAGTGAATAAGCTCTTCTGCTGTGCCAAGAGATCTCATCTCAAATATGAGAAGCCCAGATCTCACCCTAAGATCTCACTCTGAATTCTCTGTCATAGTAATCAGGGAGTAGGGACAGGATTAAAGTTCTGTCTTCTCTTTATGTTGGCTTCTTCCCAGTCTTTTTCTCCCTTTGGGGACCTCTCCCTAGATGGAAACTGAAGCCTCCTGTCTTCTCTCTTGAAGCTGGAAATCAGACTTATTCTGTATCTTCTCTCAATACCTCCTCTATCCATACAGGCCCAGAACAAAATTGATTACAGAATCTTCACCAATGAGAGAATCTTATCCAAAGAGACCATTATGCAAAGCCCTGTTACACATCACCTACATTTCCCAATACACACCCCTTACTCTCCTACCCAGAAGGCCATCTCTTGGTAAAGAACAAAACAGGAAAAAAGACTTTTTTAAGGCTATTCAGCAAAGTTAACCAATCAACAAAATAGGAAAGTATTGCAAATGTGCTGCACTCTCAGTCCCTTGCTGGTAACAAAGTTTGTTATTAGAATGTATAAGTTGGGTGAATTGGTCTGTTACTGGTAACATCGCTCACATTTGTTAACATTTGTGTTACTGTTAACATTTGAGAGATTTAAGGACCATCATTAAGCCCTTCCTCAGACACTTCCAGGCTTCAGATGCTTCAAAAAGGTCACAGTGAAGTAAGAAACTGAAATACGCTTGCTTGCCCTGAGTTTCAGGAAGGCAGGTCCTTTCTCAATAGAAGGAATGATGCGTTACCTTCAGAAAGGCCTTTTCCAGCAGCATGGTGGGAAAGAGCACTTACAGGAACCAGACTCTGGATTCACAGCCATGACCAAGGGCCAAGAACTTCCCCTAGGTTCCTCAACTATAAAATGAGGGAGGTAGAACTCCATGGTCTCCACTGTCTTTTCCAGTTCCAGATCTCATAATCCTATGACCATGTCTTTGTCTATGATCCTATAAATATCGACCATTTTGCTTAAAAATCTCTCTTTGCAATTAACTAAGAAATTAAAGAGCTCTGAACAGACTCAAAAGGCTCTTTTAAAAAACGAGATCCATGATTTCACCCCTGTGGCAACTCCCAGTGAGGAACCCCTTCCCCCCACATAGCCCAGCACCTATTCAATAGTTTATAGGCTTGGAGAGTTCTTAAGGCACTGAAGGGTTAACTTGCCCAGGATCACACAGCCAGTATGGACCAGAGGATAATCAAAGGGCTAGAACTGGAAATGATCTTAATGGCCAAAGAGTCCAACTTCTCCATTTTACAGATGAGGAAACTGAGGGGCAGAAAAGTGAAATCATTTGCCCTAAGTCCATACGGCCAGTAAGTGCCAGAGCTGAGATTTGAATCCAGGCCTTCCTGACCTTGAAGCTCAGTGTCTAATCACTCTAACATCCTTCTCCTCCGCAATGCCTTTTAATAACTTAGCCAATGAAAGACCACTCTGGAAACTTTCCAAAATTGCAGGCATGGCAGTTGTTCCCAGGCATCACCTCACTCTGAGCTAGATCTTGCACTTTCGGAGGCCCTCAGCAGGGAAGAGCCACGTGTTCCAGAGAAGATGGAAAAGTGTGATATGAGTGGGAGGGAGGTGCAGATGGAGAGAGCAGGCTGGAGCAGGGAACAGATGAGAGGGCTGACAAGCACCCAGACAAGGACAATGAGGCACAGTGGCCCACAAAGGTTCCTGAAGAGCTGCCAGGAGTCAGCAGAAAAGATGGGCATTGAGTGTGTGGGAGTGGGGGGCGGGGGGCTGGCAACACAGAAAAGATTGAATTTTTTTTCCCTTCACTGCTACAGCTGGATCTGGTCTCTTAACTTCAAAGAGAGCTCTCTAGATGCAACATGAGGGAGAGATTATGGGGTGGGGAGGCCCAAGCAGCAGAAATTAGATTGGCAGATTCCCGGCTCCTCTCTATTTGTCATTTTCCTTTATCTTATTGCAGGCAGGAGGGTCCTTAACGTATGCACATGAAAGCTATTTGCTAGAAACTGTAAATGAGGGTCCTGATTTTTGGTAGAGCCAAATAATACTGTCTAATAAAGACAAATCAGGGTCTTCAGCAGAAAAGAGAATTGTGCAATCACTCTAATTTCTGCCCATTTCCTGGGCTTCAGTTTCCTTATCACAATGGATAGCAAAGGCTATTGTATGGAGCATCCATTGGGATGGCTCTGCAGTAAACAGATAGGAGTGCCTGTCCACGCACTTGTCCTTGACCCAAGCACAGGACCCAACCAAGGCGTCTGGGCACACACCCTTCCCAAAGCATATTCCAGTGGGAAGGCAGATATTTTCTAAGGCCCCTTGCAGCTCTAAATCTATGAACTTTTTATATTTTCTCTAATAACATGATTTTTCTTAGTATGGGGAGGAAGTTATTATGGGTTAGATTGCAAGTAAGCAACCTGGTTTTTAGGGAGGGGAACCTGATGAACAAGAATTCCCTCTATAACATTCCAAATTGGCAGGCCTATAACCTTTGCTTAAAGACCCCCCCAGTGAGGGGGAGCCCACCACCTCCCAAAGCAGCCCGTTACAAGCTGGGCCAGCTCTACTTGTTTCTAAGAAAGACAAATGGGTCTTTCTGTAATTGCCTATGATGTAGTCCCAACAAGGATAAGGGAAAAACATTTATGGAACTTAGAATAATCATTAGGGAAGGAGTGATTTGGAATCTGTATATGGAAAGTAAAAGGTGAAATGGGGGCTGGTATGGGGTAGGGGTTTACAAGAGATATTAAAACAAGTGATCAGCATCAGATATGACATCAAATATAGTCCTTCTTGTACAAAGTTCCCTGAAAAACTGTCCTAAATTAAAGGTACTATTTAGGTTTGTATCTACTCAAAAAATGGCAGTTTATGGACCTCCATTGATATATCACACACCATCAGTAATGAGGGCCTATGCCCAGGGAATATGTGTGAAAAGCACAGACATACTGTTACTAAGCTATATGCATGGAGACCTGCACATATAGTTCACAGGTAGGGAAGGATAAGTCTTATCTCTGGGGTTGCAAAATCACTGATGCCTCACCAGGCCTACTCTTCCCTGAGTGGTCCATGTCCCCACTGCCCCCATGGTTGCCAATCTTCTCTCTGCTACAAGAATCTGGGCTTCATTTCTTCATGTGATCCTTTGGCTATTTGGGTTACCATCTGCTAGGGAGCAGTAAATGGAAAGCCTTACTCTAATAAGAATAGACTGGAAGCTTTTTAGTAAGAGCTGTGTCCCAAGAATGAAAATAAGTCCATTCTTTTATTTCCTCCTGCTAGTAGGATCAAGGTCTTAGTCACAAGCCTTTATTTGACCTAAGATTAGAAAATCCCTATACCTTCCTCGCAACTACCATTTAATGCCTTATAGTAATTCCTTGTTCTCCAAACTCATTTAATGGGGTTCTGCCAAAGAAATCCTCATAGGACCTCTATGAATATGAAGGACATTTGTCTTCCTTAGCATCCCCCCTACTCCATCCTAGCCTCTGGGTCATGCATACAAATAACAAAAATGAGGGGGGAGAGAATGAAAACAAAGCTAAGGGAATGTAAGGTCATCATCCTCCACTCTCCCTGTTTTGATTATGCCCCCTTGCCTTGATTTATATAAGGTGTCTGTTAAACATCCCAGGCTTTGAGCCACCCTTCATAAGAGGTTGGCACAGAAGAACTATTGTCCATTAATTTTTACATGGAAACCCCAGAGACAAGAGAGTAACAGGGTAGACGAGAAGGTGCTTAAGTCTTAGGCAATATTATGTGTCCAGAAAGAGGGAGGTAATTATCACTCTGTGCTCTTGTCCTGGTACTTTCCACATCCATAGTATTGTGTGAACACAATTCTGGGCAACATAGCTTAGGAAGGACTTTGCCAAGCTGGAGAGCATCCCAAGGAATATAACTGGGCTGAAGAACGGATGAGAGGCCATGCTTCAGAAGAAGTGGGGAAAGGAACTGGGGATGATTAGTATTAAGAAGACTCAGAAGGAATATGACAGTTGTCTTTAAGAAACAAAATCCTTAAAATTGTTCTGTTTTTTTTTTTTCTAGAAGGCAGAAGTAGGAGCCATGACTGAAAATTTCTGAGAGGTAGGCACCCTAGTGCACAGAGCACTGGGCCTAGAGTCAGGAAGACTCATCTTCATGCGTTCAAATCCAGTCTCATACACTTGCTAACTGTGTGACCCTGGCCAAGTCACTTCACTCTGTTCGTCTCAGTCTTCTCATCTATAAAATTATCTGGAGAAAGAATTGGCAAACTGTTCCAGTAGCTTTGCCAAGAAAACCCCAAATGGGGTCACAAAGAGTCAGATACAACTGAAAATGACTGAACAAGAACAACTAAAAAGACTTCTATAAGGAAAAGAATCACAATGACTAGAGTCATCCAAAAGTAGCATCAGGAGATAGGAATTCCCCCTTGCTTAGAGGTCTTCAAGAAAAGGTTGATAATGAGCCCTAAGGATCTCATGGAAGGGAATCTTTTTCTGATACAGATTAAACTAAATGGCCCCTGAGGGCCCTTCCAATTGAGATTCTGGAAAGAAGGGCACAAGCATTTTTGTTTTACTGTAGTACTGATTTTTAGGAGAGAAGACAACTCTGGACCTTTTGAAGAAAGAAAGAGGTACTTACTCAAAAACAAGAAGGCCAAAGTGTTGAAAAGGGAGGGTTGGCTTTCTATATAAAGCAATCAATCAATAAACATTTATTAAACATCTACTATGTGCCAGCCACTGTGCTAAGTGTTGGAGATAGGGGAAAGAAAGACAAAACAACCATCCCTGCCCTCAAGAAGCTTACAATCTAATGGGGAGGACAACATGCAAACAAATATGTACAAAGCAAACTATGAACAGAATTAATATATGGAGCAGATGAAACAGATACCTGGAGAAAGTTCATGAGTTATAAACCCAGCCAATATTGGGAGATAGATTAGGCAACATCAACAAGAACAAACTGTGCCCACAAAAACCATGATGCCACAAGGCTAACAATTGTAACAACAATAACAAAAATTCTCAAATATCTTTGAGAATTCAAATCAGTAAACCATATTGGTAGCAGCGAATTGTCATATTCGGAGCCCTTGCTACCTGTCTCCCAGACATGATGGTGATGCACAAAATCTTCATGACAATATTTCTAATAGATGTTGCTATATCAAATACTTATAATTTCCAAACTTTGTGGAATAAAAGCTTCCAAAACACAGAGATGGAGCAGAAAAAGAAATCAAAATCATATGGGAACAAGATGACACACATATAATTCCCATCATCCTCTATATTACTGGAGTTGTGTGCCAAGGACGCTTGCAGTGAACCCACAGGGGATGAGCTTATATCTTAATACTATAACTGCAAAAAGAAATTATTTTGTCTACCTGGGCACTAGTCCAAGGAACATTAACTATAAATGAATAACAGCAGCACTGAAACCTCTTCCTAGGGTTATATCTATCTTAACATCAGTGAACAAGATGAAGAGAAAACCTATTTCATTAATAACAATAAAGCCATATTTTAATTGATATCACCATAATGAATATTCATAGTCACCAAACTATGTGAAATGAAAAATCTTCAAAATATAGAGACTTAGCAGAAATATTCCAATCATGTATAACCAGGATGCGGTAGATTTCAATCTCTATTCTTCCCTAGGCTATTGGAGTTGTCCCAAAGATACTTTCAGTAAGTCAACAGAAAAAGAACTTACATCCCAATATTTTTATTCAATTACATAACGTAGCCATTTGTATTTTTCTGTGCAATAGTCCGCAGAACCTGAATCACAAAAGAACATTACCAGGATAGTGACAACAGTGACTTGTTGATGGAATGAAAGCTCATAGCGAGTGGAATTCATTTGTTCTTTCCTTCCTTTCTCTTTTTCTTCCTTTCTTCCCTCCTTTCTCTTCCTTTCTTCCTTCCTTTCTCTCTTCCTTCCTTCCTCTCTTTCTCTCTGTCTGTCTGTCTGTCTCTCTCTCTCTTTCTTCCTCCCCCCCTCTCTGTCTCTCTGTCTGTCTCTCCCTCCCTCTCTCTCTGTCTCTCCCTCCCTCTCTCCTCTCTGTCTCTCCCTCCCTCCCTCCCTTTCTCTCTCTCTCTCTCTCTCTCTCTCTCTCTCTCTCTCTCTCTCTCTCTTCCATTCCCAGAGCTTTTCATGCACAGTATCTGGCAGGCAGTAAGGCCTCAGTAAATGTTTGCTGATTGCTTGTTTCAGGATCATTTCTATCTGAATTTCATAAAAAAAGATGAAAAGAATGAAATTAACTACAACAAGAATAATGATATTAACCCAAACTTCTTTCAAAGACTGCAGAACTGCCAACTATGGTGACACATTCCTGTAGTCCCTCCTACCAGGAAGGCTAAGGGTGGTGGATCAATTGAGCCCAGGAATTCAGAGCAGATCTAGGGCTAAAAACCAACTTAGTGTCTGCATTGTCTGGTTCAAACATGGTGAGCCTTGGAAGTCAGAGGATTGATTCCCAGCTTGGAAAAATGGAACTGGTCAATGTTCCTGCCCTGGTCAGGAGTAGGGTCTGACTGTAAGCAGCTCCTGTACTTCAAGCCTGAGATAGTAAAGCTCCATCTCAAAATGGTTTATGAAGTGTTTTATACAGGATCTTATTTGGTCCTCATTATGCTCCAATAGGGTAGTTACTACTGGTATTATTATCCCCATCTTACAGATGGGAAAACTGGGATTTAAAAAGATTAAGTGACTTGCTCTAGTCATATACCAAGGGTGAGAGGTGGAATGTGAGGTCTCTCTGAGGTTAAGTCTTAGCTCTGTCATTTACTACTCATAAAACCCTTCTAGTCCTCTGCTCTTCTGCAAAATGAGGGTGGGAGTGTTCAACCAGATGGCAAGCAGGATCAAATGACTAGCCCAAGGTCACCCAGCTAGAAAGCATTTGAGGCCAGATTTGAATTCAGGAAGATGAGTCCTCCTGACTCCAAGCCCAGCACTCTATCCACTGAGCCACCTAGCTGCCAAAACCAATTATGTACAAAGCAAGTTATAGACAGAGAGAAAACCCAAGCATTAAAGTACTAGCAGAGGCTTAGAGTGGCCTTGGGTCTCTCCCCACCAGTGACCAGGCAGCCAAGAGGGAGTGGCAATCCTGACTTCTAGTCTGTATTGGATCCTGTTGGCCAGGGTTCTTCAGAGTTCTAGGGTCCTAATGAGAGCTAGGATGTCTGTTACGCTTTAGGGTGTGCCTTGGGCATATTGTCTTATCTAGTCCTCACCACAACCCTGGGAAGTAGGTGCTGTTACTATTACTACTCCTTCTACAGATGAGGATATTGGGGTAGACTGAGGTGAAATTACTTACTCCAGGTCACGCAGAGAGTAAGCGTCAGATTCAGGATTCTTGACTCCAAGTCCAACAGTCTATTCATTGAGCCACTTAGGGGGCTTTCTATTCCTAGAAGCAAGAGTGTTCAACTTAAGGCTGCCTACTAAAGAAGAGAAGAATCCTGGACTTGAGGTCAGAAAGAACTCTCAAATTCTGCTGCTGATGCTTTAATCAATCAATCAAAAGTATTCCTTTAAGTAGCTGCTAATGCCAGGTACTGAGGGGAGCCCTGGGCAGACTGCTTTCCTTACTACCCCCGCCACTACTACTGCCACTACTATTCCTTCTCCTCCTCTTCCTCCTCCTCCTCCCCCCACCACCTCCACCATCACTACTACTGCAAAGCTAGATAGCACCGGGAATAGAGAGTTTGTCACATCAGGTCTCAGATATTTACTAGCTGTGTGATCCTGGTCAAGTCACTTGACCTCTTTGTCTCAATTTCTTCATCTGAAAAATAAGGATAATAATAACACCTGCTTCTCTGAGCTGCTGTGAGGATCAAATGAGATAAAATGTGTAAAGCCCTTAGTACAGTGCCTAGCATGTAGTAGGTACAATATAAATGCTATCTATTATTATAATTAGTCACTAGGTTTTACCCGTTTCATGATCCAAAGACAAAGACAAAAGCTTCCTCAAGGAGCTTACAAAGGATATGTAGACACACACACACACACACACACACACACACACACACACACACATATATCTGTGTACATATGGAGACATACATATATGTAGGTGATATATACATAGCTATAAAGGTATTTTTTATTTTTTTATTTTGTTTTGGTTTTTTGGAGGGCAATTGGGGTTAAGTGACTTGCCCAAGGTCACATGGCTAGTTCTTTTTTGTGTGTGATAAAGTGTTTGAGTTCATATTTGAACTCAGGTCCCCCTGACTCAAGGGCCAGTGCTCTATTCACTGTGCCACCTAGCCACCCCTGTAAATGTATTTTAATAAAGTTAATGATAAACTAAATATATTTTAAATATATAAATTCAAATAACTCATAAGTAAAATTTTGAATATTAAATTAAAATGTAGATATCAAAAATGTTAAATTACAACATAAAATATAATATCTTGAATATCTACTATCTACATACGTATGTGCTTGCACTCATGTGTAATGATACAAGGTAAGAGTGGCAGAGGCTCTGGCAGAAGATGTCACTAGAGCTGAACTTTGAAGGGGGGAGGGGATTCCAAGGGGTGGAGCTGAGGCGCCAGAGCATTAAAGGTATGAGGGACTGCCAGGATAAAGGAAGGCAGACAGACTAATTGAACACCGAAGTACACAGAAGGCTGGAGAGGTAGGAAGGGGTCAGGTGGCTAAAAAAACCCATTAAATGCCCCAAAGATTTGATTCCAGAGACACTGTGTGATCGTGAGTGGGTCACCTAAGTTCAGTTTCCTAATCTATACAATGAGAGGGTTTGATTAGATAGTTCCAGGTCTAAATTTGTGATCACACTAAATGGGAGCTATAAGGAGTCAGAGAAATGGAAGGACACGACTAACCTAAAAACAGTTGGCTTTTGACTAATTGTTCGACAGCCTGGCATAGCAGAAATAATTAACAGAGTCTGGAAGACCTGCATTCAACTCCTGTTTTAGCTACTTACCACCTTAGCTCAGGGCAAGTTAAGTTACTATTCCTTTCTGGTACCCCAGCACCTCATCTATAAAAGAGGGGCTTGACCTAAACGATCTCGATGGTCCATTAGAGAAGACATCTGTTAGCCTATGTAATGTTTTGCAAGGGTAGGCACCCCTTCCCCACCCCACCCTCACCTCCACCTCTCTACCTCAAAGAATAACCATCCTATTTTACAGAGGGGAAAACCAAGGTCCAGGGATGCTTATGCAGCTTGTCCAAAGTCACATAGCTGGTTTGGGGGCAGTGATCCATGCCAGTGGCAGCCAAGATATGTTGTGGAGTGGGGCAGGTGATATGTTGTAAAGGCTGATACAAATCTGAATAAAACATTTAGGAAGAAATTAATCCAACCAAATAAGGCTCCTCTGTTATTTCTCTTCATGAGGACCCTTCCCCTTCTTGCATAGTTAAAAGAGAGGGTCAAAGAGAGGGCAGTTTTTACAACTCAAACCTGTCTGCCTGGATTTGCAAAATCACTAGGTCTTAAAACAAAACTCTAACTCAAAGGCATCATTATTATTCAAAATTCCTTGAATGCCAACAGCTTGCTGGGCTGCTCTATGAAACAGAGAATTAGGAGTCAGACAGCTGCTGAGCAGAGAAAGACTGAGCTTGTCTTCCCTTTGTGTCTATGAATGCCAGGAAGGTGGGAGGGAGGCAACCTGGCACTGTGGAAAGGCAGGGCTGGAAGGTCCAGGTTCAAATCCCAGCTTTCCAATGTGGCCTTAGACAACCTCCCTGGGCCTCAGTTTCCCCATCTGTAAAATAGGGGAAGAGAAGAACTAGATGGCCTTTGAAGTTGCTTCAGTACTAGATTTATCACTATGATCTTCAACAGAACTGCATTAAATAGGCTTTTGGAGTCCTCAGTACCAACAAGCTGAAACCAACAATTAGTAATAAGTAAAGTAGTAAGAAATATAATTTCAATATCCTTTCCTGATGAGATCTGAGAGCCTGCCTGCTGTGACAGATGAGAGTACTGGCTTGGTGTTCAAGTCCTTCCTCCGACTTGCTGGGGTAAATCCAAAGATCTGTAGCTGGCAAGAGCCTCAGAAGCCACCTAGTCCTTTTACAGAGGGGAAACTGAGGAAAAGAGGACTGAAACCCAGGCGAATCCAGAATGGGTTCTCAGAGGAGGAGGAGGAAGCTAAAGAATGCATGAAACCAGGCGAGAAGAGGGTGATCCAATCCATCCAGCAGCCAGTGAAGCTTTTAATCTGTGTCTGAAGCATCGGTGAAATTCAGGACACAGAAACAAAAAAAGGAGGCAATCTAGTCCTCTAGGAATTTACACTCCACCAGGTTTGCTCTTACAGCAGGTTTTGTGGACAGCCCTGGAATATTGTTTAACTCCAACTTACAAACAATTTCCTGTTGTCCCTACTAAGACTTCCTCTGTGCTGGAGATGGAAATCAGAGACTGTCTCTGGGTCTTTATGGGCAATACGCCCTCCTTCTCCCCACTAAATGCAGTGGAAGGAGCCCTGCAGATGAGGAAATCCCAGGTTTGCCACTTACTACCACTGTGACTTTGTCAAGCTACTTCACCACTCTGGACCTCAGTTTCCTCATTTGTAAAATAAGAGAACTAAAAAACATCTAAAGACCTTGTAGCTCTAAGTCTTTAATCAATCAACAAGTATTTAAGAATCTCTTACTAAGGACTGAGCTTGGTGCCAGACAATGTAATACAAATACAAAGAAAAAGAAAAAGCAGTCAGTGCCCTCAAGGTGTTTGCATTTTATCAGGACTGACTACAAGCCCTTACTTAAGTATATACAAAGTAATTTGGCCTGAGGGAAGGCCAGGATTGTGGGAGACTCTAGAGGCTTTCTCCCGGTGGAAGGTAGGGTTTGACCTGCCTTTGGGGAGGGAGGTGAGGAAGTCATATATCCTTAGATATGGGGATTTCTATCTCTGGCTTGTGGAACTTGGGCTGGTAGGGAGAAAGAATGACCCCTTAAAAATAATGCTTAAGTGAGTAGTGCCCCCAAAGAGGAAGAAAGGATTATCAGAAGGAACAATACCACACAAGGGGTGATGCTGGATGACTGAAATGATCTGGAATAGGGAAAAGACAGTAGTAGAGTGAGCGTTAGAGAGGATGGAAAGAGAGTGGAGCTGAGAGGAGAAGACAGAAGTAGGCGGAGGGGGAAAGAGAGGCAAGAAAGGGGAAAAAACTGAGTTAGGCGTATAGGAGGAAAGAATTGGAGAAATGGGGAGGGGGAAGGGAGATGAAGGAAGAGGAAAGAAGAAAATATGGAGGGAAAGAGATAAGGAAGGGGAAGGGGAAAGATAAAGAAGGGGAGGAAGATGAAGGAGATGGAGGGAGAGGCATTAGGGAAAGGGGAGAAGTTGTAAAGAAAGAAAGAGAGAGAAGGGAAAAGAAAGGAGGGAAAAGGAGAGATAGGAGAAAGAGTACCCTGGAAGAGGGATAAGAAAGGAGAGAGACAGTGAGAGAGAAGTAAAGAGATAGGGTGAGAGACTAGAAGGAAAGAGGGAGAGGGAAGAAAAAGCGAAGGCAGAAGAGAAAGGAAGGAGAAGGGAAGAGACAGAGAGAACAGAAAGGTGTGGAGGAAGGGTAAGAAAGGAGAGAGGGAGGGAAGGAGAGAGAGAGAGAGAGAGAGAGAGAGAGAGAGAGGAGAGAGAGAGAGAGAGTCATGTGATCCACTTGCCTGCTCCTTTAAAGCGTCCACAGCCCGTGGCAGAGCTAGCTAGCGAGCACAATCACGGCTCTCGGCACAGGGGGAGCCCGACCTCGAGCCGGCTCGTGTGGTTAATCAGTGCTGCCTTCCTCCATCCCGTGCCCGTATTAGTCCCCTGAAGTTTTGCAGCCGCGAAGGAGCCCGGAGGTGGCCGAAGCGCCAAAAAGAAGAGGGGGCCTCGGAGAAGCCCACCCCTCCAGCGCACGCGGAGCTATAAAGCCAAGGAAAAGAAAGGCGCCGGGGTGGGGGGAAAGGCGGAAATATGGCTGGGGCAATTATAGAGAACATGAGCACCAAGAAGCTCTGCGTTGTCGGTGGAATTTTGCTCATTTTCCAAGTCATCGCTTTCCTAGTGGGAGGCTTGATCGGTGAGTAGGAAGGTGCAAACTTTCCTGGCCTCGTTCGTCCTTTCTCTGTGCCCCTGTGGTCTCCCTGTGCGCCCCCGCGATCTCCTGTGCCCCCCCCGGTTTCCTTCTGTGTCCCCCCGGGATCTCCTGTGCCCTTCCTGGGATCTCCTTCTGTGCCCCCTCTCCGGATCTCCTGTGCCCCGGTGGTCCCTCCGCGCTCCCGGGATCTCCTGTGCCCCCGTGGCTCTGCCTCTGCGCCCCATGGCTCTCTATCCGCGCTCCCGGGATCTCCTTCTGTGCCCCCCGCCCCGGGATCTCCTTCTGTGCCCCCATGGTCCCCCCGCTCCCCGTGGCTCTGTATCCGCGCCCCCAGAAGCTCCTTCCGTGGCCCCGCGGTCCCTCCGAGCTCCGTGGTTCTCCCTCTGCGCCCGGGTCTCCCTGTCTCGGTCCGTCCGTCTCCGGGCTCCGGCCCCTTCTCGCCTCTTGCCTTCACTCTTGTTTGGCTCCTAGTTACAGTATCACTGGCTCGCTTCTATGATCTAATTAGTCTGCCCATTGTGGCTAAGAAAGCCCAGCTCCATGGGGCTCCGTGGGGCACATTTCAGTCTAGTGCCTAAGAGAAAGGCAGGGGAAGAAAAGTTTTGGCCTAGTTTCAGTATCTACTTGAAAGAAAGAAGAGGGAAGGGGGGGGGGCGCCCGGAATCCTAAGCATGGCGACAGGGATCGGCCGGGGAAGCGCTCGCCTACAAACTTGATTTCTTTTTCATTTTGCTCGCCTCTCCTTTCGCCCTCCAGTTACCCCCCTCACCGCGGCCCGCCCCCCACCCCCACTTTCCTCTGGCTCCCAGAGGGCGACGTAATCCACTTTGTTAAGCGCCCCCGAGCCTGGGAGATCAGTGGCAGGCGAGAGCCTCCCTTATCGAGGGAGGAGGGAGGGGACTGACTGCAGGCAGGGGTGCAGACCGAGTGTCAGGGTGTGCTCTGAGGAGGGGGTGCGAGTTTGTGCTGGCCGTGGCCCCCTCCTCCAGCTCTGTAGGCCTGGGACCAGCCCCTGGGGGGGCAAGTT
This sequence comes from Gymnobelideus leadbeateri, assembly GCA_011680675.1. NCBI lineage: Eukaryota > Metazoa > Chordata > Mammalia > Diprotodontia > Petauridae > Gymnobelideus > Gymnobelideus leadbeateri. The sequence goes on from WOXC01005011.1 coordinate 41,495, forward strand.
TGAGCAATCACAGCTGGAGGAAGGGGTAGAAAGAGAAGGTGGGGGGAGAATATGTCCTAAAGGGGGTACACTTGCTCCCCTTGACTTCCAGCAAGTCTTCCCCTGCCCGCGATCCCCAAATGTAAGCGTGGCCCAGCTCCCGGTGCTGGGATTGTGGCTCTGCTCCAGCTGGGGGCCGCTGACAGCGCCCCCCGCGGCGTTTGCCTCCTGCCTCGCTGGGGGGCCAGCTGGGAGATTGGCGCTGTGAGATCCTATCTTCCCTCCGGCCCCAGCTCGGGGACTCCTGGAAGCGAAACCAGGCTAGCTGTCCGGGCTTCCTTCCGGGTGCGAGCTGGGCTGGGCCTGGCCGCCCCCTCCCGGCCCGGTGGGTGCCCCGCCTCGCACGCCCCTCTCCCCCCCGCAGCCGGCGGGCATCCCCGAGACCGAGTCCTCCCCAAACTTGGCAGCGGGCGGGGGCCGGGTGGGGCGCTGCTTCCCGCTTGTTTGCTGAAAGTTTGGCCAGCTGCGGGGCTCCCGGCGCCTCTTCGGAAGGGAAGTGCTGGGGGAGGGGAGAGGAGCGGGTTTGTAAACTCTCGGTCCCTGGGCGGCAGCCCCGGTCCTCACTGGATCCTAGCTCTAATGCTGCAAGTCACCTCAGAGACCATCGGCTCCAACTCCCTTCTTTCTGCAGTCGTGAAAACTGAGGCTTAGGGAGGGGAAAGGATCTACCTGCCCAAGGGACACACGCAGCTATTTAAGGGGCAGAGCTGGGATTCGAACCCAGGGCCTCCGACTCTGGAGCCTGGGGTTTTCTGTATCCGGCTGCTTCCTGGACTCGGGAAGGTCTACGAGTCTCTCCCGGCACTGTGGAGCTGGGTTTGGTGCAAGCTAATTAGGAGTCTGTCTGGTCCTGCAAACCGCTGCCACATCCGAGCAAATTGTTGGAACAAAGGAGGGGAGGAGGGGGCTGGGGGCTGGGGGCTGGGACGCGGAACGCGCCTCGGCCCAGCTGAAGCTACAGAGCCCTCGCGCCGCGCTGTCCAAAGCTTTGCCGGTGCCTTTGGACGCAGATGCCGGGCTTTCAGCCCCACGGCACGCTGCAGCCTCCCCCTTGGCAGCGGGCAAGGTTTCCTTCCTTCCGTGCTTTTCCTGGGTTTGCATTCTTCCAGGCTTCCCAGGCAAGCCCGGGGCTGCAGCCGCCGACGCTGGCAGCTTCACTCTCTCCCTCCTTGCCTCCCTCTTGGAGGCCACTAGCCGTGATTATGCGCCGGTTACAATTACAAGCCTCTTGTCTCCCTTGATGAGCAGTTGCACTGAGAAGCCATCCGATCTTTGTGTGATTTCAGTGGCAGACCGTAATTAAAATTGCTTACACCTTGTGAGCTTGGAATTAAATTGGCCTGTTATCCCTGGCTGACCTTCATCCTGTTTGAGGTTTCTGCACAAGCAGGGGGAACGGATTGTATGGAGTTGTGTGTGTGTGTATGTGTGTGTGCTTCTGAAAGCTGATCTCCTCCACTCCAGGAGCCATTATCAACTGTTGCAGGTTTGCCGAGGGGTGGGGGTGGCAGAGAAGGGTGAGCACTGTCCCCCTCGGCCACATACCAGGGTGAAGGTCAGAGCAGGAGACCAAGAGGAGAGAGGGAGCTGTGCACTGTAAGAAGCATTTGAGAGAGAGAAAATGTAGTACTTGGAAGCAGGAGAGCCCTGGGCTCCCCGGGCCTCGCTCTCCCTGAGGAAGCTACTGCACCCTTCCCAGGCTGGCTCTTCTTCGGTAGCACTTCCCCGTTGTCTACACTCTACTTGGAGGGGCTGTTGGGGGCATCAGATGAGATCTGGCAGGGGAAACACTTTGGAAAACTGTCAGCTCTTTGGCATAGCTAATGTGTGGAGCCTTTTTTTTAAGTTTGCAAAGCACTGGAAATACCTTCTCTCATTTGAACCTCTTGAAATCCCTGTGAGGTCAGGGCAATTCTTACCTCTGCTTTACAGAGGAAGGAAACTGAGGCAGAGAGATGTTAAGTGGCATGGAGAGTCACACAGCTTTCAGGTGTCTGAGGCTTTGAATTCAAGTCCAAGACCTGATTCCAAGTCCACTGAAATAGCTTTCTTTGCCAGCTATTCATATTAAAGGAGGGAAGAACTTCTTTTTCCAGTGTCCACAGCGATGCTTTCCTCATAAGGCAGAGAGTTTCCAGGCACTTGAGGTCAGTTATCCCATTTCCTAGCTAGGAACGGTCCTCCGAAATAATCTAGTCCAACCCTTTCATTTTCTAGAAAAGGAAACTGGTCAGGCTTCAGTAAATGACTTGCAATGTCCAGAAGGCTCTCCCAATCCAGTGTCCCAGGGCCTTCCTCTTACTAGAGGATTTTGCCATTTTTTTCCTCCTTCCCTTTACCCTCTTTCTCCACCTTCATTGGTGCTCTTGGAATAGAGGCATTGTGACAGCTGGCACCAGAGCCAGAAAGACCTGAAATCCTGGCTGAATGACTGTGGCTAAGTCCCATAACCTCCCAGTGCTCTTAGGCAGCTCTAAAGAATTCAAAATTGCAGAGAAAGTGTTGTCCTGCATTAGAAAAGGCATTTTCTCCTTGAGGAGTTCCCTAAGTAAAGGAAATCCCAAGGGCTGGCCTTCTCTCTATCCATTTTGAAGAGAAGGCAAATGTGGAGGTTAGGAAGACTGCTTTGGATCCAGTAAGACCTTGGGACAAGTCATACCTGACACATCCTGGGAGCCTCCCCCAAGGCATGTTTTACAACTCCTCTCCCAGTGCTCTGGGCAACTGGCTCAAGACAGAAGCTTCCCAGAAGCAGCCTGCCAGAACTAGTAGAGGACCTTTCCTCATCCAGAAACTTCCCCATGCTAATGAAATCATAAGGCCTATCCCAATCCCTCTTGAAATTCTTGAATTTATTTTGTATTTACTTTCTTGTCCATCTCCTGTTCCCTTCCCCATTCGATTGTGAGCTTGCTGAGGGCAGTGACAGTTTCATTCTTTTGTTTTCCCCATTCTCTGTGCCTAGACCATTGTGGGTGGAAGGAGTGCTGGGTTTGTAAACAAAGGACCTGGTTTGGATTTAGAGCTATGCTATTCGCTGCTTGTGTAACCTTAGGAGGTCCCTTAGGGTCTCTGGGCCTCAGTTTCCTTTTGTGTAAGATAAGGGAGTTGGACCACATGACTTCTCTGGTCTTCTAGAGCTAGAACTGAATTGCCCCAATTCACTGAAGATTCAAATCCAGGTCCTTTGACTCCACAGCCAATACCAGGACTCTATTGCCTATCGAAGATGTTGTAAAACTTAGCCCTGTCTTCTTTGGGCATGGGTCAGACTACACATTCACTAAGGATCCTCCCATTCACCCCAGAGGTTGCTGCCCATTAGGCTGAACCAAAGTCCCAGAGTGACCTAGTCCTACTAATCTGTTCCTTTTTGGGTAAGCAAGTTGACCTCCAGAATGCCCACCTGAGAAGGCTGCTGATATGCCCTTAGGGCTTTCCAGCTTCCTTGAAGTCTGAGGGGACCAATGATGGGGCCTTCTACCTTGGAATCCAGGGACCTCATCTTCAACTTGCCTAAAGCTGAGCTTCTGGGGTTTAAGCATTTCCAGGTATTAAGGGGGGATGGGGAGAAAAGAAACAAAGTCAAGTCTCTAGGCTTGTCCCCCCTGTGGGCATCAATTCCCCCCACTATGATCTAGAATTTCCTTTGAAGTCAGTGGGATTCCTGAATGTGAGAGGGGAGAGACACACAGGCACGACGGGGGTTTGTAATTATACAGGATTGGAGGTGGGGTGAGATTATAATCACACACATACAGAGGGCCTACAAATGCCACAGGGAACATGCTTCCTTCTAAAATAGCTACCTGCCTTAGGACCTGGCCATTTGTCCGCTGCCCTCTGGGCTTGGGAATCTGGAGGGCCTTGCTAAGCTGGAATCCTGCTTCTGACTGCAGTTGTGCCACCTTGGGCAAATCTCTGTTTCTCTGAGACCCAGTTGCCTTATCTGTGTAATACCTAGGGTATCTGTGTGTTTCATTATCAAATGAAATAATGTCACTTCAACTGCCTTATAATATATCAATGTCAATTAATAAATGAAGGGAAAATTGAAAGGCAAAGTAGGAAGGATTATGTGATAAAGACAAAGAAAATGCACTGGCCCAGAAATCAGGAGACAAGAGTTGCTGGTTCTGTTCTCTGCTACGAGCTTGATGTGTAACCTTGGGCAAGTCATTTCTGATCCTCAAGAGTCTTCATACATCAAGTGATGAGATAGAAATTCTAAGGCCCTTTCCTGTCCCCAAAGTCCATATTCTAACTTCTGGTTCCTTCCAGCACTTTGGGGACAAGTGGTTTCTTGTCCAGTTTTGTTACTTATTAATTTCTCTTAGACCTCACAATCCTCTTCTCTGGTTTTTAGTGGATGCCTCCTAGTTCTAGTTGACAGTTTTTTGCTTGAGTTTATGTTTCCCTTATCCATATCCACCTTTTTTTGGAAGCCAATTTAATAATATCCTTATGTTTTTGTGGATAGGAGTCTTATTTTTTTCCCTGTGGTTATAAGTGACTGATATATATGAATTTCTTGGTTTGGGGGACTCTCATAGGTGAGTTCTCAATTCAATAAACATTTATTAAGTGCTTACCATGTGGAAGTCATTGTGCTAAGAGGCTTTAAGGACATATACAAAAAGAGCCAAAAGACAGTCCCTGCCCTCAGGGAGCTTACAGTCTAAGGGGGGGAGACAATATGCCAACAAATGTACACAAAATGAGCTATATATAGGACAAATAGGAAGTAAAAGAGTGAGTTATCAGACCTCCAAGGTACTTCCAGCCCATCTCCATACTATGCCACAAGAACGATCTTCCCCTGCCTTCCCAATTCTGTTTAATTCGTTTTCCCCCATTAGAATGTAAGGTTCTTGAGCGGGGCAGGGTCCCTTTCCTGTGTCTTCGTGCTCTCTCCTGGGACCTACCATGTTAGACATTTAATAATTCCTTGTGGGTTCCTAGCGACTCCTACAGTATAACTGCTTTTCCCTCTAGGTGCCGATGACTTGTTAAGTTCTCTCCTCACTCAAAGTCACAGTGGTTCCATGACTCCTTTGTTTCCTATGAGAGTCTCCATTCTACGAAGGGCTTTCAATCGCCATTAACCCATATGCTCCTAAAAACAGTGGGATGAAGTGGGCTGGCCAGCTATGACCCTCATTGTGGAGCTGGAGTCATGGAAGTCCAGAGAAATGAAGGTCACATGGCTCCAGGTGGCAGAAAGCTAGACTTGGTCCCTTTGCCACCTTCTCAGTGTAGTCTTGTCTCCGTGGTGCCAAACCCTAAAAAATTGTAAGATGTCAGAGACCACCCAACTATGGCTGTTAAAGGGAGGCCTCAACAAATGGAGAAGTCCCATTATTAGTGGTAGAACCCATCTGGTCAGCTGATGTGCATTGCTTAGGCACCTGCTGGATTTAAGTTAATTGAGCTTAAAACTACAGTAAGACTTTTGAGATATCTTATGTGTGATTATTTGAGGAGGGAGAAATTATGACTAACCAAGGAAATCAGGACTTCCTGTAGGAGGTAGGGTATGAGCCAAGTACTAGGCACCAGGGGTCCCCATGATTGCCTACCCCTGTGATAATAGTTATAATTCCCTTTTCTGGGCCTCAGTTTCCCCTTCTGTAAAGTGAGGGAGTTGATCTTGGTCTCGGGTCTATGAATCTCCAAATGCTTTTGGATAGATTTCAGGGGATCTGTGAACTTGGATGGGGGAAAACAGACCTCTTTATTTTCTTTAACCTCTGACTAAATTTTCCACCTTCTTCATTTATGAGTGTTGGCATGACCTTTACGTTCTGAACAGGTGTCCCTAGGCTTCATCAGGCTGGCAAAGGGGTCCATGACCCATGAAGAGGTTAAAGACTGTTGGACTGAAGGATCATTAATGTCTCTTACTGATAATTAAATACTATGAGCCCTACTGTGGGACACAACTAGCTTTGTTACCTTGGGAAAGGTCACTGAAACTCTGTGAGCCTGAATTTGTTCATCTATAAAATGGGCATAATACTTTCCCTACTTACCCTCAGGGAGATAATGGTGAAAATCAAATGAGAGCCTGTGTGTGAAAATGCTTTGTAAAGTACTGTTAAGAGTCAGCTCCTTAATGAATGAAGTTTGCAGCTGGGGAAGGGGAAGAGTCGGGCTGTCACTGACAAGTATAACCTGATTCCAAGGTCACATAGCCCAAGCACTCCTGTTGATAAACATCTGGGCCTCAGGATGAAGAAATAGAACCTTTGGTTTCCATATGTCAGAGAATTAGTGACTTTTACGGTGCAAAGAGACTTTAGGGAATCTCTAGGGATATTTAGGGAATATTTGGGGATTATCTAGTCTAAATACCCAATTAAAAATGTATTGATGACTTTTGTTGTTATATCTTTAATTTCTAATTATATTTGTCTCCCTCCCTTCCTTGTTTCAGTGGTCCCCTCAGAGTATAGATTTTTAAACAGAGGGAAGGGAGGAAAGAAACAAGCATTTATTAAGTGGCTACTATGAGCAAGACACGGGCACAACAACCCTGGGGGGTTGTATGCTATTCTGATCCCCATTTTACAATTGAGGAAACTAAGGCAGGTGGTCATTAAGTGACTTATCCAAGGTCATACAACTAGTAAATGTCTAGGACTGGATTTAAACTTCAGTCTTTCCTACTCCAGGCCTAGTGCTCTATCCACTTCGCCATCTTTGCTGCTAGGTGGATCCATCATTCCTTTCAATGGGCATCTGACATTCAGTATTACATACTTCTTGTCCCCCACCTGCCAACAGGAAAGGGAGCTTCATCAAATCATAGATTTTGAGCTAATAGGAGTCAAGTGCCTTCATTTCACAATTCCCAGGGCAGTGAAATAACATCCTTGCCCAGGATCTCTGAGATAGTAAATTGGTTCAGCCAGGATTTGCATCTGGGTCCTTGGCTGGGTTGGGAGTCAAGCTCTCTTTGGGGCTGACCTTCCTGGGTGTGAATTATTTTCTAGCTGAGTCTTTTTGTCTGTTGATGCCATCTTGGGGAAGGAGCCCTGTTTCCCTGATCATGCAGACCAAGGGAGGCCAGGTTTTAAAGCAGCTTTTAAATAGCTGTCTTATACCTGACATCTACTGTGTATGCCGAGCCCTCTTCCTAGAGCAGGCCCTGCTGGTCCTTGTTTAAGGGGAAGCCCCAGATGTCAGCCATAGTCAACCTTTGTTGTCCAGATCTTCCTTAGACTGCTGGAGCAGGGTCTGTAAGGAAGAAGGAAGTGCTGGAGAAGCCTGATCCAGCTCTCCTTGGTCCCAGGACTGAACCTGGTCTGGTTTAATGCAGAGCAGAAGCATCATGTACCTCTTCCCCCCTAGTAACCTTTTGGGAATTATCTGCGTTTTACAGGTAAGGAAACAGACCCAGAGAGAGAAGTCATTTGGCCCGGATTACACAGATGGACCCTGAACTCAGAACCTCTGACTCTAGATTCTGTGCGTTCTCCATCTGTCAAACTGAGAATGGGAGAGCTCTTAATTCTCCTCTGCCACCTTGTTGGCATATGCCTACATGCCAGTGTGATCAGTCCTGACTTAATTTAGGATAGATACCCTTAGCCTCCCTCCCCCCACAAGTGTCTGCCATACTTTTTTTTGTTTTGGGTGAATCTATTTTGTGTGTGTGCATGTGTGCAGGCATGTGCATGTGTATATGTGTACACGTGTGTATGTGCATGTGTGTATATGTTCATTCATGTGTGTGTGTGTGTGTGTGTGTGTGTGTGTGTGTGTGTTCCTCCCCAGCAGTCTGTTATTAGTGCCTTATCTTGTATGCTTCTTACTTAGGCAGGTTTTCCTCTGTCAGCTCTACCCAGTTTGGGAATCTAGGGGTATTCCTGAACACCATCAATTAATTTGGTTTCTTTTGAAATTGGGCTGGGGGTACCCTTCCCATCTATATTGGGAAACTCACTCTCTATGAAGGAAGGAGCATTCCTGGACTACCTGGAATGTTGTCATTTTCCCTTGTGTGATATGGGGCCTGTGATTTCATTGTTGGAAGAGCCCAGGATGAGGCCTTGCTTTGTCACCTGTTAGCCTTAGAAAGTTTCCTGGGACATCAGAGAGGAAGCCATTGGTTCAGGGTTGTATAGCCAGCCTGTCAGAAGTGGGATTTGAGCCCAGGCCCTCTCTGTACCCACAATGCTAGACTATCTTGTCTCCTCTCTGAGAAATCCTTAAGGTGGCTTTCAAAACTGCTTTAAAACCCCTCAGTTCTTTTCACAAATCTCTGAGGAAGAACAACATAAACCCTTCTTTAACTGAGCATGGATTTTCTTAGTAAAAAAATTAAGAATGCTAACCCTGAGTTGGGCAGAGCAGTAAAGCCATATTGGACTTGACTGTGTTGCTTTCCATGCCGGGCTTCAGGGAGGACCTGCCACCCCTTCCATTTGGGGCTTAGATTTCCATTTTTTAAAGGAAGTTCCCTTCATATTGCATCTGTTCCCATGAGAGGTCAAGGGCAGTTTCTTAGAAATGAGCGGAGGGTACATTTGACTTTGAAGTTTTCAAAAGTCTGCCTGAAAGGGAGTTGTGGGACCAGGCTTGCCGTCCCACTTCTCCACTCCCCAGATGCAGAGTTTTCATTTAACTGTTTCTGGAGCTCTCCTGGCAGTGGGAATCTTGATCACCACAATCCACAGTCTGGCTGACTTTTATGTTATCCTTGAATATTCAGGAAGCATTTTACACAAGTCATTTCCTGGGGTCCTCAGGGCCAAGCTATGAGTTCAATGTCTTCATTTCCTTCCTATTTTACAGGTGGGGAAACTGAGAGACCTTCCCAGAGCCAGGGGGTGACTGAGGAATGACTAAAAGCCAGGCCTTAGCCTCCCCGGGGCTGACTCTCTGGCCCCTGTGCCATGATGCCTTTCCTGGGTACAGGAAACTCAGCTTGGGTTTCCGCTTTCCAGGTTTCCTACAATCCTCATGTTTGAGATGGGAGGGAGACCTTAGAGACCGTTTTGTCTAACTCTTCTCAAGGTCCAAGTGACCAGAGATTATAGAAAGAGCCTCACAGACCATCTGAGGAAAATAAGGCCTCAACTATCAGTAATAAATTAGTCAACATTTATTAATCATGTTCTATATGCCAGGCCCTGTGCTAAGCACTGAGGATATAAAAAGAGGCAAAAGACGGTCCCTACCCCCAAAGAGCTCCCAGTCAATTGGGGGAGATGGCATGTCAACAAAACATATGCTGAAAGCTATATGTAAGATAGATAGGAAATAATTAAAGATGGAGGGCACTGGAATGAAGAGGGATTGAGGAGGGCTTTCTGTAGAAAGTGGGATTTTAGTTGGGGAGCAGTGAGTTTAGTAGAAAGCAGATGTGTGTTTTTGTCTATCAGTATTGATATAGATATACATCCATACATAAATATATGCATAAAATTAGATAGATGATGAATTATGTACCAGGTAGTTTGTGGAAGGGTGGTACTAGCAGGTATGTGATTAGATAGGACTCCATGTCAGAAGTGACATGGTGTTTGAGAGGGACCTCGAGGGAAAGGGGAGATTGCAGAGGCAGAGGTGAGGAGGATAGACCATCGCCTTCTAGGCTTGGGAGATAGCCAGGACCATGTGGGACTCAGAGCTAGGTGGGAGAGTGTTGGGAGCCCCTGGGACTGGATTGCGTGGGGAGGGAAATAGTGTGTAAGAAGACTGGATAGAAAGAAAGGGCCTGGTTGTTGAAGAGATTTATGAGTAGACTTGTTCCATTTGACCCAGAAGGCAGAGCCGGCAGTCCTGGAGAGAAGTGAAGTGGCAAAAGCCAACTTTATGTCTGGAAACACTTCCTTATTAGACATGTCCCCCAGTGGAATGGGCCACGCCAGGGAGAGGGGCAGTTCCCCCTCTCTGCAGATTTTCCAGCACTGGTAGATTACAATGGCCACTCCTTTTATAGCCCTGCACATTTCTTCTCGCCCTAATGTTCTATGATTCTAGAAACCAGAGGTTAAATATTTAAACATGAGATTTTCCTTGCCTTCCCTCTGAGCTGACCAGAGCTAAGCTGCCTTTCTTGTATCAGGGCCTTAGCACAGCTCCTGGTATATGGTAAACCCCCAGTAAATGCTTGGCTTCTGAATGACTTTATCAGCACAAATGCTGCTCCCCCTTCCTTCCCCCCGCCCCGTTATCCCAGTGGATGCCATAATCATTCCAACCCAATTATCTTCCTAGATAGAAATGTCTAAGTGCCTTCTCTGCTCCCTAAGAATAAGGCCTGAGTCTGGGGATGGCAGGTTTTGGGAAGAAGGGGATGGGGACAGCCAACTGGAAGTCCAGGGTAAACAAGTGGTGCTGAATTATTGGGCATTGTGAAGAGCAGGTTCAGGGGCCAGATGGGTGTGCTGCCCACTGCCCTCCTCGGCTGTCAGGGCCGGCTGGGGGCACTTCCAATGCACTGATCATAATAGCTTTAAAAAATATCAACCCCAAACACGTATGAAATTTCTGGTGGTGACAAGAGCCTTCCAGCTGCTGGGGATACAGCAACACAATGGAATAGTCCTTGCCTCCAGGGAACTTTCTTCCATGTTTGATTGGTATCTTTTATTTTCCCAGCAGCAGGGAGGCTGGGACAGCACAGGGAACAGAACACTAGAGTCGAAACCAAGGGACCTGAGTGCAAATCCTAATCTTCATTTTTTTCATCTCTAAAACCAAGGGAGTTGATCTCAGTGGCCTCTGAGGTCCCTTCCCAGGATCTAGAAGCTCCCAGTGGAGAACTTCCAGTGATTATTCCAGTGCCATCATTGACATAACTGGTTTCATGGAAACTAAAGGTTTTACTCATTTTACTTTCTTTTCATCTGGATTAATTGCAATAATAGCCAGCAGGTATATAGCACTGCATTTTACAAGATGAGAAAACTGCTTTGCATGGCTCCTGAGGTGTTATAGGTGATCAGTAAATATTTGATTGATTAATTGAGGGGCAGACAGAGGTGAGTGACCTGTCCAGGGTCACACAGCTAGTAAGGCAGGATTGAAGCTTTCCGCCAGACTCTCAGCTTCTGAGTTTTCAGAATTCCTCTTTTATCATTTCGTACTGAATCATCTCATGCCCTTGTGGCCACACACACCAGTTTGTTTGGCTCTTCCTCAGCTGGGGGGACCCACTTTGTTTCCAATTCTTTTATACTACAAAGAAAGACCTTCATGTCTTTCAAGGACAGTTGACATTGAGGTGGGAGAAGGGAAGGCACTTGTCTAAAATGAATGTGACCCAGCTCTTTGGGCCATGGCCTCGAGGGATGCTGTGTTAGCAGCAGCTTCTTCCCACAGGCTCCAGGTTAACATAAGCTTTGCAGTGACTGGGCAGTTACTAGCAATCCAGGCCATGATCGGGGCACATCTGGCTTGCCTGCCCCAGAAAGGGAGCTCACAATTTTGGAATATATATATTTTTTTGCTTTTTTTTCTTGGAGGGCAATTGGTGTTAAGTGACTTGCCCAAAGCCACACGGCTAGTTTTTGTGTTAAGTGTCTGAGGCTGGATTTGAACTCAGGTCCTCCTGACTCCAGGGCCAGTGCTCTATTCACTGCGCCACCTGGCCTCCCCACAATTTTGGAATATTTTTGAAGGCCAGTCCTGCATCCTCTGTATGTGATGGGGGCAGATCATTGCAAGTGGGAATCTTTGCATTCCTAGCCCCTAACATGGGAAGGCCTTTATCAAGGCTGATGGATTGATGGATTGATTGATTGAGAGCTGGAAGTTACTTTTAAGGGCAGCTAATTCCACTGGGAAACAAAGCCAGAGAGGGAAGGAAGGCCTTGTCCTAGGCTTCACAGGTGGCCCAGATTTGGCATTTAGCTTCTCAGGGGCTCTGACTCCAAATGCCATGTGCCCCTTGGATTTCTATGTGGTCACAGCAGGACAGATGGAGAGTTGGAGAGGGCATGTGGTCCACCCCATCACTGGGAGACACAGAGACGTTGCGTGGCTAGCCTAGGAACACCATGCTTGGGTTAGAATCCCATGTCAGGTGTATGCTGGCTCTGTGACTCCTGTCCCAGCAAGTCAGTCAGCCCTCTGTGCCTTACTTTCCTCATTGATGAAATGAGGGAGGTTGGACTGATGGCTTCTAAGATTCCTTCCCTCCTTTAAAAGTATGATCTTAAGAGGGAAGGGAAGGGAAGACACATGGATTAAGTAGCTGGTATGTGCTAGGCACTGGGCTAAGCCCTTTGCAGATATCTCAGTTGATCCCAAGAGGGCTCAGAAGCATATTGGTAAGAGTAGGATGGGGCAGGACAGGACAGCCAAAGCTGGAAGTCTGTGTGTTTCACTTTTGCACCCACATATGCACACCCAGGCACACCCACACTGAGTTGTTCCATGTTCCCACGTACCGATTTCTGTCATCTTGAAAAGTTCATTCTGCACTCTGGCAGAGTACACCCACAGGGAAGGATTCCTGTGGCCCTCAGTCTTGGCAGAGGCCCTGGGAGCTCATGGAAAAAGCCCAAGACATGAAAAGGTTGTGTCTGTTTGGTTTGAGGCCCCTTGATTCCTCCCCCACTGGTGGCCCACCAGCCAACAGCCAGGGAGCCAACATTCCCAGACAGACTTCCCTGCTGAAGTGGCTTGGGGAGAGTGGAGATATTGAAGGCCCAGGCTGGCCAAAGGCAATCGCTTCTTCTAACTTTCCTTTGATGAGAGGGTTAATGTGAAAGGCCCGCTATCTGGGTCACGGAAAAGGGGAGTCTGGTGCTTTGTTCAACTGGAAATCACAGAAAGCTTTTTTCTGTCTGCTCCTCTCCCCAATAAACCTCACAAGGAGTTTGAGGGAGCCTCGACTGATTAGATCCCCCAGCTTTTCATGTTTTACCTGCTCGTGCCCAAATCTAGACTGACTCTGGCCCTTTCACTTTGGGGCTTTCTTTTCTTTAACTATACTCATCCTGCCCTGTGATTTCTTCGGCATATTCATTTCCTGGTGAGGCTGTCCCCTGATGCAGAAAGCCACCTAAGCCACAATTGACAGTCTTAGAGACTTAGCGGGGAACACGGAGAGGTTAAGAGCCTTGTTTCTGGTCACATAACTAGTATGTGTCAGAGGACAGACTTGGACCCAGGACCTTACTGTGTGCTGCAGTGCTGTTCATATGTCTAGGCTAACTGTAGGAAATACCCAAGGTACTTTTCAGATAGGCTCCCAAAGCTCCATAATTCTTGTAAAACTCTGGGGACTTAAACAAACAAAAGCCTTTGTCTTTATTCACCAGGGTAAGCCCATTTAGTGGAGCTAGGTCCTGATTAGTGCAAAAAAAAAAAATGGATCTGTGGTCACATGGTTTGAGTCCTTTCCCTTTGAGGCTGTGATCACGGAAAATATAGGAATTGTTCTATGGCCAGTCTGGACCCATGAAGCTGCCTTTGCCAGCAGGGAAGGGTCACTCTCCTGTGAATTACACCCAAGAGGGTCCACTGGTTGGATGTAAGACGTCAGCTCTCTGGGCCTCAGTTTCTTCATCTGTAAAATACAGGAGGGTGGCAGAAATGTTAACTAAGGTAACTTGGACATTCTGTGAAATATACACCCATTTGAACTTAAGAAAAGCCTCGTGAGGGAGCAATAACCCAAGGATGCAGATAGCTTATTAAGGCTGACTAGGGCTTTTTCCCTCTGAAGGCCATAAGGCAGTTAGGAGAGAGTTAATATCTTTGCTTCATGGTTGAAGAGAGCCTCAGAGGGGTCAGGGGTCCTGCCCAAGGTGTTACACACCTAGAAAGTGGAGGGGCTTAGGAATCAAACCCACAGCTTCTGATCCCTAGTCCCAGGGGCTTCTTCCCAGCCTCCGTTACCCCCTGAAATCTATTTCACATCTCACATGGGAGCCTGCACATGGGAGGAAGCAGCCCCCTTGTCACCCAGTAAAGCTCCCTGCCCTCTCACTAGGAGCAGGAGTTATATATATTTCATTTCGGGCTAGCCCAGGGATTTCTTTAGTGTGGGGCACTTCCTCTGATGATACAGGTGGGCACCTGCTTTGCAAGGCAGAGTTGCCCAAGAGATGCCAAGGCAGGGGAGTGGTAATAATAATTAATTATAGCTGACTGAATGTGAAAGGGACAGACCCAGGAGAGGAGGATGATCTGTATGGGGAAAAGAGCAGAGATTCGGAGTCAGGAAACCTGAACGTGAATCCTAATTCTGTCGCTTTGTGTCTGTGTGGCCAGGTGAGCCATTGGATTTCCTCTGCCTCAGTTTCCTTATTAGATGAGGAGACTAAGGGGTGTGGGCTTAGATGACCTAAGGGCCCTTTCAAAGAGGCATCCTCAGATCCCAAGGGAGATGTTTACTTGTTGGATCCTCTCAACAATCTCCATTTTGGGGATGGACCTAGACCTGCCTTTATCTTTCTCACTTTTCTTCAAACTCTCTGCATGTGACCCCTGCTGCTCAGCTGCCTTCTCACCTAGAAACTTTCCTCAAATGTCCCCTCCAGCCATCTCACCTTGGTGACACCCCCACCCCCACCCCCATACACACACTTCCATTCTGAAGAAGGGCTCAGGCACCCAGCTGTTATTCCCTTGACAGTTCTGCATCTGAATCTTTGGACCTTGGCACCAATTCCCTTCCCCCCTCCCCTCTCTCTCTCTCTCTCTCTCTCTCTCTCTCTCTGTCTCTCTCTCTCTCTCTCTCCCTCCCTCTCCCCCCCTCCCCCTTCCCTTTCAGCTGCTTTTGTGTGCTATCTACCAGGTCTCGTTCCTTCTGCTGGTATTTATATTTCTAGGGCTTAGAATATAGCATGTCTAGCTCATAGTAAGTGTTTAATAACTGTTTATTGCCTTGTCTTGTTTGACAAATGAGGAAACTGAGATTCAGCTTCTGTGTCATGTGGTGATGGTCATCAGCACCACAGACTCACTTTGGGTTTTTCAAGGAAATTCTGTTCTTTCAAATGCTAAAGCAAAAGGCCTGGTGCATTCCAAAACAAAGAAAAGGCAGATATGCTACTGACTAAGGCCTCCGAACTGGGCTTGAAGCAAAAGCCAGGACTCTAGAGTCACAGGAATCCTGCATTTGATGCTTGGTGTCTGTGTGACCTTGGGGAAAACATCTCCTTGGGCCTCAGTTTCCTTCTCTGTAAAATGGGAGTGATTGTTATCATTGTTAACAATGATCCTGTGAGGAAAAAAGAATATTGGTATGCCCTTTTATAAAGGCACTAAGAAGTCATGCCTTGCCTGGGAGCATGGTTTGTCTTTGGGTAAAAGATGAAAAAAGTGTTCAAAGTCCTCATTGAAGGGGTTTGGCAGGAGAATCAGTCCGGAGGTCTCCAATGGGGGCTCAGGAGAGGGCAACCATTGCTGAGGGGAAGGCTAGAGTCCAGCTTCACCTGGGTGGGGGGAAATAGCAGATCAGGGACACAGGGATGGAGCAGGCCATGTTGCTGCCATCTTGCCTCCTAACATGTAGGTACTGTGAAGAAAGTAATGGCATTCATTATGACATTCTTAAGGTTCTTACAGCTCTATTAACTCTTCTATATCTTTTTTTAAAGCTAATAATAACTCTAATTCCCCCCCCCCTTTTGTGTACTTAATTCCTCAGTGAATTTTGTAAAGGGATACACCTAGCTAATCTCTGGTGGGGTGACATAATTATACACATTCAGGCTATTTGGGTGTGGGTTTCAAAATACACCATGGAATAAGAAACAGGATTCCTTCCTGACTTGGAGGGTGTGGTGCCTTCCTTCCCTTCCTCTTGCTTAAGGGAATATTGTAATTTAAAATGGATTTCTCTCTCTCTCTCTCTCTCTCTCTCTCTCCCTCTCTCTCCCTCTCCCTCCCTCTCTCTTTCCCTTTCCCTCCCTCCCTCCCTCCCTCCCTTCCTTCCTTCCTTCCTTCCTTCCTTCCTTCCTTCCTTCTTTCCTTCCTTCCTTCCTTCCTTCCTTCCTTCCTTCCTTCCTTCCTTCCTTCCTTCCTTCCTCTTCTCCCTCTCTTTCTGTCTCCCTTCCCTCCTTCCTTCCTCACTCTGTCTCCCTCCTTCTTTCTTTCTTCCTCTTTCTTCTTCTCTTCCTTCCTCTTTCTTCTTCTCTTCCCTTCTTTCCTTTCTCCCTCCCTCTCCTTCCTTCCTTTCCCCCCTCTTCTTTTCTCTGTTTCCTTTTCTCTACCCCTTCTTTTTCCCTCCCTTCCTTCTTCCTTTTTCTCCCCTCACCCCTCCCAATTGCATTGGAGTGACTGTAACCAGAAGTGTCTGGTGTGTTTTCAAGGAGCAAGGAGCAGGTGAGCTCCTCAGCCCAGATTGGTTCCACTGAGGAAGGAAGCCTTATTGGCAGAAAGGGGTAGTTAGCTGTCATTTTGTAGCCATATTTGTTGTCTGAAGAGCGCTGCTTTCTCCAGGGCTGGGTGGCCTCAGCGAGCACAGGAATGCCTCAGAAGAAGAAAGTTCACGTCCTCACATTCCAGCCTTGCCAGACTCTGCTCAGCTAGTTGTGGCATGTGAGAAATAGGTCCTGGGTTTGCATGCCTGGGCGGAGGAAGGGGTGTGGGGGCCCTGGAATGGGCGACGTCTGGCTCTCCAGTGCAGAAACTTGGAAATACCTTCTTGTCACATTTAAAACCACCTGTGATGAATTCCAAAGAAGAGTCTCTCGGAAAGGGAGTTGGGGAATCGGGGCAGCTCGGCCGTGTTGTGGCAGGGGTGAGAGTGTAGCACTGAGTGTTTGAAGAGCCAATCACGTGTCCTCTGTGGACCTCCGTGTTCTTATCTGCTGAAAGAAAGAGCTGGACTCGCTGATCTCCCAGGGTCCTCGTCGATGCAAATCCCTTGTAGTTGGTGCAGCATGTGGAGGGCCATCCTAAGAAAGAGGTGGCATCCCATCAGCTACAATCCTGCTGGCCCTTGGATGAGGTGGGGGAAGAGGATGGTCTACTATTGCAGGGCACCATCCCTGGGGACCCTTGGTGGAAAGCTGGTTCAAGACAGCAGTGTGACCCCTGGGGCATCACACACAGGGCTGCAGGAGGACTGAGGGGGATCTTCTCCCCTCTGGTCACCCTGCCCTTGTTATATCTCTGCCCTTGGCCTGCGTAGATCGACTTGTGCCTTTATGGGTTCTCCTCCAGGCCCATAGTTCTTGGCACAAAAGGGCAGCATGTTGTGGCGGCTCTGGCTGTGTGACCTTGGGCGAGGTGCTTCCCCTGCTTTGGGGTCAGGCCTGAGTGAACCTGCTGAGCAAAGCTGTGGCTTTTTTGCCTGGCTCCCCCAGTAGATGTGAGCTTTCTTTGTATCCCCAGCACTTAGGCTGGCACAGAGTAAGTAGTTAATACATGTTTGTTGATAGACTTGCACTGACTATGAGCCACTCCTCCTTTTGTTAGTCACAAATTAGGTAGAATATAAGCTTCCTGAGGACAAAGGCGATTTCATTTTTGTCTTCTTATCCCAGATGAGGAAACTGAGGCCCATCCCCCCACCAGCCTGTACTTTCAGTTGGATGTTCAGGATATTTCCCACCTCCACACCTTGGTCCAGGCTGTGTCCTTCATCCTCCATTTGTCTCCTCCTCACCTGTATTTGCTTCAGTTTTTACTTTGGGGGCTTCCTCCTATAGATAAGCTCTTTCCACAGCAGTCCAACTGAAGAAGAGACATAGAAAATAATGTATTTTTCAAAAAATCTGCCCTGCTCCCAGATCACTTGCTGTATGTAGTGTCTTATGTCTGTACAGTTGGTTCTTATGGGATAGATGTTCTCTCAGGGCAGTAGCAAAGACCCAGCACTGGCAGGACCTCAGAGTCTAGTCTAATTCTCAAATTTTACAAATGAGGAAACTGAGTCCAAGGAAGTTAATCGACTAGTCCAAGTTCTCGCAGGTTCTAAGGCATCCTGGATAGGATTTGAACTCAATTCCTCAGACTCCAGAATGAATAATCTTTTTCCTGTACCATACTGCCTCCTGCAAAGACTTTTTGTTTATCTTGTGTCTGGAAACAAATAATCCTTAATAAGTGTTTGTTGATTAGAATGAACATTGAAAGGACTGAAATTTAAGATTCCTGCCCACCCCCCCCCCAAAAGACCAAGCTCATGAGACACTGTGCTTGCACATACTAAAGATAATTGGATGAAAATGTTTATTTTACAATAAAGCGAGATCTGCTGCCACTTAGTTGTGTTTGCACAGATTGGAGAATTCTAGTAAAATAAGAGGGCCCTACACATTCTTGTCTACCTCGCTGCAATGGACACTCTTAGCTGGGAGCCTGAGTGACTGTAGGTCAGTCATTTCTTCTCAGATTCCCTGCCCTTTTTCTGCAGGGGGAGGAAGGGATCTTTTACCTTTCCTTATCTCCCTGGACGATGGCATCATTTAATCAAATCCTTCTGAGGGTGTGTTTGGAACTCTTAGAAAACTGGCACTTTGTAAATCAGTGTGGTGGGGTTTCAGGGCTCAAGATAAAATTCCTGGCCTGCAATGAATTTACTGACTCGGAGAGATTGGATTTTTAACCAATGGCTTGGGGTGATTTTTTTTTCCTTCCCGTAATGAAATCAAGATGGATATGATTTGCTTCTTTTGCTGGTCTGGCTAATCAGAACGCCCTGTTCCGCTTGGATGTTGCCTTAACTTATTTTAAAGGTTAGTTGGAAGTTGAGAGACATGAGAGGTGTGTTGGGCAGCATCTCTCTGCCTCTTGTATTCCCCCTGGTCAGTGAATTCCTTCCCTGAGGAGATCTGCTTTGCACTGACTGGTGGGGTCCTTCTCATCCCTTGGCATTCTTTCTTGCAGGAGCTAATCCTGGAGATACTGTCCAGTGGTAATCCTTCTGACATTCCTCAGGCAGCACCAAGGCCATTAGTAACCACCTGGTAACTGCCAGGCCTGACTCCTTGCCCTGCCACCCCATCGTCTGGCCCACAATGCCTTTGTTTCTGCTGCTTTATACTTGGAGAACCTCACTGGGATTGTAGCTCAGACTGGCATCTTTAGGTCATGTTTAGCGTCTGAGATCTAGAACTAGAAATAAGTATTGACTGGATTCAGCTGATTGTGAAATTTTCAGTATAAATATTTACACATTAGTAATCCACAAAGACTACAAATCAGGATTTGATTTATTGTTTTATTGATTCTCTAGACTTGGGAACATGGTAGAGAAAATGTAAATGCTGCCCATTAAACTTAACTGTGTCCTGCTTAGAATTTTTTTCCAGAGAAATAAATATTTACCACTATACCACTAACTGGAAGGGAGTTTCCAGGTGATCAGGTCCAACCCTTCTTTGTAGACATGAGAGAACCTAGACCCAGAGAAATGCGGTAAAGTACCAGAGTTTATTCAGCTGGAATGTGAGCCTTTGGCTTTCTATCAAGCACTTTCCACTATATGATGTTGCCTTGGCAAAATATCTCTCATGCCCCTTTGTGTCACCTCCAGCTTGGGACACTGCCATTGGAGCCACATACTGTCATTAGAACAGTATTGGTTCCCACAAAGTTTTAGCAGAGTGGACAGAAAGGAAGCCAGTTGGGTCTGTATCTCAGAGGTCAACGGATTGAACACACCTGCTAGAGGAAGGCAGTGTGTTACAGTGGAAAGAACAGCATCTGGTCATGGAAGAGCTAACAGGGTTCTCATGTTGACTCTGACACTCTTCTGTGACCTTAAGAAAACCCTCAGTTTCTCCATCTGCAGAAGATAGGGTTGGAAGAGAAAGCTTCTGAGATTTCTAGCTCCCAGTCTGTGCTCTGATGAACTTTGCTTATAGATTGCAAAGCCATTACCTCTTAGGCAGGGGCCTTTCCAAGTTACTGTAGCCCACTCTGGGCCGCTCTCCACTCAGGGGTCAGTCATCTCCAAGAACAGATCTGACCATGTCACCTCCTTCTCCCCCCCACCCCCCCACCTGCCACTCTCCAGTGGCTTCCTATAACCTCCTATCAAATAGAAAATCCCATTTGGTCTTCAAAGATCTTTAAAGACCCATTTCCCTGTTTGAAACTTCCTACTTCACCCAATGTGTGCTGTAAAATCCAGTGACATGTCATGACCTGGCTGATTCTCAGATACTCCATCCCCAATTCTGGACATTTTCTTGGCTATCCCCCATGACTGGAGCTTTCTCCCTCCTCATCTCTGTCCCCTGGTTTAACCCTGGTTTTCTTCAAAGTCCCAACCTTTTACCAAAATCCTTTCCCAACCCCCCTCAGAGCTAGTGCCTTTCCTCTGCTGATAATCCCCCATTTACCCCAGAGATAGCTTGTTTGTATAGTCGTTCACACAGTAGACTAGGAGCCTCCTTGAGGGCAGTCACTGTCTTTTGACTGTCTTTGAAACCCCAAAATTAGCACTATGCTTTGATACTCAATGAATGTTTATTGACTGACAAAAGAATCCTGAGGTGATCCTCACTCTGGGGTCTGGGAATTTATGGTTTTAAAAAATGTTTTGTTAATCTTGTCCAAAAAGAATTGATTTCTTTGGTAGCCCTGTTTTCTTTTTCCATTTAAAAACCACATTGTGAAGCTCGCCCTGAGACTGCCAAAGGAGGTCATGACCCTTCCCCCAAAGTTAAGGATCCTGAACTAGCCTGAGGAACATTTAGCCGGCAAGGAGAGGTGTCTGTCCAGCTTAGAGGGACCTGTCAGAGCCTGTGGTTTGCTTGATGCACCAGTAGAACCCAAGGGCCATCTTTATGCTATGATGAGAATCAAAAGGTTTCTAAATGTATGTCCAAGGTAGTTATTTTTGTTTAAATCCTTCTGGAATATTTCTGATCATGTATAATTTGACAGAATGCTTTCATTAGCAATAAGGAAGGCATGGGTTTGAATTCTACTGTAGTTATTTATTAGCTGTGTGACTGTGGATAAGTCATCTCTAAACTCTAGAGCCTGTTTCCCCATTTGTGAAATAAGAGAGTGGCCTCAAGGCCCTGGGAGGTTTTCAGTCTTCTTCCCTTCCGGCTCCAATGGAGTCCACTTGAGGACACAGATGCTTCCACTTCCTTAGCCCCTGCCTCCCCAGGCTCCCCACCCCACCCCGCCCATACCCCCACAAGGCTGACTAGGAGCCAGAAGGGCTCCTCCCGGTCTTCCTCGTCCTTGGCTGCCCCACCGCATTGGTACCATTGATCATTTCCTGTTGCTTGGCCCCCAGCCTTCCCTTGTGCTTCTCCATATTTTTGTTGGTCCTTGTTCTCTTCCTATCAGTGCCCCCACCCTGAGCCAGATCCTCATCACCCACATGCCTGCAGAACTTCAGGAGCTGCCGGGGCAGGGTGGGGGTGGGGAGGGTCTATTGCTTCAGTCAACCTCACTTCAGTCCATCCTCCATTCAGCCACCAAAGCTCAGTCCTCTGATCACATCACCCCCTATGTATCCAATACTGTTTGGCTTTCTGAGCCCTTCATCACCGTCCCTTCCTCTCTTTCCAGTCTTTTTATACCCTACTCCCCACCACATTCTCTTTGATCCAATGGCACTGGCCCCCTGGCTATTCCAAAAGAAGACCCCCATCTCTCAGCCCCGGGATTTGAGCTGGCCATCTCATGCCTGGAATCCTTTCCTTCCTGTGTTCCCATCACTGACCTCCTAGCTTCCTTTCAGTTCCAAATAAAAATCCCCCAGGAGGCCTTTCCCAACACTTCCTAATTCCAATGCTTTCCCTCTGTTAATTATTTCTTCTTCTTTCTTTCTTTTTGCTTCTTGGAGGGCAGTTGGAGTTAAATCACTTGCCCAAGGTCACACGGCTAGTTTTTTTTGTGTGTGTGTTTTAAGTGTCTGAGGCTGGATTTGAACTCAGGTCCTCCTGACTCCAGGGCCGAGGCTCTATTCACTGCACCACCTAGCTGCCCCTGTTAATTACTTCTTATTTATCTCCATGCTTCGCATATATTTATTTGCATGTTTTGTCTCTCAATAGAGCATAAGTTCCTTGAAGCCAGGACCTATCTTTGGTCTCTTTTTGTATCCCCAGGGCTCAGCATATCCCTAGCACTTAATAAATGTTTATTGATTCCTATCAAGCTTAAAGTAGGTTTTCTTAATTTGATGTCTATGAACTTTTAAAATTATATATATATATATATATATATATATATATATATATATATATATATTTATCTATATTTAAATAGATGGATAGATGTGGATAACTGTATTCCCACCCAAATGGATCCTTTGCAATCTTGTGGATTATTATTTCATAGATTTAAAAACATTATTCCCCAAAAGGGTCCATAGATATCCCTAGACTCCTAAAGGGGGTATGTGACACAAGAAAGTTGAAGCCCCCGGGCCCCTTACAGCCCACTCTGTACATGTCCCAAGACTCTCCTCTCCAGCCTTTCCTTCCCTCTCTCTGGTTTCCCTTGGCGCTGTCCTTGCATTCCCACACTCCAAACTTTCACTCTGCAGCTGACTCACTGTGGTGCAAACCTTTTAACCTCTTGGAAGCCTCAATTTCCTTATCTGTTAAGTGGGGATCACAGTGACCATAGCACCAACTTCCCAGCTTTGGGATCAATTGGGAGAATGGCAGCCAAACACTCTGGAGCTTTGAACGTGCTACATAAATGTTGGCTGCAGTGAGTATTATTATGACTTGTGAGATACCATTATCATTATTATTATTATTATTATGACTTGTGAGATACCATTATTATTTTACCAGTATTATTATGACTTGTGAGATACCATTACTACCTGCAGCCCAAACCTCTCCTGGCAGCCTCCAAAGGCAGACAGGCCACATACTGTTGGCACCTCAAACTGGGCACCATTGGCTCCTTATTCTACCTTCTTGCTATCCCTGGCCTCTCATCCACAGGAACTGACCCCCCCCACTTTGATCTCTGAGGCTCCCTTCTTCTGTTCTGAAGTTAGGGTGTCTCCCTTTACCCTGTAAGTACCTGGAAGGCCAGGCCTCTTTGTACCCCAGGGGCTTAGCTAGGCTCCTAAATGCTTGCTGATTGAGGGAGTGCACCACACTCTAGCTTGCTGCCTATCTTCTTCTCCCAACCCAGGTCCTTTTCCTTTCCACCTCTCCAGGGAGACTTCCCTTGGTTCTCCCAGTTGTTAGTACTCTCTCTGTTGACCCCATCTACCCCGCTCCTAGGATGTGGGAATGAGGATTGCTGGAGAACTGGGCCTGACTCAGCTTTTCCTTTGTTTGCTTGTTTTTAGCATAGAGTGCTTTCCCTTCACTTCAGGGGCAATGACCCTAGTGGGTGCTTCACAGGAACTCACTCACTCTCTCTTTTTCTCCCTTAGTTTTCTTATCCCATAAGATGACCTGATAGTCACTGAAGTCCCTTTCAGAGTTATCACCTGTGAGGAGATGAGTCTGGACAGGATGGCAGGGTCAGAGGTTTAGAGGGCAGGGCATATCTGGTCCCTTACCCTCCCTCACTTTTCAAATGGGGAGACAGAGGTCTGGTAAAGGGACTGGACTTGACCAAGGGGACACAGGTTATAGGATCACAGGTTTAGAGTCGAGCTGGACCTTAGAAGCCAACTAGACCCCTCCTTTCCCACTTAAAAAAAATTTAACCCCCCCCCCCTTTTTTTTGAGGAAATCAGGGTTAAGTGACTTGCCCAAGGTCATGAAGTTAGTAAGTGTCTGAAGGTAGATTGAATTTGGGTCCTCCTGACTTGAGGGCCAGTGCCTTATCCGCTGTGCCACCTAGCTGCCCTCCACTTTTTTAAAAATAAGATATGAGGGATCCATAGAAATAAAGACTTGTTCAAAATCACCCATGTAACAAGCGGCAGAGCTGAGATGCTTCGGACATTTGTTTGGAGGGTCTCTCTTCTGGTAGAAGGGGGCTGTGTTGGGAGTGAATGGGAGAGTTGGCTCTGTCAACTTTAAATTTACACCAGGAAAGCCCTGCTGTGTGCTCCCATCCTCTGAAGGGGAGAGTGAGCTCCCACATTCTACTTAGATGCCTAAATTCCCTAGAAGCCGTGTGAAGTGTCTGCCCAAATTAACTGGGGCTGGCTGAGCCAAGGGGAGATGTGGGAGTCTGCCCATGGAAGGAGAGAAGGTGGTGCCCACAGAGGGAGGCAGCTCAGGCTCTCAGCCCACCCTGTGGTCCAGTGGTGCATCTGGGGCTAGGAGTTCCATTCTCCCAACCCCAGGAGTGAATGGCAGGTAGTCTGTCTATCGATTTTAGTCCAAAAGGGTTGCCCAGAGCATGGAGAGGGTCAGTAGCCAAGACTGTCCAAGGCAGGTCTCAAACCTGGCTCTTTCTGCTGACTCCTCAAGGGCAGGGCTTGTTGGGTCTTTGACTCTGAGTCTCCAGAACCTAAAACAGGGCCTGGCACATAGTAGATGCTTAGGACGTGCATATTAGGTGTCTTGGTTGATTCCCTGCCTCCTGGTTCCTGTTGTCTTTTACCCTTAACACCTGCCCCATTGCCACCATTAAAACCAACAACAGTTAGAAACCTTTGTGAAGCACCTACTATGTGCCGGGCCTTGAGCTGAGAGCTTGATGGGAATTGCATTTGATCTTCACGACAACCCTGGGAGATGGGTGCTCTTTTTGATGAGCCCAATTTTACAGCTTTGGGCACTGAGGCAAACAGGCTATGTGACCTGCCCAGGGTCACAGAGCTGCGAAGTATCTGAGGCAGGATTTAAGCTCAGTCCTTCCTGCCCCCAGGCCCAGTGCTCTCTCAACAGAGCCACCTGGTTGTCTCCACTAAGGACAATCAGTAGTGTACAGAGTGGAAGATTTGTGAGGGTCCATCTCATCAGAAGCCTTGTTTTGGTCGTTGTACCCTGAGTGCCTGGCATATTGGGCACGGAATTCAAGAATTGGGACTTCCGTGACCACTGAAGGAATCTCCCTCTTAGTAATCCCTAAACAGGCCTAGTTGGGCCTGATGAATGCAATGGAGCAAAGGCCTGTTGCCTTCCAGTCCTGAGGCTATGCCCTCTCCCCACAGTCCTAAATCTCCCTGGCATTTGGGGACTGCCACCTCACACTGCTGACTCCTAGGGAGCGTGTGATCCACAGAGTGCCTTAACATCAACAGGAACTTACTAAATAGTCATTGAAGTCCCAGTGGCCTTTGGGTGGTCATTCTACTCCCTTCTTTGCCCTCTTCTTCCTTAGCTTTGAAAACAGGGATGGGTTGTAGTTAGCTCAGATCAGATCTGATGGGTAAATTTTTAGTGTGAGTATTTAAATCTTAGAAATAGGCAAATGCCAAATAATCAGGGCTTGATTTGTTGTTTTGTCTAGATTTTAGAAATTGATGGAGGAAATACTAACAATTCAGACTGGACTTAAAACTGGGTTATTAGCACAATTTTTTTCTTTTGAGAGCTGGTTATTAAACATTTACCACCACACCCCTGGATGACAAATTACCAGGGGTTCTACAGAGATCACTGAATTTGGAGGCAGACAATGTGGCTTCTAGTCTCAGCTCTGCCCCAGTCTCACAGTGTGACCTCCCTCTTTCTGTGCCTGTTTCTCCTCATCTCTAAAATGAGAGACTCCAAGCAAAATCGTCCTCCAGTGAGACATTCCATCTCTGTCCCAGCACCTTTGAGCTGGCTGCCACCCTCTCTTCCTTTATGTCAAAGCTTCACCAGACCACCTTGTGTTGAATGACTGACTAAACTGATATTTAGTCACTTGCTAGATGTTGTAAGTCTTTTTGGGTGTGCTTGTTGTCTCCCCATAAGGGTGGAAGCTCTTTGGGAATAGGGATAGGCTTTGTTCTTGGTACTTCTATCCCTAACCCTTAGCAGAGTGCAGGCCCATGGGCCCTTAATAAATGCCTATAGGTTGGTTGACTGAAGGCAAATACTTAATGCACACACCAGTTCTCCTTCATTCCTGAAATTCACCCCACTTTTGTTCTTTCCCTCCCTTCTTCCCAAGATTTCTCTGCTATGTCTCACTTAAACATCAGACTACTTATTTTAGAAATCTCCTTAATTGCTATGATACTTTTAATTTGTTCAGGATAATGGTGCAAATGTCTGAGAGCTGGGAATTAAGCCCTCCAAGGTTGTTAATTTAATCAGCGGGCCAAGGTATCTCTGTCCTGACTAATGAAGGAAAGGCAGCCAGATCCTTTGCACAAAGGGATTGGGGTCATTACTGACCACCTAGTCCGAGATGAATGACCCAGCCCTGCTTTATAATGAGTTAATAAAATGTCAGAGCTGGAAGGGTCCTTGGGGCTCATCTTGGAAGACTCATTTAATTTTGTAGCTTGAGGTAAGCTACCAAATGTGTCCCGAAGGCTGTCCAAAGTAAATAAGATGGATCCAGAAAATCTTTATGGGGTGGGATGGGGCCCTACTATGTGCCAACAGAATATCCAGAGCCCCCAAGGGTGTTGTGAACCAGAGTATGGAGTGGACCAGTAAGCTTATAAACATAGTGGGAGAGGAAAGGCTATTTCATTTAACCAACCACTGCAAGCTTTCCTGGGCAAGCCCTTTGAAAGAAAGAAGGACCTCTGTCCCGATGATAAATTAGCTTGTTTATTCCTCTCCTGCTTATTTCTATCCTGCTGTTGGTTAGTGTAATGAAGTAGAAATCCATTGTGCGTGCTCGTTGGGTGGTGATGGCCTGGTACCAAAGCGGGTAATTGAATAGAAAGGCGGAATGCTGTTGGTGCATGGGAGAAGTTAGCGCCACATGAGGTCACTGGGCTTCAAGCTTCAATCAGCACAGGCACAATGCGGCCCCGTCTTTCCAAAGGGTTTGTTTATAGTTCGAGAGGAAGGGTCAGTAGTTAATTTGAAATGCTGTAGGTGTGTTTTCCTTCCCCTGAGAAGGTTCTGAGCCTGTGTCATGGACCGTTGTAAATATCCTCCAGGGAGGGATGGGATGGGGATCCGAGTGCCCGTGCTTAGAGAACTCGGGCATTCTGGCAGGGGCTCCCCAAGGCTTCTTTTAAAAAGTCTAAACTGGTTACTGAAGACATTTAAAACATATCTCCATTTCCCTTCCCTCCACAGTTACTTGTATCTATTTTGCATGGTGTGTGTATATATTTTATATATTTGTGTATATGTATTTATTATATATACATATAAACTCTACACAATACATATAAACATAAATGCACATACATATCTATATCTTTCTATAGGTTCTTATCCTTGAATCCATGAACTTGGTTGTCACAAATCATTTAATAACTGCATCCCAATGTAACTTGTTTCCTGTGGAATCCTTTGGATGGCATGTTATTTGGCTCAGGTCAACAAGCACCTGACGGTTGCACTTTTAAGTTTTATCTGTATTATTAACATTTCCCCTGTCACTTTCTTAAGTATAAGTGATAAAGCACTAAAATCAAACTCTGATTTGTTGTATTTCAGAGATGTAAATGCCCACACTAAACATTTAACAATCAGCTGAGTCAATGACTGGACCATTGCCTTTTTCTCTATACTCTGGGGATAGTGTGATGACCATCAGTCACCCACGGAATCATCCCCTCCCCAATGGTCTCATTCATGCAGATGCCTTGCCCCTCCCAAGTCCCCACCTGGTCGCTCTGAGAGATGCTGGTTGCTACGTTCTCCATTACTGGTACCTGCTATTTTTTGACCACCAGGAGCATCATCCTTTTAAAATAACTATTGAGGGCCTTTAAAGGCGAGGAGGCAGCCAATATCCAGCTTTTGGCATCTGCTTCTGGAAGGCATGACGTCAAGGTCACAGCCAAGCAAAAAGCTTTCTTGGGCTGTCCAGATCATAGGGACCTCATCTCTCTGGAGGTGCCGCTTAAATGATGCTGCATTTCTGCCCCAGCACTGGTTCATCCCTAGGAGGTAGGCAAGGTGGGGCAAGTGTTTTATTTCCGGGGGATAGATGAGGAAACTGAGAGGCAGTGCTTCTCAAGAACACATGTCCAGGCCACTCTCTTGCCTCTCCATCCTTGGCTGCCATGCCCTCCCATCTTGGCACCCCTAGCTTCCTTCAAGGCTCAGCCCAGGGGGCCCCTCTGCCCTCCCTTTAGCATGTTTTCCCCTCCAGTATTATTTCACATGCTCATATGTCCATGTTACAGTCCAGTAGGATGGTAGATCCTTGAAGTTGGGGGCTGGTTTCCCTTTTTTTCTTTGTGTCCCCTCAGTGTTTGGCACATAGCAGGTGTTTAATAACATAGGTGCTTAATAAATGCTTGTTGATCCATTGGGAATGTTTTCTATAAGAGCTGAATGACGGCTTGTAGGCCGTGTGCAGATAGACTCTTTTAAATCTTTACTACATTCCAGGTACCGCACTGAGCCTTGGAAATGCAGGAAAGTAGTTTTTTTAACTAAAAATAGCATTTTTGACTTGCTCAGGGTCACACAGCTAATAATCGAGGCTGAATTGGAGCTCAGGTCAACCCTGACTGCAGGCCTGTCTCAGTTTCCTCCTTTGTCAAATGGGGGTAAAATCATAGCACGTGCCTTCAGGTTGTCATGAGGATGAAATGAGATGATATAAAACACTTTGCAAACCTTTCAAGGCACACACACACACACACACCACATATATATATATATATATATAATGTTGTTTAAAAAAAGAGATTAGAGTGGTTTACCAATCCCTTTCTCCAAAAAGGAATGACCTTCATATGCCTTGGTCCAGAGATGTTACTTGGTAAGCAACTGGTCTGTCCAAGGATGGTCCTTGTCTCCCTGGGGGAACATCAAGCGATTGGGTGAGATCTTCCCTGAAAGCCAGGCTACACTGGCCATAAATGAGGCTCCTCCAGCCCAGGAGTCTATGGGTGGGGAATGTCTCATGGCAGTCATAGCATGGTTGTCCAGGGCAATAGAGACAGCTGGGAATGCTAATGTCCTCCCATGACCCGCAGGTTCCAGACCAGACCCAGGGACCATAGGTGAGGGTGGGAGTTTGGGGGTCAATTGAAAGTCTGCATAGCAAAGCAGGAGACAGAAACAAAGTCTAGCCCAGTGCCTGGCATGTAGGGGCTTTGTAAAGGTTTGATGGAGAGAGGGAGAATAAATGGGACAGCAGAAGGGTCTTGGAGAGGGTGATGAGCTCAGAGCTGGAAAAGGGTCGTGGAGAGCAGCCAGCCTACCAGGCTCATTTGACAGGTGAGGAGCCAAGGCCTAGAAAGAGCAAGTGATGTGCCCAACATCTTGCAGTGAGGACCCCCCTAATGCTGGCACCTCTCCTCCGTGGGTTGCCTCCAGCTCACACTGTATCTCAGCTGTTTGCATGCTGTCTCTCCTGCTGGACTGCAAGCTCCCTGAGGGTAGGGCTGTTTTTGCCTTTCTTAGCATCCCCAGAGCTTAGCGCAGCACCTGGAACACAGTAGGTGCTCCATAAATGCTTGTGGACTGACTAAGGACCTCTGAGTTCTAGCCATGGCCCTGCTCTAGGCCTAGGTGTAGGACCTTGGACAGAAAAGTGCTGGGTTTGAGGTACTGCCCTAAGCCTCAGTGTCTTCTCTGTAATAACGGAGGGAGACAGAAGGACCAAGGAGAGAGAGAGAGAGGATTGGAGTCAGGAACACCTGGGCTCTGTTCCCTCCCCAGGTACTTAAGGGTTGTGTGACCCTGGGCAGCTCACTCACCCTCAGTCTCAGATTCCTAATTTGTAAAAAGGAGAATAATCATCACAGCTATGTTACCAGGTTGTTAGGACCGTCAAAGGAGATGCCGTCTGCATAGTGCTTCGATGGCCTGAAAGCACCATGTAGATGTGATTAGTTGCTCATTAATAAATAATATTATTACTGGATGTCGTGCTTTTAGATTTACCAAGCACTTTAAGAGATTGTGCAGCAGCTCCTCACAAGAGCCCTCCGAGGTGAGCACTACAGGTGCAATTGTCCCCACTTCACAGACAAGGAAACCGAGACTTGGGGTGACTGACCTGCCCAGGTATAACATGTATGACACACGCAGTAAGGAGCAGCTGGGATTTGTACCCAGGCCCTCCTGACTCCAGGTCCAGAGCCCAACAATGTCTGAGCTCCTCCCAGCCTGAAACCTCTGTGAACCAAAGGCCCCTGCTCTCCTCAACACTGGGGAGCTCACCGTCCGACTGATGCAAATGGAATCCTATGACTTAAAGACGTAGTTTAAATTGTGTGGAATGGGAGATACATTGGGAGGACAGGGAACAGGGAGATTGGAGATGGGGGGATTGTCATGGCCTGATCCTTCTTGGGGGCGGATGAGGGAGGGACCCGAATCAAGTCATGCTAAGTGGGCCTGAAAGGGCAGAGCATGTTCTCGGATATGGGCACCAGCCTAAGTGGAGGTGTTAAGGCAGGGGGAGCCCCCAGTTCTGCCCTTACTTGGCCATTCACTGATGGGTCTAATATACAACATATTGTGAAGAACAGTCCTGTGCCCTAACCAAGGGCCCGAGGCGGGTTCTATATTAGGAATGTCTCCTGGTCTTCAGTCACATCCATCTATCTGTCCCCACTGGGCCCAGGCATCAGTAATCTTTTAAAAATGCATAGCTGTGCATTCAGTTGTATGTAAGGCTTTGTTCCTAATCTACTTTTTGTCTGTCCTGGTTTCAAACAGACTTTTACACCGTGGACAGATTAATCTTCTTTAAAAACAAAGCCAACCCCAAACAATACACCATAAAATGGTTGTGAACTGGAAGGAACCTACCTGTCATCTAACCCAATGCATCCTCCATCCACTCTTAGAACATTCCTGAGATTTCCTGGCAAAGGGAAATCCCGGCGTCTTTGGGTCTGACTTTCTGACACCCAGCCTGGATGTTCTGCCCACTTTCCTACCCCTTCCATGATTTCTAGTCTCAGACACAGTCCTCATTTTCCACATGCTCAGCAATTCAGCCAAACTTTTCTACGTGCTGGTCTTCATTCTCCAGGCTGCCTCTGTTCCTGAAAGGCTGCTTCCCCTCGCTTTTCCCTCTTACATTCTTTGGGCTTTCTTCAAGGCTCTGTTCACAGTCCATAGGCCATCAAGAGGCCTTTCCTGGTCTCCCCAGCTGCTAGTGCCTTCTCTGGGAGTGTTTCCATCTGCTCGATCAACATAGATCTTTTCTGGACATTGTTAATATTTACCTATTGTTTCTCTCATTAGACTGGGAGCTTTTTGAGGGCAGGGAGTGTTGGTTTGTTTTTCTTTCCATTCCCATTGCTTAGCTTGGTGTCTTGCCTTATATAGTAGGGGCTTCATAAATGGTTGTACCAGAGTTTAATATAGTCCTCCAGAAGTTATCTAGCTAGAGTAGAAGATGGTGGACCTGTGGCCTCCCTCCCTGATCCTGGTACTACTCTCAATACAGCCCAAGATGACATTAGTTTTTCTTGCTCTTATAACGTGCTGTTGGTTCATATTAAGCTTGTAATACAATAAAACCACAGGGTATATTTCCAGACTAAATGCTGTCTAGACATGCCTCCTCCAACTTGTGTTTTGTCAAACAGGCTTGCTGAACTCAACTGTGGGACTTTACATTGATTTGGTTGCTGTAAGGAAAGCATTTGGTAAACCTTGACATTATATGGATCTGAAATGTTATGTTGTTAACGTGCAGTTTAGACTGTCCATTGTCTAAGTTGATAGGGTGTGTGGTCATGCATGTTTGTGTTCCTTTAAAACATTTGTCCAAAAGAAGTAGATGTGAACATGGTGTTTCTGTGATCCGGGGATACCTTGGGCCAACGGTGGCCCCTCACCTCCCACCTTCGGCTGCTGGCTTGTTTCCTCATTAGTCGCCTCTCCAGGTCACAGGCAGTCTAACTGGTATGCACAGAAATTTGTTCTGATTGGCTCAGCCACATCTTCTGCATACTCTCCTCTCCTATCAGTGAGGTTCCTTTCTTTCAATCTCAATTTGAGAATTTATGGGTTTAGACAAAATCATTCTTAAAGACCATGTAATTTGTTAGCAGCATCAGGTAACATGAGGTACCTCCAGACATTTAAACAAAGGATCTGGGAAGATGCTATGGGACTTGTAGCCGGGGTAGCCTCCTCTTTTCCAAACTGGGCAGGGGAGGGGGCCTGGCAATGCTGAAGAGAAGGACTGGCCTACAGAAAAGCCTTGGGGAAGGACAGCATTTCCCCTGGGATGTCATCCTCATCCTTGCTACCACTGGCTCCAGCCTTGGCTCCAATGGCAGGCAGCATCCATCTTCTCCTCTCTGGGGGGGGGGGGGGACTCCTCTGCTCAAATCTTGTCCCAAGCTCTTGGCCTCCCCCAGTGATGTCCTACAGCTTAGGCTGATGGTTCAGGACCATGTATTGAACTCTTCTGAATGAGTGTGCATGCAAGGCTTGCCTGCCATCTTGGGAAGGTTATCCAAAGCCTCTACTTTTTTCCAGGAAGTTCTTCTTCAATCTTCCCAGGTTTCTGTAACCCCAAGGCTACAGTAAGATTTACTGAGTAAGAGTAGCCTTTGCAGAACTCTATAGGGCAGTAGTTCATTATTTATGTCTGGCAGCTTTGGTGTTGACTTGGAGGCAATGAGTTTGAAGTCAGCAAGATCTGGGTTCAGATTCTACCTGAGATTCTTAGTAGCAGGTCACTCCATCTCTGGTGCTTCAGCTAATTTCCTAGAGCTAATTGCCAGAGCTCACAGGAGCAGAGATCTAAGGCTGATGTGGCTCAATAAGAAACAGGGCCAGCCAGGTGAAGAGATTTACCTAAGGTCACACGAGTCATAATGTCAAGAGTGGGACCTGAACCTGCATCCTCTGACTCTGGCACTCTTCTCAGGGTGCCATGATGCCCACAGAGGAGTTGAGGCCTATGATGGTGGAGGGAATTCTCTGAGATTTACCATAGTGGTCCCTGGAGAGGGAAATAGATGAAGATTTCTTTATGTAGAAACTTAGGGAACTGTCATGCCTTCTGCCTTGTGGATTGTGTAGGAAGGCATTCCTCTGAGGATATGGGTTGTACCCAGTGACCTCTGACCTCCAGGGGCCCCTGCCAGTTCTGAGCTTCTGTGTCTTCCTATTGTGGGCAGATTTATTTAAGGCCAGTGACTCACTCCTTTTTCCTCTTTGAACTTACTTCCTGTCCCATTATCCTTTGTTGGAATGAAGTGCCCTCTCCCTTTCTGTTTTCATGGTCACAATGGTCTAGAAACCTTCTTTGCATTGTCTCCGTAGACCCTAGTTATCCCAACAGCATATGTGGAAGATTAGGTAAGAATCACCCCCAGAAACTTCTTCCCCAAAGAGCAAACCCCACCCTAAAGTATAAACCAGAAACCCCTGCCAGGATGGATTTCTGACTCACAAAGCACTCCGGCAGCCCTTAGGCCATTGGAATGTTGGAAGCATCTCTCACCAGGGCTTCGCCTTTTAGGCTCAGTCTGTCAAGTCTTGGGGAGCCTGCTTGGGCAATAGCTCTTGGGGGTCAGAGTTTTCCCAGATGTAGTCAGGAAGCAATAATCAGCTTTAGCCTGAAGCTGGAGTCATTTGATAATGATTCTCTAGCACAAGGTCTGATGGGATTGAGCAAAAGTTTTCTTCCCCTTTCCCCCTCCCCCACCCCCCCAACCTTGCATGGTCTGAAATCAAATGCTTGGTTCTGGATCCAACTGCTTTAACCTTTGGAGAGTTCCAATTAGAGGAGGGGGTTCTGGATCTGGAGTCCATAGATTTCAGGAAGGGATAGAACTTAGGTAGAATATCTTTTTTTTTTTTTTAACTAACTTGCAACTGAGATTCCACATTTTTAAATGATGAATTTCTTTTGCAAACCAGTTCTGAGAAGGGCTTCCCAAGTCTCACCGGACTCGAGCTCTCCTCAGGGACCCTGTCAGCACCCCTGCTCCTCTGCGTGCCAGGGAATTCCTTTCTTTGCCCTTTTTCGTCTTCCCTAGGCGACATTTTTTCCTTTATTTCTCCATTGACCCAGTCTTTATGCAGCAATTGTTGATGAATGAAAAGCACTAATTAATGCTTTATTATGTGCTAAGCACTGTGCCGAGTCCTGACATCCAAGGACAGAAAGGCCTGGCATTTCCTGCCTTCAAGAAGCTTGTTTTCTAGTTGGGGGAGACAGTCCAT
The DNA here is from genome assembly GCA_011680675.1 of Gymnobelideus leadbeateri. Classification (NCBI taxonomy): domain Eukaryota; kingdom Metazoa; phylum Chordata; class Mammalia; order Diprotodontia; family Petauridae; genus Gymnobelideus; species Gymnobelideus leadbeateri. The sequence goes on from WOXC01005011.1 coordinate 75,577, forward strand.
GTCAGGGACTAATGGCTAGGGAAGGATGTCTAGGGGTAAGAAGTCATAGGGATGGTGAGTGGAATCATAGGAGGACCTAGACTGAATGCACTCACCCTCCCCAGAAGCAGGACTGTTGTTAATGGCAGGCCCACTGAGGTTCAATTGAACAAACATTAATTGTGTGCCAACTGTATGCCAGGCTCTGCTGTGTGATAGAGTGTATTAAGATGAAAATGAAACAGCCCCTGTCCTCAGGGAGCTTGCTGTACTGAGGCAAAGAAGCCTTCTCTGCAGTCTGGGGGAGCCCATGGACCCCTTCTTACAATCAGATTTTTAAATGCAAAAATAGTTATATGTTTAAAAAGGAAACTGAGAATATTGAACTAGTTATCAAAATATTAAAAAAAATGTTCAGGGGCCCAAATTAAGAGCCCCTGGACTGGACTAACTCCAGTAACTAAGTGAGGGGCTTCGGTTTCAGTCACGTGAGAATCAATTGAAAGAGCTTTGGATGTGTACTCTTAGGTCTCAGCTGTAAAATCAGCCTAAGTGACCTCCGAGGTGTCTCCAGCTCTAAATCTAAGATTTAACCAATGGATAGAATATTGGGCCTGGACTCAGGAAGACCTGAGTTCAAGCCTGTCCTCTGATGCCTCCTAGCTGTGTGACCCTGAGCCTCAGGGCTTCCAATCTGTAAAATGGAGATAATGGCCACTACTTCCCTGGGCTGTTAAAGGATCAAATGAGATACTGTTATAAAGGGCTTTATGAATTAAATTAAAACGCCTAAAAGTAGGGTGTGAATGCTAGATAATGTTGTTACCATGTAGTATTAGAGTTTAAATAAGGACCGAGTCCCTTCCCTCCCATCTAGAACCATGAGAAGACCACAGTGTAGCACCACATATCCCTTGGTGAGTGATAAATCTGTCAGATTCTTTCCCATTCATTGGGATTGATTTTGAGAATTCGGTGAACATCTGCCTCCCTCCCATCTTTAAAAAAGGGTATTTGTGCAGATAGCTTTGGCAATCAGTCATCGAGCAGTTATTAAATACTTACTGTGTACAAGCACTTATCTGGAGTAGCATATAAAGTGTTAGGCCTGGAGTCAGAAAGCCTTCATCTTCCTGAGTTCAAATCTGGCTTCAGACATTGCCTAGCTGTGGGACCCTGGGCAAGTCACTTTATCCTGTTCGCCTCAGTTTCCTCGTCTATGAAATGAGCTGGAGAAGGAAATGGCGAATTACTCCAGTATCTTTGCCAAGAAAACCCCAAATGGGGTCACAGAAGAGTCAGACACAGCTGAACAGCAATGGCTGTGTACCAGGCAGCAAGCCATGCCTACTGTGTGTTGGGTAACAAACATTTATGAAACTTATTATATACTTGTCAGGGACAGTGCTAACCACTGGGGGTACAAAGAGGCAAAAAAATAAAAACTCCCCGCCTTCAAGGAGCTCATGGTCTAATGGGGGCAAGGGGACGAGATGCAAAGAACTATGGACAAGTCCGTAGAAAGTGAAAATGGGGAGCCGTCTGAGAGCTGAAGCTAGGGAAACCCAGCAAGGCTGCCTGTAGAGGCAGAGTTTTAGCTGGGACTCAAAGGAAGCCGGTGGGCGGAGAGGAGGAGGGAGAGCATTCCAGGCCTGGGAGCCAGCCAGTGCCTAGGCACAGAGAGGCAAGTTGCTGGGGCTTCCTCCCATACCCTGCTGCTTTGGGCTCATCGATGAAACCTTCACACATAGCAGGAGCCCAGCAGCTCACATGGAAAGCCAGAGAACGCTGGGAGCTAGTTTCTGGTTTGCAGAGTTTGGCAATTATCTCTTGGCAAGAGGGAATTGCTGTTGAGGTGTTGACTCAGCCAAGATTCATGTATTCTGAGTCTGTCCCTGTACACGGTATCTTTCTTGTTCTGGTCTTCTCCTATTATAAGAAATGTGGAAGAGGTAGCCTTTTCCCTGAAATGAAATCTCTTTGTTGTGGAGAACTCTGAGGGGGTCTTTTTGCCAAGCCTGGGAATTTTTTCACCATTCAACAAATGTTTATTTAAGTTTTTATTGTGTGCAGAGCACTGGGTTGGGGGGCGGGGAGCAAGCTGTACTAGAGCCAGTCTTTGCTTCACTACCCATAAGACCCGAGAAACTAGCTAGGGTATATCACGACTCAACAGAAGATGCTCGGATTGGACCTTTTCCGGGAACCCAGCTTTCACTCCTGCTCCAGCCTCTGTTCTCTCTTCTCTCCTCCAGCTCCCTTACTGGGGCTGTGCCTCAGCTCTGATTTCTACCTCCAGCACTGAGAACAGCAAACAAACTAACACAACCCTTCCAGGAAAAGGCTCATGAATCAGCTGCTAGATATTTTCTGCCTCTCTGATCAAAATACCCTTCCCTTGCCAACTTCTCCTATATGTTTGTCTTCCTATATTTGAATATAAGTTCCTTGAGGGCAGGGAAGGTCTTTCCTTCTAGTATTCATATCCCCAGCCCTTGGAACAATATTTGGCATTGAGTAAGTGCCTATTAAATATTTTTTCATTTATTTAAACATTTCTAGCCCTGGAAATCTTTCCGGGTTCCTATACGCCGTTACAAAACTAGAAACCTCCTGGAATATCATGAGGTCACTTATTCATGATGAATGAGTATGAGAATAAAGCATTTCTCTAGCACATACTATATAGCACACAGTATAGTACTATGTGCTGGGAATGCAAATAGAAAAAACAGGACAAAATGGAGGAGACCCCCCCCTCTTGTGGAGAGTTTCAGCTGCAAGTCCCATGGAGAAATCCTGAGGTGCTTCAGGGTATGGGTGCAAAGCAGATGCTCCAGCCTCTTCCTTAAAGTGGTCTTTACTGAAGGAAAGATGCTGGCTTGTGGCCAAAGAGCAGTGGGAAGATTCGTGATGGGGTCCAGGAGGTGGAAGAACATTTCCTGTAGAGATGGTGGATGTGTGGGACCAGGCTGGCAGCTGGGCTAGTGTTGAGTATTGAGAGTCTGGATGATGGAGGCCGTTCCAGAGAATTGGGGGAATGTCCATGGAATGTTGAAAGGCCTGGAAGGAGGGAGGATAGTCTACTCTATGGAGACTTTGTACAATGACAAGGGAGACTACTACATAGGAGAAAGGCCATCTCCTTTACCAGTGAAAGGAACATCCATGCCAATGAGCTTACGAGTGGATTGACAAGTATCACAGGAATACAGTTGGTCTTTCACCAACTCAGTTTCCAAGTGCCCAGCCCCAGCCCTGTGTACACAGCTCAGGGATGGCCAGGTGCCAGCTTTTCTCACCACTTTCCTGCTTATTTTGATGGTAACCTAGGGAAGTAATCTATTGATGAGCATTTATGAGACACAAAAAATTTAATTCCCCTTCTATTGGGGGAGATTCATATATAAATACAAATTAATTCTTTGTGGAGAGGGAGGCACTAGGACCTGGGGAAGGAAGGTTAGGGAAGACCTTGTAGGAGATGGTGTTTGAGCTGAGCTTTGAAGGGTAGGAGAAGGAGGGAAGGAGAGAGTGGATTCCAGGCATGGGGGACAGTGTGAGCAAAGATGCCAGCTTGTTAACAGTCTTCCTTCTAAGTGGCATAAAAAAAGATTGAAAGGAAGTTAAGGCTGAAACTTCCTGCCCAAGTGGGAGCTGGGAGCATCCTGTAGAGAAGGAGGGAGGTAGCGGCTCCTCTGTCCTCTGCCCTGGTCACACAACAGTAGCAGGATGGTTGTGTCTGGTGCTGGCGGGCATCTTTTCAGATGGACATTGAATGGCTGTGACCACAGACAACATGCCATGGCCAGTCGCGAGGGATGGCTGTCTTCTAGCACTGAGAGCATTGTCCGTAGCTCTCTCTACCTATCCCGAGAAGGTAAGAATGAGCAGATGTGGCTTTGTGTAAGGGAAGAAATTCCTAGTGGAGACTGCAGACGTGCAGCTACAAGTGCTTTTGGGGGCCGCCAGTCTGAGTCTTGCTCTTGCCCACTGAGGCTCAGGAAATATGAGGCCTTTGCCCAAGATCACACAGGCCAGGAAGTCAGAGGTGGGATTGGAGCTGACTGCACCTTCTGATTTCGAGGCCAGCTCTGCCTTTCTCTGTGAGCTGTCTTGGCTCGGGAGGGAGGTAGTGTCCCACCCTACCCCCACCCCACCGCAGTCACTGGAAGTCCTTACACCTAGGCTCACTGTTCAGGTGTGGCTTGGACCTATGGTTGCTGCGATCTTTCTCAGCAGATGCTGTCTGTTCCCCGATGTTTCTGACCCCACTTTTACGGGGACTTCTACCTTTGTAGTGGGATAAATAGGGCGTACTGTAGGCACTGTGAGAGTCAGTTCTGCCGGTGAAGGAGGTTGGAGGGGGCAGCCCTGAAATGCCTCTGATAGAAGTCACTGAGCTCATTCAGGTCCAGGTCAGAGCTGCCTCTTGGGATTCACTCACCCAGCCTGCTTTGGGGGGCTTCGAGCAGGAGCTGAGGGCTCTGGGGAGTTTCCTGTCCAATAGCTGGTTAATTCCTCTGGCCTTGCTCAATTTCTGAGATCACAGCCCAAGGTAATAAATTCAAAGATGCCATAATTCACTTTCCATAGGTGGTCTTGGCAGCATCCCCAGCCTTTTGGATAAAAACATTCTTGATCCAACACTCCAACATGAAGTCAGAATTTCAGTGTGATGAAGACAGACTCACCCAGCACCAAAGCATCAAGCCAAGGCTTTCCTTTTCTGGGCTCGTGGGCATTGTGTTGTGCTTTGTTTCATGGATGTATGCTCCTCCCTGCCTTTTTTTTTTTTTTAATTTAAGAGGATGGGGGACAGAGGTTTACTTGTGGCCATGTTTTTAGTGATAAAGATTGGCACAAATGATTAAATACTTAGGACTTAGTCAAGGAAGGAATCTTTTTTTTTTCTTTTTGGAGGTCAATTGGGGTTAAGTGACTTGACCAAGGTTACATGACTAGTTTGTGTGTGTGTGTGTGTGTGTGTGTGTGTGTGTGTGTGTGTGTGTGTTAAGTGTCTGAGGTTGGATTTAAACTCAGGTCCTCCTGACTCCAGGATGGCCGCTCTATTCACTGTGCCACCTACCTGCCCCTCAAGGAACAAATCTTAATGATCACCAGATCTGAGCTCATTTTTGTAGATAGGGAAACTGAGGCCCAGGGACAAGTCAATAATTTGGGAGTTAGCTTTATGATCAGAGGTTCAGAGGATCTGTGTTCAAATCTTACCCCATACTACTGTGTGACCTTGGGGGAGTCACAACCCCACCAGCTTTAGTTTCTTCATCTACAAAATGGAGGAGGTTGGACTAAGTGGATCCAACTCGGGACTCTGAAGTTGCAGACCAGGCTGTGACATTTACTGGTAGGAAAGGGAACAGGCATTTATTAAGCACCAATTGTATGTCAGGAATGGTGCCAAGTGCTTCGTAAATACTCTGTGGTTTGAAATGTTGGTAGGGAAAGTTTTCTTATCCAGAGTTCCCTGGACCAATGTTGTCACCTGCCCAGTTTTTATCCCTGTCCTAGGATGATTATTCACAATGATGATGTCATGGTCATGAGTACTAGCTTGGGGTAGTGTCAGGAAGCCTGCCTCTGACCCATATTCCCTGGATGCCCCTGGGCACATGGCTTCATCTCTCCTGCCCTGAGCCACTCTCTACCTTCAGGGCAAGGTCAGCAGTTGAGTGGCTTGGAAGAGAGAGTTTCCATTGGAGACCAGTGAAATCACAGGTCTGGTGGATCAGACACAAGAAGAGGCCCCCACTAGATTGTAGCTGAGGAAGAAAAGATTCCCTGGTCATGTGGCTGGGAGAAAGAGCAGATAGCAGAAGTGCCAGTGTCCTCTTCATTTCAGGAGACATCGAAGAGAGCCTCCACAGTGCATTAGGGGTGGCCCCTCTCCTCAGGGTGAATGTACAGGAGGAAACAGAACACAGGATGGGCAGGCACAGATGTGCTCCTCTCTGACTCATGGGAGCCAATCCCAACTCATGAGTGGTCATCTCCATCCGAGAGGCCTAATGGAGCCTCCACTAAGCAGTCATGGTCCTTGGCAAACTTTATATAGCTATATTTTATTTCTACAAACAGCATGAGGGAAATCGGGCACAGCCTTAAACCCTCCTTGATTTATCACAGCCTTGTAAAATAGCTTGTGAGACTTTGGCTCTGGATCCCCAGAGCATTTGGGTCCCAACACTTCCCCATTCCCTGGGACCTAGGCCAGTCCAGTACCATAAGCCAAGGGGAGAAGATGCTTCCTGGGTGGATGGATGGCTCTGGACAAATGTGGAGTGATTCTTCTGTTCTCTGGAGCTGTTCCATCTTTGGTGAGAAGGCTGGTGACATCACAGGTCAAGCCCTCAAAAACCTAGGGCTTGGTTGAGGGCCAGCATGAGTCTATGCCATTATTTACTTCCGTTCTTGAAACTTTTGCCAATGAGATTTCACTGGCATTTATTCCTGTGGACTCCTGTGGTCCCAGAAAGAAGCCCTGCAAATGGCTTGTCTGTTTTCCTTCCTCTCTTTCTTATTTGTGCTGGAAGTTTAGGGTTTAGACCCAAGGTTACAAATAGAGTTCGCTTTCCTGGTGCAAGTGTTTAGTGTAATCAAACACGAAACATTCCTGGCAAGAATGAGTTCTATTTTGTTTCTAGAGTCTGATATTATTGGGTATAGCAGGGAGTCCTAATGATTATTCCCCAAATTACACGGTTGTGTATCTTGATAATAATAATAATTAAGGCTTCTTTAGTTCTTTTAGAATACTTCACATGGATTATCTCTTTGGATCTTCACAGCAACCTTGGGAGGTAGATCCCTTTATTATCTCCAGTTTGCAGTTGGGGAAACTGAGGCAGCTAGCATTTGTGTCAGCCAGACACAATGCATTTCTTAAGTGCCTTTTATATGACAGGAACAGTGTAAAGCATTGGAGATGCAAATAAAGGCAAAAGATGGTCCCTGCTCTCAAGGGAAGTCACGGGCCAATAGTTGAGTACGAACAGGAGAGAAAACAGGATAAATGGGGAGACTGATGGCAAGATGGCAGCTGGGTGCATGAACTAGTGTGGGGCCAACTACATCTGGAGGGTTGGGTGGGTTTACACTCACTGACTCGCTGGTCAAGACAGTTTAATATCTGGATCTTGATTTTCTTATTTGTAAATGGAAGGGGTTGAACTAGATACAAAACAAATAGAGAAGAACCCAAAGGCTTGTGTACATAGCGACACAAAGGAAAACCCTCGAGTTTCCGTTTCCCTAACGAGGAGAACCATAAGGCTACAGAAGGCCACATACACTATTAGAGAAACCGGCCTTGTTGTCTGGGCTTGTTCAAACCTTTTTCAGAAGAAAGGATTCAATTGTGGCATATGCTGGGAAATTCTGATTGTTTTTTCCTTTCTAAAAGTATAAATCAAAATCATTAGTTGGAAGGGAGAGAAACAGGCCTCACAGCCATGTGACTCAGAGGATAAAGTGCTGGATCTGGAGTCAGGAAGACCTGAGTTCAAATTTGGTTGCAGACACTTATCTGTATGACCCTAAGAAAGTCACCTAAACTCTATTTGCCTCAGTTTTCTCAACTGAAAAATAGGGAGAATAATAGCACCCAGGGGTGTCATAAGAATCCAATGGGATAGTGTTTGTAACGCGCTTTACTGTTATTATCAATCATTTTTGTCCTTTCCGTTTCCCATGGGCATTGTCCAGTCAGTTAGTGACCAGGCCGGGTTTTCTTTCTTTTGACCCAAGTTGGCTGGTTGTAAGGCTTCCAGGGCCAATGGTGTGCCTGGTATGATATTTAGGGCAAACTTAGATGAGATCAAGGTTCCAGGCCTGGAGGGACTGCGGGTTTCAGGGGTAATTTCCTAAGGAATGTCATTACGCACCCATGTGAGGGTGCAGTGTCAGAAACATGTGAGTGTTGGGTTTTGAACCAGGTCCAGAAAGGAGGTGCTCAGGCCAATCAGTGAGTGAGGGGGACATTCACCCAAGCACATGAAGACCCCCTCCCCCCAGCAGAACTAGTAGATGAGAACAATTTTTTTCCAACCACCATGATGGCAGCTAAAACAGGCTCTGGGGAGCACTTAGAGTCTGGTCGGGCATGGAAGGTGCCAAGGTCATGCACTATGTCCTGGGTCATTGCTGCCCTCCTGACCTTCATCCTGCCATTGGACCTCGATGGCTCTGGAAGAGAGAGGAGGCTGATGACTGTGCAACCCTGCCTCACTTAACTCCAATTCCTGTGCAAGTCAAGACATCACCCCATGATGTCATTGGTCCTCTTCAGAAATGATGGATGAACAACAAGCATAAATTACCTTTTAACTAGTCTACTCTCCACATTCTTTTCCCTTGTAGCCGTCAGCAAATAATTCTTGAAAGTTCACCCCACAACAAAGTTCTTCCATTAATTTTGGGAAAGCTGGTGTTTGATGATTCAGAGTTCAAATGAGAGGAGGGCCGATGGGTTGGATCCCTGGGGTACTCAGTCCTAGTCCTGCACACCTGGGAGAAGGGAGAGATGGCAGCATCAAAGCTGGAAGGGCCCTAAGGGGTCTTCTAGGCCTCCCTGGTGAGGAAACAGGACCCACAAAGGTGAAGGGAGGTTTTCCAGGGTCGTCCTGATAGGGAGTGACAGCTAAGGCTCAACCTTGTATCCTCTGCCAAAAACAATCCCACTGTTCTTTCCATTATACAGCATCCTTCCCACAGGGATTCTTGGGGTGGGAGGTGTCACCCTGTAGCAGCAAGCACCCCAGCGTCCCCAGGGGGGGCTGCCAAGACAGCTTCCTAGATCTGCTTTTCTAAAGGAAAGCAGCTCAAAATGGGTTAACAATCTGGCTTTAATCAATCAAACATATCATTTACCTAGCTCAGGGGGAAAAGGTCAGCACCCCGAACTTCAGAGTATACAGACAGAAACGTTTCAAGCAGACAGGCCTCCAACTGTCCAACCATTACATCCATATCAAATCACAGTTACCAGAGAGGGAAGCATCAACATCTGGGTATTTTCAAAGCTGGGGGGCAAGGGGCTCTCAACAGCTGCCCAGAGTCTCATCTGGTCAAATCACACAATACTTCTCAAAGTGAACCCTCAAACAAATCCTCACATCTTTATATAGCCTTCTCCTGGCTCAGGGAATATAACAACCCTCTTGACCCACTGCCCAATCACAAAGTATCTCCTGAGAAACAAGCCTCCCACCATAGGCTCCAGGTGCACTTAAGGCTATCAAAGGCCTAGGGGCAGGAAAGATCTTAAAAATTTACATTCCTATAACACACCCTCTGCAATCCTGCTGGGTCCTTGTGGTCCTGAGCCTGCCGGGGGCTCTTATCCTGGGCTCCGGTTTTTTTCATTGCTTCCATTGTTGCATTTCAGGCTCCTTGGATTGCTTTGTCATTCTCCATACTTTGTCTTGTGCATTTAAAGCCATGGTTTTGAGGAAGGTCTGGTGCAGTGGTGCACCAGTGCCATAGTCAGACTTGCTCCCACTGTCTCTAGCTGTCAGTACATGACTGGAAGGGGATCGTCGTGGTCAGTGGGAATGTCCTTAGGCTAAGAGAGTCCCTGTGGGAAGGGACCTCCTATCCCATGGAGCTCCATTTTCTTTGTTTGAGACTTGAGGGGATGGCTAAGGGGGTGGGGAGCAGTAGCCTGGTGCAGATCTTGCAGGGAAATCTTCCTTGCTCTCCCCTCCACTCCCCAGAGCTGCTTGTGAGCTTCTCCCACGATGCATTGCATTAATTTCCTATTTGCACGTGTCATGTGTATAGTTCATATGTGTTCAAGCTTCTCCTGTTAGAATGTCAGCTCCTCGAGGGCAAGACATCAAGTTTCACCTTTCTAGCTCCAGTGCATGGCACAGTTCCCTGCACACAGTAGGAGCTTTTAAAATGCTCATGGATTCATCCAATAAATGAATGAACCAAAAGCACGGATAAAGTACTTACTATGAGTTAGGCACCGAGAAAACAGAAAAAATAAATAAGGTAACAATGCCCCCAAGGAATGGACCCTATAGTGAGGGAGACACTGAGCTGGGGAAGGAAGGAAACGAGCATTTAGTAAGTGCCTACTGTGGGCCAAGCCTATTTGATTTGGTCCTCATAGCAATGCTGGGAAGTAGATCTATCATTATCCTCATAGTAGAGGAAACTGAGGCATATGGAGGGTAAGTGATTTGCTCGGGGTCACACAGCAAATGTCTGAGGTCACAATTTGAACTTGGATCTTCCTGACTCCAGGCCTGGTATTTGGTCTACTGCACCATCTAGCAGTACAGTTATATACATACATCCTGCATCAGAGTGAAGATGAGGTCATCAGAGGCAGGAGTTGCCCTTCTGAGACAGAAATGTGGGAGCCTTGGCTCAGGCAGGGTGCCCCGTGACACTTGAGGATTCAGATGGGAACAGTTAGAAGATTGTCCAGGTGCTAAAATGGGGAATCAGGCCAGCTGCTCCCAAAGGCTCTGCAGCCCAGGGTCCTCTGGGCAGCGCAGAAAGCACTTTCATTACCTTTCACCTTTCATTACACTTTCACCTTACATTCTCTGGAGAGGGCTGTTACTGTGTCGTCAGTGCCAGCTTACATTCTGGGAGGTTGGACATGGAGAGTTGGCCCAGCTCCCTGCCCAGGCCTGGCAGGCAGGAATGGGGGCTGGTGATCACTATCACCTGGATCCTGAGATGGCAGATGCCCTGAGGGCCCCAGGAAGGCTGCCCAGTTCTTCTTGGAAGAGCTAGGCAGTCTGTGCTCAACACCTGGGCAAACGTGCCCCAAAGCCACCCAGCTGGGTCTTAAGTACACGAAAGTGTAACTCCCAGCAAAAGCAAACAAAGCAAGTTCTTGGCACAGAGAGCCAAATGCTGCTTCTCTCCCATTCTGTCCCTAGAGGCTGAGGGGCCTAGTGGGTGGCCCCCAGTGCTGTGCTTAGCTGGGATTCTCACCTGCTTCCTTCCTTTTTACCCTGAGCCCCTTTGGTCCCCAGAGCTCCACTGTCTGACAGTCGTTGGCACAGGTTCTGTTGCATTCTTCAGTCTTGGACCACATTTGCTCAGAGTTCTCCCTGTGGGGAAGCTGAGGCAGTCCACTTGCAATCAGAGGCAGAAGGGGGCTCCCTGGCGGGCTTGGGAGAAAACAAGCCATAGCTTTTCTTTGCTTACTAAGAAAAGATGAGAATTCCATCAAGGGGACCTGGTGTTGGGGAGAAGGAGCCACGTCCTCCAGGTGGTCCCTTGGCTCACCTTTCATGGTTTCAAAGTTCATGAGATGCTCAGCTGAGTCCCCCCAAGTCATTTGTGAATTGACAGGTTGGAAGGCACAGGTTAGAGAGAGCGTAGGGTGCTAAGGCTTTGTTCCTTTGGGACTCTGAATAGTCTCAGTCACCAGTCACATGGGAGGCAGTGTGGCTCAATGGAAAGAGCAGTGGTGGTAAGGCAGAGGGCCTGGACTCAAATCTCACCTCCCTTTGTGACCTTGGGACAGTCCCTTTATCCCCCTATTCCTCAGTTTCCTCATTTGGAAAATAAGGGGATTGGCCTAGATGAACCCTCAGGTTCCTCCCCACCTCTAAATCTGTGTGATTTTATGATAATTACTAAAGCAAAGGCAGCTTGGGGGTGTCATAGAGCATGGGGCTTCGAGTCAGGAAGACTTATCTTCATGAGTTCAAATCCTGCCTCAGATACTTACTAGTTGTGAGACCCTGGGCAAGTCACTTGACCCTGTTTGCCTCAGTTTCCTCATCTGTAAAATGAGCTGGAGAACAAAATGACAAACCTTCCTAGTGTTTTTGCCAAGAAAACCCCAAGTGGGGTCACAGAGTCAGACAGGACTGAAACACCTGAACAAAAGCTACCAAAACAAAGCGGTCCCACCCTTGGCAAGCCCCTCTCCTTCTCGGCCTGCTTCCTTTCCTGGGCACGTGGGTGTGTTCAGTGATGGAAATGGCCCTTTCAGCCTAAAGCTTCTGTAATATTTGTAATGTGCCACGTATTTTCCTACAAAGGAGGATTGCAGATCTGGAGTGGAGACTGTCTAGACCTTCACTGGAACATGAATGAACAGCGACAAGGCTGAATGTTCTCACTTTCATCTGGAAACAAAGGTCCAGATTTCCTCCTCTCCCAATCTGTAATCCTCCTTTGTAGGAAGACGTCCTGTTCTCTGACTCCATGTGACACCTGGAGAAGCTCTCAGTTCAAACAAGGCCGCCATTGGGAGGGTCTTTTAGGGAGACATAACAGTGTTATGCAGCACAGGCCCAAGGACAGATGCCTGGGGACTTTTATCTGGGGACTTGTATCTACAGTGGAATGGACCTTAGGGACCAGTGAGTCCAAACCCCTCATTTTATGGATGAGGAAATGGCCAGGGGAGGCAAGGTGGTGACCAAGGTCTTAGAGGAAGTGTGAGAGCTGGGATTTGGTCCTTTGTCTCCAGAGTCAATGCTTTCTTTCCATTGTAACACATACTGGCTCACAGTTTTCTCATCCATAAAATGAAAAACTTAGGTTTGGGGGTCCATAAACTTGGTTTTAAAAAAATCAATAATTTCATTTCAGTGGAATTGGTCTCCATAATCCTGTTTATTTTATTTTGTTCACTAAAACAAACAAACAACAACAACATTCTGAGAAAGCATCCACAGGTTTCACCGGACTGTCAAAAGCTCCATGCACCAAAAAGATGGAAAATCCCCCGACGAGGTGATTGCTCTCTAGGTCCCTTCTGGAAATGAGGTCAAAGATTGGAAGGAAATAGTAAATGAAGGATTGGAAAGGATGCTGATTTTGTGACTAGCTCTTAAAGTAGAAGACTCGTTTAATGTGTGCCTTGGACCAGGTGTACCTGCTGAGGTGGGGATGGGGCCCTAGCCCTGCTCCCTGTACATCAGCAAGCACTTTGTGGCCCTTTACGCCTGACAAGAGACTCATTTTTCAAATGGGATGGAGGAGGAGGAGGAAGAAAATAAATATAAATACAGAAAGGCCAAGCTCATTTGGGCAGAAGTCTTTAGAGGTCTCAAATATAGAAATCTGTGTGATTATCTGAGCTATAAATGGGCCCTACCCCTGACTCGGCTCTCCCTGCTCATTTCCCCAACCACAAGAAACGGGCTGATCTTAATATACTGTTTGGACTTAATGTTTGTGGACAATTTAGCTGAGTCAGGATAACTGGAGGCTCCACTGGGTCATGCTTCCAAGAATAAGGCATGTGTCTGAGAGGACCCAGTGAATCAGAGGGGAACGTGGGAGAAGACTGTCTCCAGAAGGGAGGTTGGCAGTGGTGGCCATCCAGGTATGGTCTTGGTCTTGGTATTGGACAGACTGATCAGGATGCTGTAATGAAGGGCCTTCAGGCAGAGGTCAGGAAGGATGAGTTAGAGCTGGGGAGTCATTTCCTGGCCATTTGTGGACTTTGGCTTTTATCCTTTGTAACAGAAAGGTCACTTATGCCATCATGGAGGCTTAGAGCTGGAGTGGAACCTTCTAGTCACAGGACTGAGGCCTGCAGGGACCTCAGTGTCCATCTATTCTCTTGTTTCACAAATGAGGAAACTTTCCCAAAGGCCTGTGACCTGGAGTGGGCGTCTTCTGATTCCAGCTCTACTGTCCTCCTCTAACTCATTCTTCACATGAGGAGACTGAGTCTCAGAGAAGGGGAATGACTACCAGGTTTGTCTGACCACACACACAACTCACACATGTGTACACATTCACATACATTCACACACACACATTTACACACACTCACACTTATACATTCACTCATACACATAAGCATGTACACACACATTCACACATAAGCACATACACACACTTACATGCACACACACACGGAAAGAAAACCAGACCCTGCCCTGGAGGATTTTGCAGTATTACAACACGTATAACAGAAAATTAAATGTACAGTAATTTAAGAAGGGGGCAGACCAGGAAAAATTAAGTGGGAAGGGAAGTGAGCAGCAAAAGCTCCCCAAGAGAGGTGTCACCTGAGCTAACCCTTGAATAAACCTTATAATTCTCCTCTATAGAAGAAGAGGGGCAGAGCTCAAGGTCAGGCAAAACAGCCATCTGACAAAGACCTGAAGGCTGGAACACCAGGTCTGAGGAAGGCCAAGTCTCTCCTTTGCCTCTTACGAGGCAGAGGGAGAAAGGGGGTGATTTGCACTCAGGTCATCAGAGAGCTCTGTTGCTGCTGCTGCTGCAATGAGAAAGACATATTCCTCTCCGGGCTTGGTGAGACAGAAGCAGTGCTGGAGCCCTGCGTTAGGAGGTGGAAGGATCTGGGTTTGAGTCCTGCCTCTGATACTTCACTAGCTGTGTGACCCTGGATGAGTCACTTGCCTTCTCTGAAATGTGTGCTCTTCATTTGTAAGTTTGAGGGAGTTGGATTTGATCACATGAAAGGCCCCTTCCAGCTCCTACTCACTGATGTATAATCTATAAGGAGGTCACTAGACTTGGGAGGGTGGGAAAGACCTGGGTCCATGGCCTTCATCCCTGTCCCTATTATAGCTAGCATGCATATAGCACCTACTGTGTACCATTCATCCCCATCCCCTGTCATAGCTAGCATGCGTATAGCACCTACTGTATGCCATGGGCAGGTGAGTGCTGTTATTGATCCCATTTTCCAGTTGAGGAAGTTAAAACTGAGAAAGGTTAAGGGACTTGCCCAAGGTCACACAGCTAAGAAGTCCCTGATTCCAGACCTGAACTCAGGTCTTCCTTACTCCTGGTTGCCCTTCAGACTTGGGGTCCATCTCTCTTATTAGGGAGGTTACATGACTTGTCCAGGGTCACACAGTGCTGCTCCTGCTTTGCCATTCTTCCAGCGGCTCTGGGCAGATTCCTTCCTCTCTGCCCCACAGTTTCCTCACCGGTTAAATAGAGCCAACAGTGCCTCTCACACCTGCCTCACAGGGAGGTATCCATAAAGGGCTCTGTGGTCTTAACATGCTGTATGAATGTCATCGTTGCTGTTATTAGTAGGGCTAGCCAGTTTGTTGATGAGCATTGATTAAGCACTTGCTGCATGCCAGGCCCTGTGCCAAGCCCTGCAGCTCACCCTACAAACTATGTCCCTATACCACACTCGGATTGTCTGGAAGGCCGTCTCAGAGAAGGTGGGAGTGGTGGGGTTGGCGTTAAGGCTTGAAGGAAGCCTGGGGAGCTGTGAGGTACAGGGGAGGGTCCCAGCTGGAAGTGGGGTGCTGGGTACTGTGAACAAGAAATAGTGAGTAGGGCCAGATCCGAGAGTGTGGGGGGTGGGACATTAGAGGTAGAGGGAAGGGAGGGCATAAAGGGCTTTGGATGCCAGAGGAGGATCCTGGAGGTCGGAGGAGACCACTGGAGCTGAGAGTGCGAGAAGGTGCATGGTGAGCCCCAGGCATTAGGAAATCACTTTGAAACATTCAATTCTTAAGCAGAAAACATCTTTCTCCTTTCAGCCCCAGGCCCCACGACAGCAGTGTCCTACATGTCAGTGAAATGTGTGGACCTGAAGAAAGTTCACCACAAATCCAAGTGGTTCATGCCTTGGGGCCCCAACCAGTGTGACAAGATCCGAGACTTTGATGAGGCCCCTCCCAGGCAGATCGAGGCCAACGACATCGTGTTCGCCGTCCATGTGCCGCTGCCCGCCATGGAGATGAGCCCCTGGTTCCAGTTCATGCTCTTCATCCTCCAGCTGGACATCGCCTTCAAGCTCAACAACCAGATCAGTGAGTCCTGGCCTCCTTCCCCCGCTCTGCTGTGGCGCCTGGCGCCAGGGTCCTCTAGGGCCTGGGGAGAGGGGAGGAAAGGGCAGAGCAGCGGAGGGGAGGGGAGGAGGAGGAGAGAGAGAGAGAGAGAGAGAGAGAGAGAGAGAGAGAGAGAGAGAGAGAGAGAGAGACAGGGAGGAAAAGGAGGAAGGGAGGAGAGGAGACAAAAGAGAGATAGGGAGAGAGTGAGAAAGAGGGGAGGGAAGAGGGCAGAAGAAGAAAGAGAGGAAAGGAGAGACAGAGAGAGAGAGAGAGAGATGGGGGAGGGGAGAGGAGAGAAGAAGTGAGGAGAGGAGAGATGGAAGAGAAAAGAGAAGAGAGAGGGAAAAAGAATGGGGAGGAGAAAGAGAGAGAGGGGGAGGGAGGGAGACAGACAGAAGCCAGGTGAGCAGGTTCAAAGGTGGGTCTTAACAGTCCCTGTTGTGATGCTGGGTGAGTCACTTAAACCACCCTGTGCCTCAGTTTCTTCACCTGTAAATTGGAGGCTGTCACACTTGTAGCCAAGACAGTCTGGATCAGGTGACCCCGAGCTTCCTCCTGTGTATCAGGCAGCACAGTACTTGTAAAAGAGGCATTTTGATGACAGTGGACAGGGAGTTGTTAAAGCCAGGAAGGCTTGGGTTTGAGCCTTGCCTCTGACACACGCTGGCTTTTCGAGACAACACAGGGGACACATCATTCAATCCCTCAGTGCCCCAGGCAGCTCTCTAAGAGTAGACATTGTGTAGTGGGTGCTGACTATGTTGGAGAGGGGCATTAGCTCTCTGGGAGTTCTCTACACTAATGAAATCACAAGAAACAATAATCAAGAGAGGCCCTGGAAGATGGTCAAAGAGGCAATGATGATTTGTGGTTAGAGTTAGACTTGGAGTCCATAGCCTGGGACCTGAGTTCAAATCCTGCCTCAGACATTTAACTAGCATGACCCTGGGCAAGTCCCTTAACCTCTGCCTCGGTTTCCTTAGCTGTGAAATTAGGGCACTGAACTCCAGGGTCTCTCAGGTGCTTTCTAGATCAAAGCCATTGATCTCTTACTGACCTAGATTGAAACCCCAGCTCTGTCACCGTGCCCTCCTCCCGGGGTCATCATGTAATTGTCTTGGATCATTGCCTTGCCTAGAATAGCTAACTCATTTACAGTTGCTCATCAGCCAATACTGCTGTTACGGTGTACAATATTCTCTTGGTTCTGCTCACTTCACTTTGCATCCGATCATGTAAGTCCTTATAGGCTTTTTCTGAAATCATTATGCTTGTCATTTCTTATAGCACAACAATATTCCATCATAACCAGAGACCACAACTTATTAGCCATTTCTCAGTTATGGGCATCCCCTCAATTTCCATATCTTTGTCACCACAAAAAGAACTGCTGTAAATATTTTTGTACATTTAGGTCTGTTTCCTTAAAAAAACTTTTTTAAGTTTTTAAACTTTGGGATACAGACCAAGTAGCAGTATTGCTGGACTGAAGGGTAAGCACAGTTTCATAGCCTTTTGAACATAGCTCCAAACTGCTTCCCAGAACTCCACTAACAGCATATTAATTTTACTATTTTCACCTATCCTCTCCAGCATTTGTCATGTCTCTTTTCAGTCATATTATCCAATCTAATAAACTCAAGGTGGTACCTCAGAGTGATTTTAATTTGCATTTTTCTAATCAATAGTGATTTAGAACATTTCTATATTATTACAGATAGCTTTATCTGAAAACTGTTTGTCCATATCCTTTGACCATTTATCAACTGGGGAATGATTTGTATTTTTATGAACCTGACTCAGTTCTTTATATTTGAGAAATGAGGCCTTTATCAGTTTTTTTTACAGTTATGATTACTAATTATTTTTTCCTCCATCCTATTTTTATCCTTTTTTTCTCCTTTCCCCCATCCCCTTCAATTGTTTCTTACTACCACCTCCTCAATCTACCTTCTCTTCTGTCAGCACCCCCCTGCCCATGTCTCACTCTTCCTACTTCTCTGTAGAGTAAGACAGATTTCTTTACTTGAATATATTATTCCTTCTTTGAACCAGTTCAAATGAGAGGTTTAATCACTGCCCACTATCACCCCCCATCTTCCCTTCCACTGTAAAAGCTCTTTTGCTCCTTTTATGTGAGATAAATTATCCCATTTTACCTCTTCCTTCCCCCATATCCCAGTACATTCCTCTTTTTCACCCTTTAATTTTATTTTTTTAATATCATCCCATCATGGTCAACTCATACCCATGCCCTCTGTCTAGATATACTCCTTCTAACTACCTTAATAATGATAAAGTTCTTAGAAATAAGTGTAATCTTCTCATGTAGGAATGTAAAACAGTTTAGTCTTATTGAATCCCTTATGATCTTTAAGTTTACCTGTTTATGCTTCTCATGAGTCTCGAATTTGAAAGCCAACTTTTTATTCATCTCTGGTCATCAGGAACACCTGAAAGCTCTCAATTTCATTAAATACCCTTTTTTTCCCTGGAGGATTATCTCAGTTTTTTTGGGTAGGTGATTCTTGGTTGTAATCCTAGCTCCTTAGCCCTTTGGAATATCACATTCCAAGCCCTCTGATCCTTTAGGGTAAAAGCTGCTAAATCTTGTGTGATCCTAACTGTGACTCCAGGATATTTCTTTCTGTTTGCAATATTTTCTCTTTGCCCTGGGAGCTCTGAAATTTGACTTTAATATTCCTGAGAGTTTCCATTTTAGAATCTCTTTCAGGAGTTGATCAGTAGATTCGTTCAATTTCTATTTTTCCCCTCTGGTTCTAGGATATCAGGGCAATTTTCCTTGATAATATCTGGAATGCCTAGGCTCCTTTTTGATGGTGGCTTTCAGGTAGTCCAATAATTCTTAATTATCTCCCCTCAATCTATTTTCCAGGTTATTTGTTCTTCCAATGAATGAAATATTTCACGTTTTCTTCTCTTTTTTCACTCTTCTGATTTAGTTTGTTTCTTGATGTCTCATGGAGTCATTATTCGCTTCTACCTGCCCAATTCTAATCTTTAAGGAATTATTTTCTTCACTGAGCTTTTGTACCTCCTTTTTTAAATTCGATCTGTTCTGCTTTTTAAGGTATTATTTTCTTCTGTATTTGTACATATTGTACATCCTTTACCAAGCTGTCGACACTTTTTTCATGATTTTATTGGATCACTCTCATTTATTTTCCCAATTTTTACTTTGTCTCTCTTATTTGATTTTTAAAATCTTTATGTGCTCTTCTGGAATCCTTTTGGGCCTAAAACCAATCTGTCAATTAAATTTTTCTTTGAGGCTTTGGACGTAGCTATTTTGACATTGTTATCTTATGAGTTTGTGTGTTTTGATCTTACCTCCCTGAATTTTCAGGTTCCTTTTTTGTTGTTGTTTGCTCATTTTTCCAACCTATGTGTTGACTTTTAACTTTAAGTTAAAGTTGGGCTCCCATGAGGGGGAGGGAGGGGAGACTGGCCCAAACCTCAGTTGTTGTTGTTTTGTATGTGTGCTGATGTTTTCAGAGCTGGTTCTGGGGATCTGTAAGTTTTCAGTTCTTCTGAGGTGTACTATCAAAGGAAAAGTGTGGTCACTGTTCTCTTGGCCTGTGCTCTGGCTTGTGAGTGACTATAAGCACTCTTTTCTTCCGTGGAACTGTGACGAGGGTCCCCAGCCCTTGTGGGGGCATTCTAGTGCTCCTCCTTACCTTAAGATTGTGACCTAGAACTATGTAGTAGCAATGCAGCAGGGTCTTCTAACCAACAGCAGCAGAGTGACCCCTATAATCTCTTTCTCTCCTTCTGACCGGTTGTCCAATCTCCTTACCATCTATGGGCTGAGAGCTCCAAAGGCCACCACTGCCAATTCAGGTGCCCCCAAGGCCTGCTGCTGGCTAGCCTGGGTGTGGCCTGGCTGGACTGTCTTCCCCTCTCACTGAGATAGACCTTCTGGCCTTCTAAGAGGTCTTGGGCTAGAAAATTGTTTCACCCCTCCTCTTGTTGGTTTTGACACTCCAGAATTCATTCTGAGGCAGGGATATCTCAGGTGAGTTCCTGCCTTTCCCCTGCCTTCTTGGCCATAGATATTCAAAAGAATTTGTTAAAAGATCATGTTACTGGAGACAGGTAGCATTTGTATCCTATCTCATTGGCCCAGTATCCCATTATCCTACAAGACCTACAAGGAAGGGAGAGGTTGTGAGGTCATGGGATCATACATTTAGTCCTGGAAGGAACCTTAGAAGCCACAATGTCCAACCCCATCGTTTTATAAGTGAGAAAACAGGCTGAGAGTAGTTAAATGACTCACCCAGGGTCACACAGGTATTAAGTGCCTAAGTCTGGATTTGAACTCAAGTCCTAGCGCTCTCCCCACCGCACCACTGGACTTCCTCAGGGTAGAGTGTTGGACTGGGACTCAATGTGAATGTGCTCTGTAAATGTTGCCTATGACTGTCATTTTCTCCTGTACCTTGGGCTGCCCCCATAAAGCTCCTCGCCATTTGCTTGAACTCAAACAGTAGAGACCTTGAAAATCAAAACACACTGATGCCCATCTATTGATTTACAGATCACAACCATAATGATTGATAGTCTTAGCTACTTGTCCGTGGTCGCAGGGCTACAACGTGCTTATGGTTGGATTTGTGCCCTCCTAATTCCAAGGCCAGTCCTTTAGTCCCTGTGTTGCCTCTCAAGGTGTTATCTGTTTATACAAAATAACAGAGTGGATGGATTCTTATTAACAAACCCAGTAAACACCTGAGACCACCTTGTCATCCAGAGGCTGATGAGAGAGGTTTTCTCCTGAGCCAGGAGCCCAGCTGGGTGGGTGGACTGCATGGCTGCCAGCTCTCACATGGGCAGGTGGGCTGTTGGGTTTGGGGGATTTTACCCTCAGCAGCTTTGTTTGGGGATGTTTGGGGTGGCTTGATTCAGGGTGATGCTATCTCTTCTCAGCAGGCTCCCCTTTTAAACCAGATCATAGGGGAATTTTTATGAAATTTTGTGGCTCAGTTGTCTAATTAGAGCCCTGTTTTCCACTGACCCTCCGAGGCAGGAAAGGAGGCCTTGCTTCCTTGGTAACTGAGAGAGCGTTTCCCAGAGCCCAGGGGATTGGTTGGACTTGGGTTTTCCTTTTGTACAAACCTGGGTTGCCTAGCTTTCTCTGGGGTTTTTGTTTGCTTATTTGCTTTTGGTTTGGGTTTTTTTTTGCCATACAATGATACCAATACAAGTTTCATGAGGAGGACTGTGGTTTTTTGGGAAGAACCTGGCTCGGGGGGCAGAAGTTTTGGGTTCAATCCCATTCCTTCCCTTTCCTTTACTCCCTGTTTATACTTGACTCCTTTCTGCCTCAGTTTCCTCACCTGAACACTTCCCTTTTCCTCACTGATTCCCAGGTGCCAAGAAGAATGCCAGATGTAAGGGACAGGGAGGGACAGGGACAAGCCTGTGTTTTCTGTGGTATAAATAGCTGCCTCTGCCCGTGCAGGCGGGCACAGGGGTTTTCCACCTGGGGAATGTGAACTTATTTTAAGAACTGTTTCAATAGTGGCATTTTAGTGTAATTGCTTTCCTTTGTAATCTGATATATTTTATGCTTTTAAAAACATGACTCTGAGAAAGGAGACCCAGAGCTTGTGTGTGTGTGTGTGTGTGTGTGTGTGCAAAATGAACAAATACAAATTTACACAAACCAGTTAAATACAAGGAACTTTGGGTGGTGAGGAGGGGGCAAGCAGTTGGAGGCATCAGGAAAAGCTTCTGTGCAGTATTACCATGATTTTACAAACACATTTTGCTATGTTTACCTGTACTTTACAAACATAAAGAGATTCAGGCCTGCTGCCTCACTTGTCACACAAGTATTGCACTGAAGGTCTGAGCCTCTGTCCACTCTCCAGCCCTCTGCAGACCCCTCCCCATGGTTCTTCCTTCCATTTCCCTGGTGTGAGCCAGGAGGCCAAGAGTGGTCAGTGCAGATGCCCACATGTGCTGGACCATGATTTGGGACCCTTTGACTTACCTGAGCAGAGGAATGAATCTGGTTGGAGGTCTGCTTCTGACTTACATAGACAGAAATGAAAGGCTTCCCACTCCATTTGAGACTTCAGGATTTAAAAAATAATAATTCCCAGAAAGCTCAGCAAAGCCCCTGCAGGTTAGCCAGAGAGCTGTGCCGTGTTTGCTCTGCCCTGCAAAGGGTTCTGGCTGCTGCCTTTTGGAAAGGGAGGTGGGAGGCATGGGGAGGGGGCTGCTCCAGGCCAGCTCCCAGCAGGCAGGGGGGAGCTGCTGAGAGCAGCCTGGGGGGTCTCTGGAAAGACTCAATAAACATGATCCAGATTTTAAAAACTCCTTACCCAGCCTTGGACTCTTTTCTTTTCCCTTTTTAGGACAAAAGTTTCCTAAGTCCCAGCTGTCATTCAGGGCAAACTCCTTCCAGCTCCTCCAAAGCCTGGAGGTGGCTTCAGCCCATCACTAGGCTGGGAATAAGGGAGTTAAAGGGCTGGGTGGTCAATTCCAGGCAAGCCAGGGACTAGCGCATGTTTGGGAACTGAGTGAAGCCAAGCCTGGTCTATCACTAGCAGGGCCATTTGGAGTAATTTGGCCTCCAGACCCTGCTGGAAGCAGCCTGGTGGGAGACAGCAAAGACAGGTCCTCCCTTCCTCCTTGTCCCACAGGCTGTTGAAATAGAGGCTCTGGTAACTGTTGGCATGCATGGATGAATGAGCAAATGAATGAATAAATGCATTTGTTAACCACATCCACCTGTCCAGTATCTGTGCTGACAAACCATCAGGACACAGATGCAACCAAATCAGATTATCTTTGCCCTCAGGGGGCTTTCTTTCTTAAGAGGAAGACAGCACCTGTTGGGGATCAGAGGGGGGTGCTCCCCCCCAGGAGGAGAGTTTTGGCCTGAGAGTTAAAGGAATGGCATTTGGAGACCCGGGGCACCTGACAGGGAGGCCTGGCCTTGGCTGGCAGGGCTTATCTGATTTGGAAGGCAGGGCAAGGTGTGTTCCACATGGAGGGCGCTGTCTTCCATCCCTGGAATGAGTTGGACTGCTGTAGACTGAGGCTTGGTGGGCTCTGTGCAGTGAGGGAAGGCCAGGATGCTTGTTCTCTGGTTACCACCACTGTCAGGATCTGGGATCAGGTCACAAAATCATGTTTATTTTCTTGTTAAGGCAAATGACTACCTTAGACAAAGACCTGTTGGGGCAGGACAGAGGCCATCAGTACCAGGTCATGGGCCGCCTGGGTCCGTCCAAAATGGAGCCTCTTGCACTTTTGCAGCAAGGACAGCTGTGATCACATGGCCACTGGGTGGCTTGGAAATGCTTTGGAACTTAATCTGAGTCCCAGGTCCAGGTGTGGATTCCCTTCCTGTTCCTTAGTACTGTGTCACCTGCAACAAGGGACTGGACCAAGCTCTCAAGGTCTCTAAAGAAAAGGTGGGAAGGGATGGCACCAGCTAACTTCCAAGCGTTGGGTGTAATGCCAGCCTGGTATCAGGAAAACCCAGATTCAAATCCTGCCCCAGACACTGAACCGGTAATGGGCCAGTCTCTGAGTGTCCCAGACTCAGCAGCTTCATCTGTTAAATGAGTGGGTTGGATGAGGTGTTCCCTAATACCACTCCCAACTCTGAATCTGGGGTCTGTGCCCTCTGAGGACCTTTCTAGGTCTAGATGGATGGTGCTAGGGCTCTTGAGTCTAGAGCATACACAGGAAGACACTTAAACATTGTGTGTGTGTGTGTGTGTGTGTGTGTGTGTGTGTGTGTGTGTGTGTGTGTGTGTGAGAGAGAGAGACAGAGACAGAGACAGAGACAGAGACAGAGACAGTGTACAGAGCTGTGGGCTCAAAGGCAGAAAAACTCTTTCCTGAGTTCGGATCTGATCTCAGATGCTTCCTAGCTGTGTGACCCTGGGTAAGTCACTTCACCCTGTTTGCCTCAGTTTCCTCATTTGTAAAGTGAGTTGGAAAAGAAAATGACAAACTATCCCAGTATCTCTGCCAAGAAAACCCCCAATGAGGTCACAAAGATTTGGACGTGACTGAATTCACAGAACACTGACATATATGTCTGTGTGTGTGTGTGTGTGTGTGTGTGTGTGTGTGTGTGTGTGTGTGTGTAATGATATCATACAAACACACACTCTAGTGGCCATGACCTGGAGTCCACATATACTGTGTGTAGCCCATTCCAGGCCACCCCACTTCCTACTCTGCTTGAGATGGGAGGAGGTAGTGACTCACTGATTACCTCCCTTCCCCCCTCCCCAAAGTCCAGTATTTATGAGTCTGGTAGGAGACTGGGTGAATCAGTTTAACCACTAATTTGAGGAAAAGAAAGGCTAGAAAATGTGGAGAGCAGATTCTATCTGAGTTTTTCTGCAGTGGGTGATTAACCCAGACAGGGATGTTTGTTTTCTCAGATTCCCGGGATTATCTCTGTTTTGGGGAGGCTCTCTGAGAGCTCTCTGGGACTTTGAATAGGAATGAACCCTTCACTACTTGTTTGTGTTGGCACCAAGTCTGGGAACCTTTTGGCTCTATTTGCTTTGGGATATAATTATTGATAAGCCCTTTTCATTTGGATAACATCACTCTCAAGCCTTCTGGATTGGTCCCTGGTGCCTTAAAAAAATGATTATTAGTTGTAGACAAGAGACTTTATAAGTGAAAGGGACCACCTGGGGCCAGTCAAGGCCTTCTGAAGTCTAGCCAAGATTAGTGACGTGCAGGGCTTGGGAATCTCCCCATAAAAATGGAGGAGCCCTGAGCACTGTAGCTCACCCTAGCTCTGGGCACTTGCCTACCTGTCCTGGCCCTTTCATTCTTTTTAAAATTATGTTTTTAACATATTTCACTGGCAATGATTATTTCTCCCTCACACTGTCTTCCCCATCACCTTGATGGACAATAAAAAGACAAGTCCTCTAGGAAGGAAACTGAGGTCCCAAGAAGTTAAATGAGTGGTGGGCAGCAGGCTGCAAGGGGCCAGAATGCTGCCCTGTCCTCCTTCTAAGTTTCAGCCAGCTTGTTCCTCCAGCCATGATTGGAAGCTTAATGAGTGCTAGGCCCTAGAGCAAGGAGGGACCTGAAAGTCACCAAGTCCTTCTTCATTTTGCAGGTAGGGAAACTGAGGCTCATTGTGATTACACAATAGCTCAGAGTCACACAGGACCAGGAACTTGTGTCCTGTGATTCCCACTGCACCAGGGCTACCCCTTCCCTGACTTGTGCTTCCTGAACCTGGGTTCAACTAATGCTTTAGGCAGTGGGCAAGGTGCTGGACCTCCAAGGGTTCTTTTCACTGTAGCATGCTGTTTTTCCAGTATGTGTTTGCTGGATTGGGTTCTGTGAGATACTGGGAGCTGGTCTCACCATAAGGATGCATTATGGTGCTTCAGTTTCTGGGCATGCCACATTTATTGGGTGGCTGCTGGGTGTGCTGGGGGATGCCCAGAGCCTTTGTCCTGGTTCCCTGTCCTCTTCCCCTCCCCACCTCGGCACCTCTGCTTCTGTCTTGTATGTCACAGTGTCTCTCCATTAGGATGTGCCCCCCCATTTAAGGTCAGCACCCACTTTTTACCTTTCTTTGTAGTCCCACCCAGTGGCAATGGTAAGGAAGCATTCATAAATGCAAACTGTCAGACCAGCTAACCTGGAAGACCAGGCCTGCTCATCCCTGCTGCTGGGCCGACTTCAGATCTGGAGGGACCTCAGCCATCCTCTCTAGGTTCATTTTAAAGCAAAGGAGCTGGGACAGTCCAGAGGGAGTGAGGGGATGGGCCCCAGAGCTGATGGTAGCCAGAGGCTAGAGGAGAAGCCCCGCTCCCTTCTCCTCCCTTGGGTGAGCATGGCTTCAGGACCATGGCCATGGTCACCCTGAGCTGTGGATGCCCCAGCCTGATGCTGGAGAGTCAGTCTCAGAAAGCTCATCCCTCTGTTTCCCTTGGTGTCAGGGGTGTCAGCACCTTCTCTCTGACTTGTGGAGGAAGGCCAAGTGATTGGCTCTGGGTCCTGTGGCCTGAGCATGACCTTCGGGCTTCATGACTCCAAGGCCTCTACTGAGTGCTGGGCCGGGAGCCAGAAGACCCAAATTCAAATACAGACAGCCTCAGACACTTCCCAGCTGTGTGATCCTGGGCAAGTCACTTAACCTCTGTTTGCCTCAGTTTCCTCACCTGTAAAATGGGCTAACAAGAGCCCCTGCCTCCCTGGGTTGTGAGGATCAGAAGAGATGGTATTTGTGATGGGCTCTTGCCTCAGTGCCTGGCCCATGTGGGAGCTATAAAGGCATATTCCCTTTCCCGCCTCTGCTTGTTACTTGTGATGACTTCTAGAGATTCAGAACTTTCTCATGACCTGAATGAGGTCTAAAGAGGTAATCAATGATAACAGTTCTGCCTGAATTCACTCAGTCCCCGCCCATTTCCCAGTCTGAGCCAGCCTTCCCCCATCTCTCTGAAGGGACCGGAATGTGGGCCTTTGGGAGCCTGGGAAATGAAGGGAATATCTCACCAGGCCAAGCCAGCTGCTTCCACTTGTAAAAATTTAACCTTAGGGGTGGCCAGGTGGTCTATTTATGAATAGACCATCGGCCCTGGAGTCAGGAGGACCTGAGTTCAAATCCAGCCTCAGATACTTAACACACACACACACACACACACACACACACACACACACACACACACACACACACAACCTAGACATGTGACCTTGGGCAAGTCACTTAACCCCAATTGCCCTACCTTCCCCCCTCCAAAAAAAAAAAAAAGAGAGAATTTAACCTTAAGAGTTGGGGGAGTTCACCTCGTGCTTAGCTTTGTTTATGACCCCTGGGCTTTGGAGTCACAACACCTGCGTTTACTCCTCAGATGGATGGCTGGGAGGCCTCAGTTTCTGTAACTCTAAAATTCTACAACTCTTTTAGAGTGACTTTCTTAGTCAGGATCTTCAGCTGAGGCAGTAGGATCCTCCCCCTGTTCAGGGGTCAGCTCAGAATAAAGCCCTTCCCTTCTCTCCTCCACCTTCCCAGGTCCATCGGAATCAGCCTTTGAGCTGGAGAGAATCTCCCAGGTGGGGCCCAGCAGCCCCACCTGTCTCTAAAGAGGCCCCTGCAGCCTCCTTTCCTGGTTAGGGCATGTATGAATGCTGTTTCCTACCCTGCAAACCCCCAGCGTTGGCATAACCAAGGCCTGCAGAAATCTGCATGCTTCTGGTGGAGCCTTAGATGTGGCTGGACTCTGGAGGCCTGAATCTAGCAAAGAGACAGCCAGGACTCTTCTTGGAATGCATCTGGACCCTTTGTCACCTACACCTTTAAATAAGGGGTGGGATTTCCTCACCTCTCAACTCTGAAGTAGCCCAGAGGATTCCCAGCCCCTCCTGCTGAAAGTTTTAAACTTTCAAGGCCAGCCTAGTGTCGGGCTCTGGACTTGGGCTCGGAGTCAGAAAGGCCTGAGTTCAAATTCTGCCTCAGGTATTTCTGAATTACGTGAGCCCAGGTACTTCTCCAAGTCTCAATTTCTTCATCTGTAAAAGGGAGTGATTATAATAGCACAATGAGTAAAGACCTGAGTTCAACCACTTCCTAGCTGCGTGACCCTGGGCAAGTCACATACCCCCGTTTGCCTCAGTTTCCTCATCTGTAAAATGAGCTGGAGAATGAAATGGCAGAGCACTCCAGTATCTCTGCCAAGAAAACCACAGAGGGGGTCATGGAGATCTGGACACGCCTGAAAGCAACTCAGCGACGGATATGTAGGGCACATCTGTGTGTGTGTATGTGTGTGCATTTACATGTGTATGTATGTATACACCCGCATGTGTATATCATGTGTCTTTATACACAAACACACACCCACATCTCTCTTGGATCTCCCAGCACCTGGGAAACTTGTTACAGCTCATCATGGCCAAACCGAGGCTCCACGGCTGCTCTCCCGCCAATGGTCAGACAGTAAGGGCTGGAGGCAGGATTTGCACTCAGGTCTCTCCCACCTAGAACTTTTCCTTCCTATGTTGTGCCCTAGAGGGATGAAAGTTGAAAGTCACACAGCTAGTAATGGGCATGGCCAGAGTTTGAACCAGGTCATCTGACCCCAGCCACATGTGGCCTCCAGGTTGCAGGTTCCCCAGCCCTGCAACTAACATATACAAGAATTTCTTTCTTTCTTTTTTTTCTTTCTTTTTTAGAGTGTTAAGTATCTGAGGCCGGATTTGAACTCAGGTCCTCCTGACTCCAGGGTCAGTGCTCTATTCACTGTACCACCTAGCCGCCCCAAATTTCTTGTTCTTTTTTTTTTTTTTGCTTTTTGGAGTGGAGAAGGCAGGGCAATTGGGGTTAAGTGACTTGCCCAAGGTCACATGGCTAATAAGTGTTAAGTGTTTGAGGTCAGATTTGAACTCAGGTCTTCCTGACTCCAGGGCCAGTGTTCTATTCACTATGCCACCTAGCTGCCCAGAAGAATTTCTAAAGATCATTTTATTGGTGTGAGATTACTGGTATAACTATTAATAAATGAATGAATAATTGATTTAGTTTTAATTCAGCAAACTTTTATTAAGCACCTACTATGTGCCAGGATGAAAATGAAAACAGTCTCTGCCTTCAGGGAACTGACATCGTATTGGACTGTAGTTCACTCTAATTATTTACAGATGAAAACAAAAATAGTCCCCATTTTAGTAAGCAAAAGAAGATTTTTTAATTTAGTTTATTTTTTTTTTTAGTAAACAAAAATTTCTCTCTCTTGCCTGCCTCTTCCCTTATTGGAACAAAGAAAAGCAAAACCTTTGTAACAAATAGTGCTTAACACAGCCTAGAACATAGTAGGCACAAAATAAACGTTTATTGAATTGAATTGGAATAGGTGTGGTCAAGACAAACCTATCCCAGAGTTGTTGGCATGTTCTGAGTCTCCCCGTGTGGTCTGAGGCACCACCCCTCAGGCCAGGGGTGGGGAGTACACTTTGTCATGAGACTTCTAGAATCATAGTTGGTGGTTGCTTTGATCAGAGTTCTTGAGTCTGGAAGAAGACTTCTGAAAGGGTGCCCAGTGAGTCATCCTCCTTTCAAGGCTGACTCGGTACCCATGTTCTCTCTTGTTCCTTTGCTTGACCTTTGAGACATTTCCTACTCAGCTAATATTAGCTGGCATTTAGCTAGTCTTTTAAAGTTTGCAAGGTATTTTGTGTCATCTCGTTAACTCCTCATAACAATTCTGGGAAGTAGGTGCTACTATTATCCTCATATTACAGTTGAGGAAACTAAGGCAGAGCCCCTTGCCCAGAGTCACCCAACTAGTGAGTGTCTGAGGCTAGATTTGAACTCAGGTCTTCCTGACTCCAGCTCTGCATTCTATCCTCTGTCTTTAGGAGAAGTATCATTTAGGAAGTGCTACCATTTTTGCGACTGAAGAAGGAAGGAGTGAGGGGAGCCAGTGTAGCTGGGGCATGAATTTGTAGCCCTGTTGTGTAGAGAGGGATCCACTTGGGTGACCTAAGGACCCACTGCTAACATTGCCATCTCCAGTGCTGGCTTTATGTTAGTTCTGAGGCCAAAGTAAGGACCCTTGGGCAGACATCATAGGAAGACAGATTTCTGGAGAATTTTATCTATCAGAGCCATCCAGGCCAGGAATGTACAAGTGCTTGGATCATAGATTTAGCACTGGAAGGACCTTAGAGGCTGTCTAGGTGAACCATCATTTACGGATGAAGACACTGAGGTTTAGACTAAATGACTTGCCTAATCTCTCACAGTGACACAGGCAGGGGCTAGGCCCAGTTTCTCTAAATTCTGTTCATTTCCTACAATTCCCTACCTTGAGGAGTTGTGAACTCTTTGGTACAGAAGCTTGTTGTGTGGTTTGGGAAGCTGGACTGATAACTGCTAATGTCCCTTAATTTCTCCTCCTCTGCAGGAGGTGGAGGAAATGGACCTTTTAGCCCCAAATCTTTGATTCCCTGATTCTCTCTTCTCTCATCTTTCTAAAGAGCCCAAGTGAGACAAGTGCCCCAAGAACCCTTCAATTGAATCATGGTCCCTATTGGTGTAGACCCCACCCCATGTTTTATTTGAAAGCAAGCTGCAGCTCAGAAGAGCTGAGTTCTTAAGTGAATTGTGTTTTATCTTATTTCATTTCATATTTTTAAATGCTGGCTTCTGTTCCTTCCAAGTTGGTGGGTGGGCAGAATGGGGGTGGTGTACTGGAAGTGTATTTTTAGTGTGACATTAAAAAATGTATCACAGACCAGCACAGGAAGCAGCCACTCTTAGGTGATTCAGTGTATAAATAGCCAAACTGAGTTTTGGTCAAGTGGTGACTGGCTGTACTGTCCTGCTCCAGCTGGGCCTCTAGGAAACGAAGGCGTCATTGCTATGGGCTACAGGAGAATAGAAGCTTTCTGGGGCAAGACCCCTTTGGTTTTTAGCCTTTGGCACAGAGCAAACACTTGTTGATTGACTGAATATCAACAGAAAGGCTAAATGTTGAGTTCTAGAGAGAGAGTGAAGATATCAAAATTAGGACAACCAGGAGGAACCTGTAGATGGAAGATTGTTATAGATACTGGCTGTGGCCATATTCTCCCTCCATAGTTAGAGACAATAATGAGCTACTATTTGTAGGATGCTGTGAGGTTTTCTTGATCCTCTCTGGCCCTTATGCCTGACGGCAGTGACTGGCCCTAGAGGGCATCCTACTTGTGTGGACCTGATTCCCAAGGTGACCTTGGCTCTAGAGCTTACACGAGGGACAATTTGAAGACCCTTCCTCATTCTTCTGCCTCTTAGAATCCCTGGTTCCTTTCTGACCAAGCTTAGATGGAGCTCCTCTTCTGGAGGTCTGGCCAGGTCTCCCTAGCTCTCCTCTGAGGCTAGCTTTCACCTCCTGTGTCTTATATGTACCTAATTACTTACATATTGTATTCACCTTCAAAGGTAAGCTCCCTGAGGACAGCAGCACTAGTATAGAGTCTGGTACAGAATAAGTGCTTCATAAAAACTGGTGGATTGCCTGGTAATCGGTCACTGGGAACATGCCATAGGCTACTGATGCCCTCCATGCCTCTCTCTGTTGCCTTTGGGGTCAGTTTGAATCCATCAGAGATTGTGCTCTTCCTAGACTAATGGCCATAGAATGTAGGTGGGCAGATATCCACATAAAAAAGATGGCCCTTTGTCCTATTCCATGAATGCCTTCTAACCCTTGCTCCCTTTCTCCCTTCTTTCCTCTTTCCATCTCTCCCTTTGTTCCCTTCCTTCCTTTTCCTCTATGTTTTTATTTTGTGCATTTAAAAACAGTTCTGAGCAAAGGTCTGTTAGCTTCCCCAGACTGCCCAAGATGACCACAGAGCACAACATTTGGGGATCTCCTCCAGCCATGTCTGACTGCTGCCACCAGCCCTTGCCTGCTAGCCCATTCCATGCAGACTCTTCCCAAGTCTCGCTGGGGGCCTTTCTGAGGGCCCTTGGACACTGGTGGGCACAGGGGCTATGCACTGTCCCGCAGTCAGACCATGCCCTTCCTCAGCTGGTCTGGTGCTCCTTGAGGTGCCGTGACCACCCTATTCCTTCCCCATGCCCCTTTGGGTGTTCTTCATACTCATTTCTCTGTCCAGGAGAAGAGGGAAAGGGAGAGGGAAAGGGAAGGCTTCCCACCCCCAGCTGTTCACCATTGTAGGAAGAATCTCAGGGTTCAGTAGAGAAGCCCCAAGTTTGAAGGGTGAGTACCATCGATGTAGACAGAGGGAGAAATTGGTGATGCAAGAAGGCATTTGGAGGGAGGTCGAGCTCCCGGCGCCACATGGCTTCTCTCTGGGGGGGGGGCACTTTGTGGGCAGTTCTCTGGCTTCTGCCAAGGCTATGCCAGGGATGCCACTTATGTGCCAGTGGCTGTGAGGTGGGCACTTGGGGACCTCATGAACCACCCTTTGCCCTGGAAGGCTGGAGCAGGACTGACCCAAGTCTGCACTGGTGAGGTCCAGTGGTGAAGGCTCTTAAGGATGGACACAGGCGGGTTGCTCATGCAGCTCAGGCCCTGCATCCTTGCCCAGCCAAACAACGCCAGGGCGTAAGCTGATGAAATGGATTCTGTGTGAACCATGCTGGCCCGCCTCCAGCAACAACACAGCTGCCGCAGCAGCCTCATCACAGGGGCAAATGTCGGGGCGCTCTGGGGTGACATTTGCCTCCTGGCACAGACCCCCAGAGAGAAGCCAGGGCGGGGACAGGGAGGGGGCAGGAGAAGCTGGTCACTGTCAACAAATATGCCCTTGTTTCTTTTGAAACCTGACCCGCTCCCCTCCCTGCCAAGGCTGCCTGGGCCCTGCCATGCAGGCTATGGGGGAGCTAAGGCCATGTCAGGAACAGGGAGGGGGACTTAAATTTTTTAAATGACTCTTTTTTTCTGTCTGTGCGCCTTAATGAGGCATGATGGTTTTAGCGGTAACCTTAATGTTTACATCCTGGACTAGAGCATAATTAGATGAGGTGAGAGGAGGGAGGTCTGGCTCCTGGAAGGTCACAGATTTAGAGTCTAAGTCCAGCGCCTTCACTTTCCAGATGGGGAAGCAGGCATGGTGAGAGGAGCCGAGGCCGCACAGTAAACACTGGGGGCAGGATTCAGACTTGTCTTTCTGACTCCCAAGTCCAGTGTCCCAGCCACTACACCCTAATGCAATGATTACGTCTAGAGTAGAATATAGAGACTTTGAGTTGAAAGGCAGCCCAGAGGTAATCCAGTCCCCTGCCCTTCACTTTACAGGGGAAGAAACCGAGGCCCAAAGGAATTGCTGGCTGGCCTAAGGTCTGTGATTTTAGAGTCAACCTTGTTTGCTGCCACCTATGTGGCATAGGCTGGGTGGTGTCTAAAGAACAGCTAGTGGGGGTCCCCCATCCCCTCCCCCCAGGAGCCCAGGGCGCCCTTGGAGGGGTCAGTCCTCGGCTGAACCAGGGCTAGGAACTGCTTCCACCAAAGCCAGTAACAACAACAATCAGCAAAAACCCGCCACACAACAGGCAGGCACTCCTGTATCACTTTAAGGTCTGGAAAGCGTTGACCCATGTGATCTTACGCTGCCTCACACAACCTGGGGAGGTGCTGCCCCCCAAGTTGTTCACTGGGCCATCTCCATCCAGTAAGGCATCGTGGGGTTCTAGAGCTGGGAGGACTCTCCTGGCTGGGTTACTGGCTCTGTGTTCCTGGTGGTAGCCAATGAGAGGCCTAGGGAGCTTGCATATAGACCCAGAGCCTAGACCCCCCCCCGCCCCCAGACCAGCTTCCCTTCCCCTTATCTGTGAAATGTGAAGGCCTCGGCTTAAATGGGCTCCACATTCATCTTTTCTATACAAATGAAAGTTTTCCCATCCAGCAGATAAAGGCTAGTTTCAGCCTTGGTGCCCAGCACATAGCAGATGCTTAATAAATCTGCCAGCTCCAGGTCCAGAGGGCCTGGGTCTGTGTGGCCTTCCCTCTGAGATTATTATGTTCAGTTTATGCTGCGTCTGTCTTGTGTGCACTCAGTGGTCTGCACACCCTTTCCCCAAGCAGACGGTAAGCTCCCTGAGGTCAGGGACTGTTTTTGCCTTTCTTTGTACACCCAGAGCTTAGCCTGGTAGCTGGCACATAGTAGGGGCTTAATAAGTGTTTACTGACTTGACTTGATTTCAAACCCCACTTGAGACACTCCCCTGGGTGACCTCAGACCAACCACTAATGACAGTAAGACTAGACTGCATCTCAGGGCCCTACCAACCTGATATCCAGGATCCTGGGAAATGCTTATGGACTGATGGACAAAGTGAAGCTCCAAAGCCTTTCTCGTACTCTCAGATCCAAACCCTTTTGTGGGGAGGAGGAGGAGCGGCATGCTGCTGGTGAGTGTGGAGTCTTCAGTTCTGGGGCACTCCTCGAAAGCCCTGACCACATTAAGATAGCATTGCTCCCCATCATAAATGTGTCAGGTAGTGTTGAAAGAAGATAATTTGGGCTTTCTCTAAACTGTTAGACTGGATGGAGAAATAATCGGGCTTCTTTCCCATTCCAGCCGGTGACACCCAGGCCCCAGGGCCATCTTAGGAAAGGCTCTGGAACCATATGCTCATTAGGGAGGCAATGAGTGCATCCCTGCAGGACCTGACCCGTCTAATGAAAGCCCAGGTCAGAGAGTTCTAGACGGGGAGGAACGTCAACATTAAAGAGCCCTCTGGAATCCAGACCTGGTGAGAGAAGCTGGAGGAGTCCAGACTCTGTCCCTCCTTCATGGGGTTACCCAAACAGGACCTTGGTGAGTCACGGCAGCCCTTCCATAAGAAGCAAGGCTCAGGAGACCCAGGGAGCCATGATGGAGAGAGACACTGGACTAGGCACCAGACGTCTGAATCCAGGACTACAGGGGCCAGGACCTGTCGCAAGGAGGGTGGAGTTAAATAAAGGCCTAGGTAAAATTACACCAGACGAAGGGCTGCTTTTTGATGCCTCTCTGTGCCTCAGTTTCCCCATATCTAAAAGGACAGAATTGTACTAACATTCTTCTGAAGTCCCTTTTGGTTCTGAATTCTGTGATACTGGTTAAAAAAATAAAGAGGGTCAGTCAGGAGAACAGATTAGGTAATACTACTACATCCAGAAGTGAATGGACATAGGGGCAGAATGTCTGCATCTTGTCAACCTTAGAGGTCTTTAGAAATGCTACCTGTCATTGCTGGTGATGGTATTCTGTAAGCCCAAAGACTGCAGCCACTGGGAGGAGGACTCCCCTCACCCCCTATTCTCTTTTTGGCAGACCAATAATCTGGAATATAGTCCAAGGGTCTAAGGAGACCTCAGTAAACTTGAGCTTGCCATGCCAAGGACTGGCCAAGGAAGGAAGGTGCTCGCAGTCATATACCTTTGAGGGTCTTTCATTAAGTCAGTTTGGGTGTTGTTTTCCTGTTGAATTACTGAGAAATGTCATTTTTATAGCCAGGAGCTGCTCCTAAGACTGCTTAGGATTTCAAAATCTCTTCCCTAGTGGAAACATTTTCTTCTTCCCATTAAGTTGGGAGGAGGGCCTGTCACTCTGCTGGGCTTACTTCCTCCTAGTCAAGAGAGAAGGGATCAAGAAATGATCTCTACACTCCAGGCTGAGAAGAATGGAGTCACGGTCTCCATGCAGTTTGGTGCAGGCTTAAACTTGGCCTCCAGCCTCCATCCTCCTGCCTCCCAGGCCCACTCCTGCAGAAGAGATCTCTATCCTCTGTCCTCTGCTCCTGTAAGACAAGCCGCCCCCAGAACTGGACAGAAATAGTGAGGGGAAACCGCAGGCCCACTGCAGCCACCTCTCTGCTAGCATCCTGAATGAATTTTCCATCCTAAGAATGTGGAAGGCTAGATTATAGCTCTGAAGCAGCTTGAGAAGCAGGAGGCTTCCTGCGGGGTCAGCAAGGGGAACCTGCAGTCCCACCTGGGGAGCGCTGGGAGCCCAAGGCAGTCTGGAGAGGGGTGCAGTCCAGTCCAGCATGGCTGCCTGCCTCCTAGCCAGTTCCCATTCACGGGGGATGTGTGACCTTCTTTATCTGCCGGGGGGTAGCCTTGCCCACACAGGATCTGGGAGTCACAAAGCAGGTGGTTTATTATAGTCATGGTGCAGTAATTAAAGTGGAGATGCCAGGCTACAGAAAAGAGAGTGAGTCAAAGGCCCAGTGTGCTCTCCTGCCACAGGCGGGGTGGGGGGTTGAGGGACTTAGGACCACAGAGAATCCTTGATGGAAGGGACCTTGGATGTCCTTCCAAGGAGCAGAAGACTGGGCCCCTTCTCCAGCAGACATCAAGGGGGCATCTGAAGGGATTAGCTTCAGATCAGAGCTTGGGACTTCCCAGGGCAGATAAGGAGCAGTGGAGGTGGGAACCTTGAGCCCAGGTACTCCCGTGTCTTAGCCTTACACCACTACTAGACAAACACTCCAAAAAAGGAAAGGATCTGGGATTTCCTAAGAATTTCCAGCGTGGAACCTCTCTCTCCCTCTCTACTGGTCTCTGACTTAGTAGTTAAGTCACAAGATCACAGCTTTGGAGCCTGTCTGGTCCAATCCCATTTTACACATGAGGAGACTGAGGCTCAGGGACACGGCCAGGGCCCTGGCAAGTGCTAGCATCCTGATTCCAAGTCCAACAGTCTCATCACTGAATCTCCAGGCCTGAGGAGTGTGGGGAGCCGCGCATTAAAGCCATCGGCCGTAATCCAGAGCTAGTATCAGAAGAGAGATTTGAACTCGGTTCTCTGTGATTCCAAGGCCAGCCTTTGTGTATCCCGTGTGTGCTGGTTCCATTCCTGAAGGACAGACTGTGTACAAATCATTCCCCTACTCGGCCAGCACAAGGGAGGAGGCAGAGGAGACCTCAAGCATCTCTGTGGGGACTGAGGACTCACCCCCCTGGAGCATGCCTTGGATCTGTGGGGTAGGGGTGGGGACATCATGTTCTTTGGATCCAGTTTCCTTGAGGAAAGCTGGAGCATGGGTGCCGCTTAATGGCGGGACACAAGAGCTGAGGAGCTTCCAAGGTCAGCCTCCTTCCCTGACTGTGCCAAACTTAGGAGTGTCCTTCAGGGGCTGGCATGTCACAGCAAGACCAGCATGGGCTTGGCTTGCACAGGACTATTCGCTGTAGAAGGCTGGTTATAAGTTGATGTCTCAGGATTGTGGAGAGACTCCACCTAGTCCGAGCCGTCCATTTTACAGGTGGAAAAACCAAGGCAGAGGGAGACTCAAGGACTTTTCTAAGGTCATGCCTCCCTGTGACTTCTGCCCTTTGGGCCCAGCCAGACCAAGTCTGACCCTCCTCCCTGTGCCAGCCTTTCAGACACTCAGAGACAGTCTCATGACCCCATCTTTAAATTGGGGTTCTTTTCCAAACTAAACATCCTCCATTTCTTCAGCTGACCCTAAACACCACGAATCATGAGGGGGAGAGAATGCTAGGAGCCCTGGATTCAATCCTGCCCGAGGTTCTAACTATCTGGAATCCTGAGCAGAGCATTTGTCTTTTCTTAGCCTCAGTCTCCCCCTCTGTAAAAGAGGGAGAGTAAAAGCCGCTGTTTCCCAGGCTGTTGTGAGAATTACACATGGTAAAGGGCTTCACAAGCCTTCTTGTACCACACACTGCATGAATGGCAGCCCTTTGCCCTTGCGGTCGCTCTGTGGGACATGTTCAGGGTCCCCTCCAGCTTAAAAAGGTCTATAATTCCTTTTGGCCTTTGCGTCCGCATGGATTCACAGGTGCTCAGTAAAAACTCGTTTACCCAGCAGTCAGTCAGTCAGTCAGCAGGCATGTATAAGATGTGTCCTCTGTGGCAGGCATCAGTTTTCCTTGTTCAGTCATTTCGGGCATAAGTCCTTCAAGACTCCATTTGGGGTTTTCTTGGCAGAGATTCTGGAGTGCTTTGCCATATCCTTCTCCAGCTCATTTTACAGATGAAGAAACTGAGGCCAACAGGGTGCCGCGACTTGCCCAGGGTCACAGCTAGTGAGTGTCAGAAGCTGGATTTGAACTCAGGAAGAGGAATCTCCAGCATTCTGTGCACTGTGCCTCCACCTATGATGACAAAAGTAGTTCCTGACATCTGTGGGGATAAACTTATTTTTTGGAGAGCCCCTGGGTGGGGAAGGGTCTGCAGCCAGTCTGACCCCATCTGAAGACTGAATTAGCAAAACGCTTCTGGAAGGGAAGCATCTGGTTGCGTGACCCCCTGCAGGCTTTGTTTTCCTGGTAATTGGATGACTCACCTGCCCCGGGGATGGAGATGGGAGGTGGCCCTCTGGCTCTGCCAGGACCCTCTGCAGCCAGTGCCCTCCTGCCCCCATGCCAAACGTCTAGCCTGCACCCCGACCTAGAGATCTGTGTCCCCAGCCAGACTGGGAGCACCTCGAGGGCAGGGGCCTTGTATGGCACCTAGCACAATGACTTGGTCTTAAGTGCTCCTGTGAAATGCACGTGTGATCTGGGATGGGGAGGGGGCAGCGGGTGGTCTCTGGGTGGAGTCTGGCCAGGCCAGCCCTGCTGCTGGACCTGTATGACCTGGGAGAGCACAGAACAATCTGGGTTTAATTTCTCATCTGTGGAGTGAGAGGCATGTAGCAGACAGAGAGCCCTTGAGGCCCCTTCTGACTCTTAGTCTCATCAGCCCCTCTGGCCCCCCACCCTAGCTCCCTCCCTGGACTCTGATCCAGCCATGCTGGCCTCAGACAAGACCCTCCATCTCCAGACTCCGGGCATTGTTACTGGCTGTGCCCCTGCCTGGGCTGCTCTCCCTCCTCATCTCCTGCTTCTCTCAGGGCTCAGTCCAAATCCCACCTTCAGGAAGCCTTTGATCCCCTCAACGCCAGCCCCTTCCCCTGCCCATCACTGTCTCTTTCTCCCACTGTGGCTTGTTTTCCCATACCTGCCCATTGTGTCCCCATTAGACTGTGAGCTCCTGACAGGGGGCATTTTTCTGACTCCTCTTTGTACCCCAGGGCTTACCACAATGTCTGGCACACAGTAGGCGCCCCATAAATGCTTGCCACTTGCTGGACGTCTGACTTGTCATGAGTCTCCTCTAGTCTTACCCATGTCCCTGACCGTCCTGCCCCAGCATCTCTGAAGACATCCCAGTTTCAGCACCTGCCCAGGTGTGGGTGGCCAGCCCAGGCTCAGGCTGGTGATGCTCACCTGTCTGCCCCTGGTGGTAGGACAGAGCCGATCTTGAAATACCTTGCTTGTTGGATGCCTCCCTCCCTGCTTCTGGAGAAACCCCAGATATATCCCTGGGTCCTGCTGGATCCTTCCCGGGATGCTCTCTGGAGGTGCCAGTGAGCAGGCTTACCCCAGGGTCTGACTCAGTTTCCCTGCAGGTGTCCACCACTCAGTGGCTGTTTTTCTTGTGACCTCTAGAATGCCCTGAGAGTCATTCATTCAGGGCTCAGGCAGAGAAAAAGCCAGCACCCCTAAAGCCCTCAGTTGTGTTTTTCTGTCTGTTTGAAGTAGATCACATCATGATGGTGGGACCTGATGTCCTTCTTGGACAGGACTGTCTCTGTGTTCATCACTGTGCATGATGGAGTTTGGATTTAGATCTGGGACAGACTGGGGTTGGCATCTCCCCTCAGATATTTACCTCCTGTATGACCATGGGCATGCCTTTTTACCTGCAAGACCTGTGGTCCCCATGAGGAGACTGAACCCAAAGCCCTCTGTCTTTAATAAGTATTTATAAATATGTTATATAGTAATATATCAAATATCATAGTGTGTTATTATGTATTTATATTAAATTATATATTATGTCAAAATAGGTCACATTATTATATTCATTATATATCAGATTGTAGTTCTATAATTAATAACACATTATAGGTGCTATAGGATATGCTACATAACATGTGCCATAATATGGTGACATAATGAACATGACCCTGTTATAGAATGTACCACAGCATGTTAATATTATAATATATGTCATTGTATGAACATATTAAATGTTATAAAATGACGCGAGTGCTATGAATGGCACTTTGGGATTTGCAGAGCATTTTATCCATTACCTCTTTTGCTTCTCACTGCAGCCCTGGGAGGTATTCAGTCAACAAGCATTTGGGGGAAGGGAAGGGAGCCAGCATTTATGTAGCACCCACTGTGTGCCTGAGACAGCACTGAGCATGCCCCTGTTGCCTCCTCTGCTCTTCATCACAGCCCAGGCCTGTGACCACAGCACGTTCTCTGAGGGTCGCCAAGCCCTGGGAAAGGCTTGTTTTCATGAAGCTCCCGACCTTTGTCACGGGTTTCTGCTTCTGGATCCCTGGGTCCTTCCCTGCACTAGATTGGAAGCTCCTTGAGGACTCAGATCAAATCTTACTTATCTTTGTGTCCAGCTCAGTATCTCTTGGCTAGAGGCAACATGTCGACGCAGCTGATGTGGCCACATGGGAGGGCCTGGAAGAGCCGGGAAGAACGGCCCCCACTTTGCCAGCCCCTGGTTGTTCAGGCCTGGGACCCGAGGGAGTCCACTGAAGTCAGCACAATCCACCCCCAGCATTCCTTTGGGAAACCTGGCCAGGCTCATTGGAGGCACAGACTGTCTTTGAACTTGGCCAGCAGAGTATAAAACCCACTGAATGGGGAGGGTGAGATGCTCTGAACTGGGGATTTTCAAGGCATTTTATAGGGATTATGTAATGAGAACCCTGTTTAATCCTTTGGGATTTAATTCTTTTGAAGGACATTTGCAGAATCATTTCTCTTCCTTCATAGACTTTGATAAAATAGACGAGACAGGTTGATGATGGGGGACAAGAGCGGGGCCCAGCCTGGTGGGAAGCTTCTTGAGAATGCCTCAGGAAGCTGTGGTCAGTGCCTGGAGGGGGCGGGGAGGGATAAAATGACTTCTGGGAGTACAGTCAAGCAGGCAGCAACCTCGTTTATAGAACAGGTGCTACACTGAGCAGTGGAGATGCAAGAACCAATACAATTCCTGCCCTCAGGGCGCTCATATTCTAAGGGCATGTGCATGACTGAGGCTTAGACCACTTGCCCAGGGTAGGCCGACAGTGACCTTGTCAGGAAGGCTGGAGTCAGTGAGCCAACCCTGTAGCTGGGGCAGCCAAGGCCCAGATGGCAGCGAGGTTTCTGCTGCTGCCCTAGGAAGGCTCCCCACGCCCTCCTTTGGGCTAAGATGGCCTTCTAGGAACATAGAACATTTGGCTTGCCGCCCCTACCTCTTAAGACAGAGGTGCTGATCTCACCGGTAGAGGGAGACACTTAGACCCAAAGAACCCCATTCTGGACCACAAACACACACATAGATACATGTGTGTATATTGGTGCCATACATGTGTATGTATAAAAGCACAAATACATTGTTTTCCTTCATGTCAGGGATACAAAGACAATTGAATTCAGCCAGCATTTATTAAATAACCTGTTATGCGCAAAGCACCAAGGATGCTGTGCCCAAGTAAATGGTCCCTGCCCTTAAGGGGCTTCCAGTCTGGGGGGAGGAGACACACAAACACCCAGCATTTCTCCATCACTTTACCTGCCTGCAGCAAGCTTGGGAAGCAGTTATTGTCCCCATTTAACAGATGGTGACACTGAGGCTGAGGGCGGCTGAATGTCTCAACTGGCTATTGTCAGACATGGGATTTTTGAACCAAGATTCCCCACCTCCAAGCGTGTTTGTTCTCTCTCTCCCCCCAGCTCTGCCTCTCCTCTCTCCTCTCTCTCTCCCTCCTCTCTCTCTCTCTCTCTCTCTCTCTCTCTCTCTCTCTCTCTCTCTCTCTCTCTCTCTTCCTCCCTCTCTCCCTCCTTCTCTCCCTCTCTCCCCCTCCCTCCCTCTGTTCTCTCCTTTCTCTCTCCCTCTCCCCTCCCTCCTTCCCTGCCTCTTCCCTCCTCTTCTCTCCACTTTTCCCTCTTTCCCTCTGTTCTCTTTTCTCTTTCCTCTTTCTCTCTCAACTACACCAGGCTGCAGCTCAAATAATTTACACACAAATAAATGTGAGCAATTCTTCAGCCAGAGGTGGTGGTGGGTGCATTAGCAGACAGAGCCTGAGTCGGGGAGGACTGATCTGACTGAGAGATTCAGACATTCCGGGAATTCCAGGTGTTGTGAATATCCTGTTTCTTCCTCCTTCCTCTGTTCCCTGTTGGGCACACAGTTAGATCCTTTAACTGTTTGGGTGCTTTCTGTATTCCAGGTGCTCAGCCCAGTGCTGGGCACATAGTAGGTACATTAAATGACCAAACTTGTTTTTCTTGCAGAAGAGAACGCGGAAGTCTCCCTCGATGTCTCCTTGGCTTATCGTGATGACACGGTCACCGAGTGGACGGAAATGACCCACGAGAGAGTGCCCCGCAAGCTCAAGTGTACCTTCACCTCGCCTAAGGTAGGGTCTGGCAGCAGGGGCCCCTCTCCATCCCAGCTGTGGGGAGGCATCAGGGAAGGGTGAGCGATAGAGGCTGGTCAGTGGAGCCAGCCTTGGCTTTGATTAATCCCTCGTCAGGAGCATGCCCTACCCACCTGTTACAGCAGGGAGCACCTTTCAGTTGTTTCGTTGGTTTTCTCATGCCTGACTCTGTGACCCCGTCTGGGGTTTTTTTGGCAAAGTCCCTGGAGCAATTTGCCATTTCCTTTTCCAGCTCATTTTCCAGATGAGGAAACAGGCAAACAGGGTGAAGTGACTTACCCAGGGTC
This sequence comes from Gymnobelideus leadbeateri, assembly GCA_011680675.1. Lineage (NCBI taxonomy): Eukaryota > Metazoa > Chordata > Mammalia > Diprotodontia > Petauridae > Gymnobelideus > Gymnobelideus leadbeateri. The sequence goes on from WOXC01005011.1 coordinate 117,561, forward strand.
ACACAGCCAGTGAGGGTCTGAGGCCAGATTTGAACTCAGGTCTTCCTGATTCCAGGCCCAGTGCACCACTCCTTAGGTAGAAGGCCTGAGTTCAAATCCTGGCTCAGAAACTGAATCACTTCCCTGTGTGCCAGGCTTTGTGCTAAGTACCGAAGGTAGAATGGAAAAGCAACCTGGTCCCTGACTCCAGGAGCTCATGACTCAGTGTGGGGGACACAACCCAGACATACAGTGTGTGCTGAATAAAGAAGGTTATGGGGGGGGGCAGGAGGGGCAGGCCCCTGGTCCTTCAGGGATTCTGAGAGGTGGCACAGAGGAGCGGGAGCCTTCCGTGTCTGGGGTGGGTCCAGGCAAAGCCAGAGCTATGGGAGGTGGGATGTCCTCTGTGTGGAGGAGCAGTAAGCCGGGGCAGAGAGCTTGTAGGATGTGCAGAGAGGAGTGACCCATAAAAAGACTGGAAAGCTTGCAGGGGCCAGGTTGTGAAGGGCTTTCAGTGCCAAAGAAAGGTGTTTGTCTTTAGCCCTAGGAAGCCACAGGAGCAGGGGAGGGCCCTGGGAAGATCTCTGCTTTTCAGTAAGATCTCTTTGGCCTCTGAGTGGAGGATGGACTGGAGCAAGGAGAGCCCTGAGGCGCGGACACCTGTTAGGAGACCTGAAATAGTCCAGAGAGAAGTGACCAGGGTCTGAACTAGGGCCTGGGGGCTATGTGAGCAGAGAAGGGGCCTGGGGAGGCAGAGATGACAAGCTTTAGCAATCAAGTGGATGTGTGAGGAGTTTCTGAGGATGCCAGGCCTGGAACCTGGGCCTCCCAAAGAGAGTGTAGCATCTGCCTCACAGAACAGCCCAATGAGATCATGTTGGCAAGGAGTGGGCTTTGTGAGCATGTCCCCAGAGCCCTTTGCAAAGGTGAGTGTTCCCCAGAACACCCCAGGGGCCCCAAGGGATGTTAGCAGAGGCCCCCTGGCATCCAGATCAGCTTCATTCTTTACTTGGCTTGTGAAAGATCACAGAGGGATCTGAGGGAGCCCTAGCAGCCTTCTTCCTGGCTTCCCCTGCTGTGGAGTGTCGGGATGGCCACGTCTAGCAGCTCTTGGGCCTGTGGTTCTGGGCCCTGGCCCCCCGGAGCCCAGAAAGCCCCAGTCTAGAGACCACCTTTGATCCTGACTCCTCCAGGCTCACAGCTGCCTGCTCCTCCTGTCTCTTGGAGAGAGGATGCTACTTAGTCCCTTTGTCCTAAAATTATTGCAGACATCAGTGCGAGGCACAGTGCCGGGCACATGCTGACAGCTTAAGAAAGTGCCTCCTTTTCTGTTCTGTCTCTGTCTCTCCCTCCCTCTCCTTCCCCAGCTCAGGAGGGCCAGTTGTTAAATTTTCAATATGAGCACTTGTGCCTTGGAAATCAACAAACCAAGCAGAACTTTATTTATCATTTCACTGATTCTCTAAACTTTAAAAAGTGATAGAGAAAATGCTAATAAGGTGAATTTGATGTAAGTGTGCTGTGAGTACATTTAAACATTCACCAGCACTTGCCCACAGAGCTCTCTTCCCTTGGGACATTTCGGCAGTGGACAGGAGGGCTCCTGATGGGCTGAGTCTTACTGAATTCACGGACATCTCACTCCAGGACCATACCCCATGGTCACTGACTTACGTCCATGGGATTAGGGACAATTTCCATCTCATTACAGACAAGGTGTGTCCAAACGATATTTACAAATTGTGAGTCAGATTCTTGTTGGCGATCCTAAAGGTGCAGGATTCACAAAGGCTTCTGTCGTGGGCGTCCCTGTCCTTGGGTCACGGGGCTGTGTTGCTCCTCAGCCCGTGGACTTCCCAGCTGTGGACAGGGCACTCCTGCCCGCCTGCCCTGGCAGAAAAGGACAGAACAGAGCAAACCTTGATGTTCTTGTCACCGGCAGCCCTTCTCCTGCAGCATCGCAGGGCCCATCTCTAGGCGTCCCTGGGGCCACACCAGCCATAGCCAGGCCTACAAGAGTCTGCCTTGCTTTCCACTCCCCATGCTGTCACCAGATCTTCGGCCCCTCACACTCCCCTGGGACTTTTCCAGTAGCCCAGCCTCAGTTTCTCTTTTCTACTCATCCCACAAACGACTACCTGATATGCTGATTCTCACAGGGCAACACCCTAGTCCTGTTGCTTCTTGGCCAAAAGCCCTTGAGTGGCTTTGGGTCCTGCTGCAGAAACCCAGGCTCCTGTGGGGAGGCATGCAGGGTCTCAGTGACCTGGCCTTCCTTCCTCTGCTGTGCCAGGGCTTGGAGCAGGGCTTGGCTTCCCATCCTGGTGGCTCTGCCCTGGGACCCTGGCCAAGCGCCTTCACCTCTGGGCCTCCATTTCCTCTTCTGTGACATGACCCAATGCTGGGTCCCCGGGTGTGTGACTGTGGGGGCCCCGCTGTATTTCCAGGTATCTGCCGAGAGACCAGCTTTCCTCTTCTGGAGTTCAGAATCGTGGGAGGAAACTGCTCTGCCGCAGTCTCTTCATCTATAAAGTGGGGATAATGCTATCCCCCCGGGGTGGTAGGAAGACTAAATGAGGTGCTATGTGTACTTCACAGACACAGTCACACAGCCAGCACAGAACCCTATGTGTCCAAGGCAGAATTTTAACTCAGGTCTTCCTGATTCCAAGTCAGGCACTCTAACCACTGAACCACAGAGATGCCTAACTCCTTATAGTCTTCAGTCAACAGGAATTCAGTATCTGTGGAGGCAGAGAGAGGGAGGAAAGGTTAGAAAGAGAAAGTCATGTGTCTGGGGGTCTGGGGTCATTCTCCCAGCTGGAAGGGGCCTCATCCCCCAGCTTCTGCCTGAAAAACCCTCAGGAAGGGACCCCCTGGCCACCTTCTCTTGGGGGCCACTGCACCAAATTTTCAGTTTTCCTGACCCCCTGTAGAAGCCCAGGTCTCCAGCAATAAGTCACTGGGGGGGCCCTTCCTTGTGAGCCCCCACACACACACACATACCGACACCCACCCACCCTCACACACACGCCCTCCTTTGTCTTCTCCAGGCCCCCATTTGGGCACATGATTTTCATAAAGCTTGTCTCAGTTTCCACTGTGTGTTTGTAGAGGGCTGGGGAGGAGGTGGATAGAGTGAACAAACACTGCTCGAGACGGCTCCTTAATTATCTGTGGGGTCTGGGGCTCCCCTCAGTGAAGCTTCAGACTCCAAAAGGTGTGAAGAAAATGAATCACCGGATCTGTCCCCTGGGCCAGCAATTTAAATTTAGTCGGGGTGTTGGAGCTGCTCTCAGAAATGACTTCAGAGCTGGGGGCCCTGGTGGAAGGGACCCGCCAAGGAAAGAATCAAAGTCTCTCCCACCTGCTGAAATTTGTCCTAATTAGCTGCTCCATCAGGAGGTGGGGACTGGCTCCTTTCCAAATCTGTTAGCTACTCACTTTGGCAAGATCTGGAAATCTCCACTGGATGGTGTGAATTTTCATGTACACCCTGTTGGCCAAGCAGATGCCTGAATATTTGCCTGAATTCAGGGGGATGGCTGAGGGGCTGCACCTGTGATTTCAGAGGTATGGGGAAGTCCCAGGTGAGGACCCACCCTCTACCAATGCAGGCTGCCATCTTCTTTGCAATGTGTTGTCCTTAGGGGGGTCCTACCCTGGCGTCTGTGAGTTTCACAAAACTTTATTTTGCTAACTGCATTTTAACTTAATTGGTTTCCTTTATAATCTTGGGTATTTTATTCTGTGCCTTGACAGTCATTATTCTGAGGAGAGGTGCATAGGCTTCACGGGTCTCCCAAAGGAGTGTAAGATGTACAGAAAGGCCCCCAAAGCAGGGGGTCGCATGTGCCTGAACAAGACTGAGGTGCAGCTGGAATATATTTAGCCAAATAAACAGCAGTCCAGCAAAGCGGAGCCGGTATGGGGCTCTCTTCCATTTGTATTGGAGTGATGTCGCTGGAGGAGAGCCCTGGAAGCGTGTTAGACGCAGGACTTGAACCCAAGGCTCGGGGTCTCTCAGCCCAGGCACTTACTGCTCCTCTCTGAAAATGAGGCGCCATCGTCTCCTAGGGAAGTGACCAAGTCCTTCCCCTGTCCTCCCACTGGCCTCTGGAGGCTTTACATACAGCGCTAGCCCCGTGTATACTCCCTTACACCTGCCATCTTGCCCAGAGTGTGGGGGCCTGACCTGGCTGGCTGAATGAGACTTTAGGGCCCCTCAGGGGAATCCTTGGGAGTATCCGGACTCCCATGCAGAGAATTCATTCGTGGCTTCCTTACAGTCTGGATTTCCTCCCTGCCATGTCTCTGGTCCTATCCTCTCGTTGCCCACTCCTGGCACATTCTCATTCCCATGACAAGAAGCTGGGCGGCCTTCATGCCTGTGAAGACAACATTGTGTACTTCCCCATATAGTAACTCTTCCCATGAAAGTAACTTTGATCAAGCATCGTTACCATCTCCACACAGCAGGTGGGCATGTACTGTCTGGAAGATTTAGAGACTGTTGACAGAGATCCCCAAATAGCCTTCCTAAGGCATGTGTGCATCACCCCTCCCCTACTCTAGAGCCTTCAGCAGCTCCCTATTACCTCCCAAATAAAGCAATATTCTTCAGCCTGGTGTGCATACTCCTTTACAGTCTGGCTAGAGGGAAATGCACACTGCAGTATCGCCCAGCTCCCACCCAGTCCAGACTTAGGCTCAGTGTCCTGTCCTTTAGAGCAAAGTAGGATCCCTTCCTTCCAGAGGTTCTGGGCTCCCCCTCCTTGGAGGTCTTCAGGCAGAGAATGATGACTTGTTGGCTATGTCATAATAGGGATCCCTTGGCTTGGACCAGGTGAGCTCCCTTCAGTCACTCAAATTCTGACGTTCCATGATTCAGTGAGTTTTTATTAAGTACCTACTGTGTGTGTCCACTAGAATACACACATACTACTGTGCTGTATCCAGCAAACCATACTGTGTGTTCATCAAGGCCTGGGGAAGGAACTGGCGGGGCTTAGCCCCCAGTAACTGAAGAGCAATAACCCTCAAGAGGGAGGAGACATGTCTTGTTTGAATTAGGAACAGTGTGTGTGTGGAGGGGGAAGCTGTAAAAATTTGACCTGATGGAAGCAGGACTTCTCAATAACGGGAGCTGTCCAGAATGTTATCTGAGGAGGTGGTGAGCCCCTCCTCACTGGGCTGGCCTTCAAGGAGAGGATGGATGACGCATTTTGAGGGTCCAGGTTGGACTAGATGCTCTCAGAGACTCTGTGTGTGTGTGTGTGTGTGTGTGTGTGTGTGTGTGTGTCTGTGTGTGTGTGTCTGTGTGTAATAGTGTAATCGCCTAACTTGGCATTAATAGCTACATAGGATTCATCCACCCTCTACTTTCTAGGTGGGTCTCCTGGGGAATAGGATGGACAAATCTTCTAGATACTTGAGAGCAGAGATTGCCATTTTTATCTCTGTTTCCCCAGCACCTGGTGCTTAATAAATACTCATTGGATGGAAATGGATCTGGGCAATGTGCATTTCCCACATCCTTCCCTTTTCCTTCTCTCTAGAATGGCCATGGATTTCACTGGGCAGCCTTGGTAGAGCTTTAGGGCTCCACATTAACTAATAATCAGGGCTCATCTAGGACCATTGGGTGGAAGTTTCAGATGCATTTAGGCTCATGATGTCGGGGAAAACTTCCCAGTGATCAGCCCTGCCCCTCAGTGGAACCAGCTGCCTCACTAGTGATGGGTCCTTCTGCCATTTTCATTCACAAGTGGGTGACCAATGGATGAGGGGGATAGCATCACAGATATAGACCTCGGAGGGGATCTCAGAGTCTGTCTCATCCAACCCCCTCATTTTATAGAGAAGGAAACTGAACCTGGTTGGGGGCGGGGCTGTGACCCACCCAAGATCATAGGGAGGAAGTATCAGAGGCATAATATTGTAGGGGCGATCCCTGGTCAGGTAAGGGTTGGACCAGCCAGCCCCTGGGCTCCCTTCTAGCTCGGGGACTCTGTCATTTCCTTTTCAAGAGTAAGCAGAGGTTGGTTGTGACCCAGGGAGAAGCTTTGGAGGTATTAAAGGGGTTCACCACCAACCTGGACCTCCCAATTTTCCCTCCAGATTCCAGAACATGAGGGTCGTTACTATGAATGTGATGTTCTCCCTTTCATGGAAATCGGGACCGTGGCTCACAAGTACTATCTCTTCAATATCCGACTGCCGGTGAATGAAAAGAAAAAAATCAATGTCGGTATTGGGGAGATCAAGGACATCCGCTTGGTGGTGAGTATGAATCAGGGGCCCATTTTAGGGGTCTCATTACTGACTTCCCATGAAACGCCCTGATACATGGCATACGTTCTCAGAGCACTGGCCATCTAACTTAACTACTGTATCCCACTTGCCTCCCTGGAAAAATGGGAGGGTAGGGAGCCGGGTGCTGCAGTGGGTAGAGTCCAGGGCCTAGCATCAGGAAGGCTTGAGGCAGTAGCTTCAGGAAGACCTGAATTGACATATTTCAGGTCAAACTTTCTTTTCCTGTGACACAAAAATAAACCTGTGGCCTCTTGAGAAGCAGTCTGCTTCCCAAGTTCAGAGAGGAACAGAGCCCCTTGAGCTCACCACCAAGAGAGAAGAGCCCTCCAAATCTCCATCCTGTCAGCTCTTCTTCTCTGTCACCAGTGGGCAAGTCAAGCTCTCCCAGCCTCCATCTGCTCAGACAGAGAACTGGAGCAGGGTCCTGACCCCCGGGATGAGTGTGGCTGGTGCTAACTGGCTTCTGCCCCTTGCCCTTCCCCATTCAGTGTTGGAAAACCACACTCAGCCCATATGGCCTCCAAGCTGACTTTGGCCTTTCCTGCTTCCCCCTGGTTTATAGTGTCTCCCATTAGCTTGTGTTTGTGTGTGTGAATGTGTGCATGCAAGTGTGTGTGTGTGTGTGTGTGTGTGTGTGTGTATGTGTGCATGTGTGCGTGCATGGGCATGTGTGTATAAATATAGATTTTGTGTAGACTTTCCTATATCTGCATTCTGTGTAGCCTTTTGAAGGTGGGAATGGTTTTGTTTTTGTCTCCGGAACCCTTGTGCTTGGCACATAGTAGTTTCTTAGTGAAGAAATATGTGACCCCTGCTTACGTGTTTCTCCCCAGGGGATCCATCAGAATGGAGGCTTCACTAAGGTGTGGTTTGCCATGAAGACCTTCCTCACACCCAGCATCTTCATCATCATGGTGTGGTACTGGCGACGGATCACCATGATGACTCGCCCTCCTGTCCTGCTGGAGAAGTGAGTTGCGGCCCCGGGGATCAGCAGCCTCCCACCATCACTTACCCTCCTGCCTAGCCCCTGGCAAACAGCCTCCGAGGATTCTGGTGGGGGGCCAGGGCTGCTCCCAGAAGGGGACCTTCTCCTCCCCCTTGTTCACTCCCTGGGAAGTGGGGGGGATGGCAGAGCTTTTGCTTGGGAGTCAGGAGAGCTCACTAGCTGTATGAGCACCAGGCAAGGTCCCAACCACCCTGGCTCACTGCCTTTTTAAATAAAGGGCATCCTCAGTTTCCTTATCCGGCAATGGTGTCTACAGCATTTCCCTGGGAGCTGGGGGAAGGCTCTAGGGAGACGAAGCATGTAGAGAACCATGTACAAGGCCGTGGCTTTTATTGCCTGTCTTTTCCAGTTAGAGAGCAAGGCCCTTGAGAGCCGGGTCCCTGCCACATCTGCCTGGGCACCTCTGGGCTGTTCCTATAACGGAACAGCAGGTTTTCTAGGATGGATCATTTCTGTTGTCAAGGCCTTCTCTGCCAGAAGCACACCAGGGCTTCTCGTGTGGGCAGGGCCATGTCCTATGCAGCGATTAAGCAGATGTTTACTGAGGGCTCCTGTCCACAGAGTACTGCCTTACGTGTGCTGGGGAGGGAGGAGAAGAGTCTAGAACAGACCCGATACTTCCGGCATTAGGACACACCATGCGAGAACCCTTTGAAGGGACTGGGAATACTTGCCCTGGAGAAGATAAGATTCGCGGGGAGAGATGGTGGTTCTCTAGGACTGCTGGCTCGGCTTCCCATCCCCGAGAGCTGCCCCAAGCTGTCCTGGGAGGGTGGAGCATCTCAGGTGATCTTGGGATTGTCACCTGTCAGGTCCTTTGTCAAGGGAAGTCCTGGTCTGGTATGGGTTGTCTTAGGGGGTTCCCAGGCCCCTTACAGATCTGAGATCCCATCATTCTGTAAGAATAGTGACGAGGAAGTGCCGTGTGAGATCCCCAAGGGAGGTCGGGGATCGGCGGAGGCCTCCTGGAGATGTCACCTGAGCTGGCTTTAAGGGCTGAGAATTTGCTAGGTTAAGGATGTGGGGGTGACCATTCCTTACAGAAAGAATCTAAGTCCTGGGATCAAAAACCTGGCTGGAATGAACATTAGAGACCACTGGGTCCTCACATTACTGATGAAAGGACAGCCCACAATGAAAGGGCTTTGGGTTTTTGGTTTTTTAAGCAGAGCAGTGATGCCATCAGATCTGTACACCAGTAAGAACAAACATGTATTAAATACCTACTGCATACAAGTCACTGTGTTACATACTGCATACACCAGCACAATGAACAAAGACAGCGATGCAGTCCTGTTCTCAAGGAATGTGCAGTAAATGGGGAATTGGGCCTCTGTCCACATGGTACCAGACCAGGCCACACAGGATGCTCTGAGTCTGGAATGATGTGAAATGGCTTTGAGCTGGGAGGGTCAGGAAAAGCTTCACAGGGCCAGATTGTGGAGAGCCTTGGATGCTCAGGAAGGAGACTCATGTGTGTCCGTGTTTGGCTTCCTGGAGTGGATGAGGCTTCCAGGGTGAGGCCAGTGGTTGGCGTTAGGGTCCCCGATCAAAGCCTCTCAGTCCCCCACTGCACCCCTGCCAGCCCTTGTACAGTGCCTGTAGAAGGTGGCCAGTGCTGAGGGCCCCCACAGGTGCTGTGAAGGTCTGGACCCTGGCTCAGCTATCCTCATTACTGTCAGAGGTTGGGTGACAGTCCATCCAGGGCCGGTGGTGATGATGGCGGCTGGTGTTTGAGAGTGCCTTCTCTCCAGCCACAGTCTCATCTGGGTGTGCTCCTGACAAAGGGGCTTCATCCATGCTCCCCGGGTGCCTTCCCCAGGGCTGCATGGCCTTTCCAGAGCCCTCGGGTCTGGAGAAATAAAGGTGTCCCCCTCTCCTCTCCAGAGTGATCTTCGCCCTGGGGATCTCCATGACGTTCATCAACCTCCCGGTGGAGTGGTTTTCCATTGGCTTCGACTGGACCTGGATGTTGCTCTTCGGGGACATCAGACAAGGGATTTTCTATGCCATGCTCCTCTCCTTCTGGATTATCTTCTGCGGCGAGCACATGATGGTAAGAGCGCCAAGTGTGGCTGCAGGCCACGGAGGATTTCCTGTGGCCAGGCTCCCTTGTCTACACTGCCAGCCCTCTTTGGGGGGAATTAGCCCCTTATTTAGCCCTAGGTCCTGGTAAAGGGAAGGAGAAGCAGTGGGAGAGTGGTTGAGCCCTACATGGGGATCAGAGGACCAAGGTGCAAAACCTGACCTGAATCTGACCACCTACATCACCCTGGGGGGGTCACTTCCCATCTCCAGGTCTCCATTCCTTTATCTGCAAAAGGTGGAAGCTGAGAGCAACCACTGTCATTTACACTGACTTTAAAGCCAGACATTATTATCCTTGCTATAATTATCCTGATTTCACAGATGAAGTAAACTGAGGCAGTCGGAGCTGACCCACAGCTAGTAAGCGTCTGAGGCCAGAGCTGAGCCCAGATATTTCTGAATCTAAGCCTGACCTCTATGCACTCCTCCAGCCAGCTGCTTCCTCTGATCCCTGGGGGCCCTTTGGGGTGGCCCTCATTCTCTTGGGCTGTTTCTAGAATAACTGGGAGATGTCAGCCTTTCCTGACCCATTGCCCTTGTAGCCCGCTTAGTCTTCAAAAATGGGAGGTTGAGGCTCCCATCCATTGCTTCCTGTGCTGTGCTGACTGGGAGAGCCTGGCAGCCTCTCAGTATGTGCTCAGGGTGGGCACAGATGAGGGGCATGAGGACAATACTAATCATTTTTTAAAGGCACCGTGGCTCAGTGTTCAGAGAGCTGGACCCAGAGAAAAGGAGCCCCAGGTTCGAGTCCTGCCCCTTACACCTACTGGCTGGTGACTGGGCAGATCATCTGACCTCTCAGGGCCCCAGGCTGAGAGACAGTGACCTGCAGAGAAGGGGCCTTCCTGTGCTTGTGTAGGGAAGTTTCCTCGACCAATGAAATAACAGGTTAGGACAAAAAAAAAAATCAGGATGTGACAGCAGGGTCCTAATCCCAGATCAGGGGTCAGGTCCAGGACCCCTGCTCTGGACCTCCTAGAGAATCACTGCTGGAGGCAATAGCCTGATGGTGATGGGGAAAGGGCCATGCCGTGGGAATTGGGCTCAGCCGCTGCATGGCTCTATCACTTTGGGCAAGTGAGCGGCAAGGGAGCTAGACCAGATTGCCCCAGCTCAGTTCTAGGAGGTGGAGGTGAGCCCTGGCAGCAGGCTGGTCCAGGAACAGGGGAAAGGCTGAGCGGCCAGGAGGACAGGGGAGAGGGGTGGGGAGCTCCCCTGGGGCTCAGGCAGTGAGGGGGGCTCCTTCTCTTTTTTCTTTTTTCTCTCTCTCCAGTCTCATCCCCCTCTGTTCTCTCTCCCTGCCTCCACATTGTCCTTCCCTTGCCTCTCCCTTCCTCCACTCCCTTCTCCTCCTCCTCTCCTCTTGACTCTCTCTCTCTCTCTCTCTCTCTCTCTCTCTCTCTCTCTCTCTCTCTCTCTCTCTCTCTCTCTCTGTCTCTCTCTCTGTCTCTCTCTCTCTCTCTCTCTGTCTCTCTGTCTCTCTCTCTGTCTCTCTCTCTCTCTGTCTCTGTCTCTCTGTCTCTGTCTCTCTTCCCTCCTCCCCCCCTCTTGACTCTCTCTCTCTCTCTCTCTCTGTCTCTGTCTCTGTCTCTCTTCCCTCCTCCTCCCCTTGACTCACTCTCTCTCTCTCTCTCTCTCTCTCTCTCTCTCTGTCTCTGTCTCTGTCTCTGTCTCTGTCTCTGTCTCTCTCTCTCTCTCTCTCTCTCTCTCTCTCTCTGTCTCTGTCTCTCTTCCCTCCCCTTGACTCTCTCTCTCTCTCTCTCTCTCTCTCTCTCTCTCTCCCTCTCTCTCTCTGTCTGTCTGTCTGTCTGTCTGTCTGTCTGTCTCTCTCTCCCTCTCTCTGTCTCTCTCTCTGTCTCTCTCTCTGTCTCTCTCCTCTCTCTCTCTCTCTCTCTCTCTGTCTCTGTCTCTGTCTCTGTCTCTCTGTCTCTGTCTCTCTGTCTCTCTCTCTCTCTCTGTCTCTCTGTCTCTCTCTGTCTCTGTCTCTGTCTCTCTCTCTGTCTCTCTCTCTCTGTCTCTGTCTCTGTCTCTGTCTCTCTTCCCTCCTCCCTCCTCCCTCCCCTGCCCCAGCCTCACTTTTCCTTCTGCTCTCTTCAGGATCAGAATGAGCGAAACCGCATTTCTGGGTACTGGAAGCAGGTCGGGCCCATTGCTGTCGGCTCCTTTTGCCTCTTCATTTTTGACATGTGTGAGAGGTCAGTAACGGTCATCTAGAACCTTCCCTGCCCCCGCATGGTCCCAGGGCGGGCAGCATGGAAAGCTCATTGATCTGGGGTCCGAGGAGCTGCGTTCAGATCCACCTTTGGGTGACTCTGTACAAGTCACAGATCAGAGATCCAGCCTCAGCCAGCCCTGGCCTCTCATTTACAGACAGGGAAACTGAGGCCCACAGATGTTCAGTGTCCTGTGGGACGAGGTGGTGGGGCAGCATTCGATTCTGGCTCCCCTGACACCAGACCCCACGTTCCCTCTTCTCGCTGCATCACGTGGGGCAGTTTCCTCCCCTGTCAAACAAGAGGGTCCCTTCTGGCTCTGGAGCAATGACCCTTAGAGCTCTGGAGGTCACATCTGTGGCCTGTTCTGTGTAAGGGGCCATCCTGGGGGTGGGGAAGCAGACCCCCTTGCCTTCAAGGCACCCCGTTCTCCTGCAGGGCTGCTGGGGGCACCCACACAGGGATGATCTTTGTTCTGTGCAGAGAGGGTGGGCTCTCCCCAGCCCATCCTGACCCTCCAGCGTCAGAGAGGCAGGCACACATATCCCCTGGAGGAAGCCAGCCCAGCCCTAACCCCCCATCCCAGCAAGCAGCTGGAGCCCCTCCTCCGCCCATCTTGTATTTTATTATCAGGTTACCTCTTTTTGCCCTGGTAGATGTGCAGGCCCTGAGTAAATGTGCATGGAATGTCCGGCTGCAGGCCACGTCCTCCCCCCTGCCTCCCCCAGCCTGACTGTGCTACAGAGCTCAGAGAACACAGGGGGCTTTGCCCTTTGATGGGCTCAGTAACCCCCGCTTCTGTTTCGGTTTCTTTTTCTTTGCAGAGGGGTGCAGCTGACGAATCCTTTCTACAGCATCTGGACCACAGATGTTGGCACCGAGCTGGCTGTATCCTTCCTCGTCTTGGAGCAGTCCCCCTCCCCAGAGAGGGCTTGCCATCACTCCTGCCCCTGCCCCATAGGCCAAAGCTGACTTCATTCACCCCAGCCCATTAAAAGGAAGAGACTAATTAGAGAAATGAATGCCAGCTTTGGAGCTGGGCCGGAGCTGGGCAGGCAAATGATGAATTAGTGTTTTGCTCCCACTACAGTGGAGACCTTGCCATGGTGCCCTTGTTCTCCCATCCAGTCTGAATGGTCTCTTAGGCCCCGATTGGCCTCACTTCTGGCATCATTGGCTTCTCCCTCAGGGGCTGGGGCAGAGCGTGGGGGGCAGGGTTTGACTCCTCATTATGAAGCCATTTGTGAATGATGCATCTTGAAGTGACCTTGGTGCGTTGGCAGGACCAGCCACCACTAGCTTTTATTCCTAGTTGGAGATGATAGCATCAAGGAAATTAGCTTTGCTGGAGGGTCCCAGGTTTTGGGTGGGCTCCCAGTTGGAGCCATCTTCTATAGAGCTTTAAGAATGCTGAGTTGGATAATTTGATCTCCCTGAAGTCATAAGTGAGTGCTTGGAGAAGAAGAGGATTCTTGCTTTTTTTTTTTTTTAAGGGGGGAAGTCAGAGCAATTGGGGTTAAGTAACTTGCTCAAGGTAACTTGGCTAGTAAGTGTTAGGTGTCTGAGGTAGGATTTGAACTCAGGTCCTCCTGACTCCAGGGCAGTTGCTCTATTCACTGTACCACCTAGCCTCCTCAGAGGAGAATTCTTCATGGGAGTGGGGAGGGAGCTTTGGTAGCAGCCTTGCACTAGGGGAAGGTGAAACTCAGTTCTCTGTATATTTTAGAAATGAGACCTTTATCAGAGACACTGGTTATAAAAAAATTTTTTTGGCCTTTTTTTGGGAGGGCACTTGGGGTTAAGTGACTTGCCCAAGGTCACATGGCTAGCTTTGTGTGTATGTATGTGTGTGTGTGTTAAGTGTCAAGTGTCTGCGGCTGGATCTGAACCCAGGTCCTCTTGACTCCAGGGCCAGTGCTCTATTCAGTGCGCCACCTAGCTGCTCTGGTTGTAAAAATTCTTTCCCAATTTTCCACTTCCCTCCTAACCTTGGTTACATTGACTTGGTTTGTACAAAAACTTTTCAACTTAATATAATCAAAGTTATCTATTTTGCATTTCGTAATGTTCTCTATCTCTTGTTTGGTCATAAATTCCTCCCTTTTCCATAGATCTGATAGGTAAACTATTCCTTACTCTCCCAGATCACTTATAGTATCTGCCTTTATATCTAAATCATGGACCCATTTAGACTTGCTTTTGGTATACTGTGTAAGATGCTGGTCTATGCCCAGTTTCTGCCATCCTCTTTTCCAGTTTTCCCAGCAGTTTTTGTCAATTAGTGAGTTCTCATCCCAGAAGCTGGAGTCTTTGGTTTATCAAACCATAGGTTAAGGGAGAAACTTGGCTCTGAATTTGGGGGTGGAGCCCTGAAAGGCTCAGGATCAGGGTCATGTGGTCAGGAGGGGTCCCAAGCTTTCCAACCTGCTCCCCATTTTCTGTTCTGAGAAGTCAAACTGGCTGCCACGGACCAAACTCTGGAGTGCTGATGACTCATGCAATTGGGAAATGTTTAACAGCTCAAGTAAAACTACAGTACAGCATAGATGATGCTAATTTGTGGTTTTCTAAGTCAATAGACAGCTGCCTTCCATTTGAGTTTTCTTTCTGCTGCCCAGCCCCCCCAGCAAGTAAAAGAATTGTGTGTATTTGTAGAGACTGTAGCTTCCCCTCCCTCCCTTATCTTCTAGATGTTCGCTTTCTCACATCTCCCTGGGATGGAGGGAATAGCATGAAATAGGCCCATTTTTCTGATGAGCAGCAGTGGAAGGAGACTGTCCTTCTCTAAGGTTTAGAGCTAGGAGAGATCCAGGCTCTTAGGACTGTCAGAGCAGAGTTATAACTAGAAGGGGTCTTTCAGATCATCTAGCCCAGTCACTTTATTTAATAAATGGGGAAACTGAGGTTCACGGGGGAATTGACTTATCTAAGGTCACTTGGAACTTTGGTACAGTGGGAGTGACCCTGGAGTCAAATCCTGGTTGGGGCAGGGAACATGTGAGGAGTAAGAGAAAAAAGAGGTGCAAAAGGACTTTGTTGCTTTGGGAACCAGATTTTTTAATAGATTTTTTTAGAATTTAATTTTATTTAAATTTAGAATTTTAATAGACTTTTGTTCATCTTTAGTTTTTCCATCTGTTAAGCCAGTGTATCAGTCACCCCCCATTATCCCTTAGAACAAAGATTAAGAGGGCAGGGGGAGGGGATAGGGAGAAACAATTCCACAAAACCAACCAATATATAAAAAGTCTGGCATTGTATGCAATATTATGCTCCCACAGCCCCCCACCTCTGTGAAGGCATAAGGTACCTTATACATGCTAACAAGGGTTAGGGCCAGCAACAAGATAAGAGTTAAAAAAAAAATCCCAAAGCCACTTCATTCAAAGGCAGAGGAGTTGAGGCCGCTTCACTGCTTTGGGATCCAGGTTCATCTTGGTACAAGGAAAAGGCCGTGACCCATGTGTTAAGGGATGGGTTTGTTCCATATACCCCAATGATAGAGAGGCTAATGCATCAGCAAATCTGAGCTCCTTTTCTTTCCTTCATTTGAAGCACCTTCTCTATGCCATGTAGCCTGAAAGTCATCCATCAAAAAGCATTTATGAAGTGCCAACTGTTTGCTAGCCACTGGATCCCAGCCCCCTCCCCACTCTGTTGGTCCAAGGGCTTTATCCTCCGAATCTCCAGCCTTCTGTCTGCATCCTCTCTTCCACCCCTCAAGGGAAATGAAAAATAGCTGCCCTTCCCTCCAGGTTGGAGGTTCTCAGTGCCAGACAACTCCATGTGTCATACTTGAACCCCAGGAGAGCCTGGGAAGCACCTAGATAGGCACTGTGCCTTTACCTATAGATTGCTGAGGCATTGTGGCGTGAATAGAATATTCAGCTGGGAGCCCACACAATCTGAGTTTCAATCCTGCCTCAAACATTTACTGGCTGTATGATCCTAGCAAATCAGCTGGTGTCTCTGAGCTTTACTTTTCCCATCTGTGAAATGTGAAATATCTGAAGTGCTTGACCTTGAGACTTGGCTGGATGCTTGACAAAGGTTAAAAAGCATTGTGTCAATGTCAGTTAGTGTTATTGGTGCCATCATCTCATTCTTCTAATTTTGTTTGATAGAACCAGTCCTGGGACAGGTTGTTGTTGGTGGTGGTGGTGGTGATGAGGGTGATGATGATGATGATGGTGATGATGATGATGATGGTGGTGGTAGTGGTGATGAGGGTGATGATGATGGTGATGGTGATGAGGGTGATGATGATGATGGTGACGATGATGATGGTGATGGTGATATAGGCAGTGTGGTTTAGCAGATAGAGAGCTTGACTTGGAACCAGAAAGACCTGAGTTCAAGTCTAGCCTTTGATACCTCCGGGCTGCACAACTCTAGGCAAACCATTTAACTGCCCAGGTAACTCTCTAAGAAACTTGCCTTGGTGGAGGAAGTTTCCCTGCAGTCATGAAATTACACAAATCTGCCTCCTTCTTTGTGCCCAATTTATCCTGTTTATGTCCTTTTGGACATAGTTGTCACATGTTGTCTCTCCCGTTGGAATGAGGTCTTCTTAGGGGCAGGGCATATTTTTTGTTCTTTCTCTGTCTTCCAACACTTAGCACTATGCCTGGTTGATCGTCTGTTCTAATAATAGTCATGAGGATCACAGTCAGTCACCCAATATTTGCACCATTCTGGGGAGGGGGATGCCCAGAAGCCAGCCCTGGGTTTTATCCTCTCAGCCTCTCCCCTCTGGCTCATCACTTCCTTTACTCGGAGCTGTCAGATGGCCTTCATCATCGTTGCTGGGATCTGCCTCTGCCTCTACTTCCTGTTTCTCTGTTTCATGGTCTTCCAGGTGTTCCGGAACATCAGCGGGAAGCAATCGAGCCTGCCTGCCATGAGCAAGGTTCGCCGGTTGCACTATGAGGTGAGCCTTGAGCCTTCTCCATGAGCCCTAGGCGTTCAGAAGGGAAAGTGAAGGAAGCTTGCCAGTCCCCAGTCCTGCTGGCCCTGGCCTCCATATACAAACAGCATGACCCGGGTCCCCTTTGGGGTTTCTGTGCAAGCTCAGAGGCTCATCCTGACCTCAGAACCCCCTGAGCCTGTCTGCCCCCACCTTGGTTCATCTCCATCATCCAAGAGGAAGAAGGTTCTCAGCTTGCTCTGTCTCCTCTGGGATCAAAGTTTGGAGATGCTCTGTTGGATTTGCAGCAAGGGCGGGCTTGGGCTAAGGGAAGGGCGGGTGACACCCAGCATACAGTGAGTGAGGAGTAGATCTCAGAAGCACGTAAGCATCCAGCCATGGACTGGACCAGCACAGAGACCTCATGCAAGGGGGATTGACTGACGTTGGTGGCCCAGTAGGGGAGTGCTGGGCTTGGAGTTGGAGAGACCCGAGTTCTAGCCTGTCTCAGACACTGACTGGGAGTGTGGCCAAGGGCATGCTGTGTAACCTCAGCCAGCCTGTTCTTCATCTACAAAAAGGGGGTGGGCGTAGAATAATAGCTCCCACCTCCCAGAGTGGTCATGAGGATCACATGAGATCTGATTTGTAAAGCACTTTGCAAGCCTTAGAGCCTTATAGAAACACCAGCTCTTCTGCCCTCTCTGAAAATAAGAACCGTCACTAAAGAATGAGGCAAAGGGCTTTCTAATTCTGTGCCTGCTGCATATGAGAGTTTCCAGCAGATCCTGGGCACAGAGCACAGGGAAGGGGGACAAGGGGCCCTAACTCTCCCTGGAGAAGGGCATACATCTTTGGAACCTCATGAAAGTAGTGGGGTAGCTTGCATCTTGAGGGATCAGATCCACATTCTACCACCATCAGTTGCTAGCTAACTATATGACCTTGGGCTCTCCAAGCCTTGTTTACTTCATCTCTAAAATGGGCATAACACCAACAGTAGTACCTTCCTCCCAGGATTGTTATGAAGCTAGAAGGTTATAATATGTGGAAGTCAGTCAACCAGTATTTATGTAGTATCTACTGTGTGCCTGTTCCTTAGGCTATAAATACATTGAAACAACCCTGATGTACAAAGAACTGACATTCTGTTGGGGTGGGAGTGGGGGGAAACAAATACATGTGTGTCTTTATATGTATAAATGATATATAATATGTCTATACATTTACATATTTAAATTCTGTATTTTATATGGCATATTTAAAGTATATATTACATATACTTTAAATATGTTATATGTTTATAGAATACATTTAAATTACATAGAAAATATTTAAATATAAGATATTTGTATATATGCATATGCTTGTGTCTAATATATTCAAACGTATAATATATTTATGATATATTTAAATTATATATTACATATACTTTAGATGTTTATAGAATACATTTAAGTTAGATAATAGATTTAAGTATAAGATATTTGTGTGTATATGCATATATTTATATGCATGTATGTTTATAAATGCATATATATTTCTATCTAATGTAGTCAGATATATAATATATTATATATATAATGTATTTATGTATGTATATGTGGAATAAATATAAAGAGAATAAATACAGCCTAGTTAGATAGGAGGTCACTAGGGAGGGAGTGAGATCATGAGGCAGGAAATGTTTCATGTAGAAGGTGGTACTTGAGCACATCTTCCTTCTGAAGGAAGAGAGACTCTTTGAGGTGGAGCTGAGGAGGGAGGGCCTTCTAGGTATGGTGGCTGGTCAGTACAAAAGTGTGGAGATGGCAGATGACAAGTAAAGAGCAGGGGGAGAGAAGGCCAATTTGGCTGAATCACAGAGTGCTGGAGGGGCCGTAATAATGTCCATTGATCCTGGAAAGATAGGTTGGGGGCAGGTGGTAAAAAGCTTTTAAAAAACTAAGCAGAGGAGTTTAGTTTATTCCAGAGGCAATAAGGAAGCCACTGGAGGTTATTGATTTGGGAAATCACATGGTCAGATCTGTGCTTAAAGGAAGTCAATAATCCTCAATAATGTTGCTAGCCTGGTTTGTAAATGATAAGTAAGGATATTTATGTAGCACGTGAAGGTCTCCAAAGTGCTTTAGAAATGACATTTCATCAGCTAGCACTCTATGCCCCACCCATTGAGTTTGGAGGGATCATGGATCAATGGGAAGAGCCCTGAATTCGGAATCAATCAATCAATCAATAAACATTTATTAAGTACCTAGTGTATACCAAGCTCTGTTCTGATCACAGATGTGAGGAGCCCAGGTCTAGCCCCCTAATCCTTCAAACTCATGTCGATGGCCACCATTACAAATAACTGTAGGCAGGCCTGGTCCTCTTTTCAGAAGTCAGCTCCTGGCATGCTGGCGGCCACATGCATTTCTGTCTGCTTGTCAGAGCAGAATTGTATTAGAATGTCAGAGAAGCCCAGGCTTGGTTTCTTGGAGCCCCTGCAGAGAATCATAACCAGCTTAGCAGAGAAATTAACCATGAGACTTGCTATTAATTTGATTCTCTGGTCTCTGGAATCCCTGTTTTGTAGGAGATAAGGACACTGAAAGAATTGGGTTCTAGGAAATGCCTGCCTTCTCTCCTCACCCAGAGGGAAACTTAGCTGCACGCCCTCAGCAGGTCAGAGACTGAGGTACTGCACGCGGTGTTTGTGTGTGTTTGGAAGCTGCCGAGACATTTTCCATAAAAGCACGAAACCCAGCACTTTGACTCCCGCTCATGGGCCTGAAAGAGACCTTTGTGCTTCCTCCTAACAGGGCCTGATCTTCCGGTTCAAGTTTCTCATGCTGGTCACGTTGGCTTGTGCAGCCATGACTGTCATCTTCTTCATCGTTAGCCAGGTAAGCCTCTTGGGACCTCTACCTTGAAGGCCACTGGGTGTGATGGTGGAAGGAGCTTGGGACTCAAACCCTGCCTCCGCTCCTAAATGTCCTGTGGCCACGTTGTGTCTTCTGTTGAGGCCTCAGTCCCTCATCTGGGCAGTGACGGCAGAGACCCTCTCTAGTTCTAAATCTGGTGTCCTTTGAGGTCCTGGCCAAAAGACTCATTAATATGCGAAGTTGGGGATGAGGCAATTAAACAGCAATGCTGAATCATAGAATGCTATTGCTGCTGATAGTGATGACAGGCCGTGATGAAGCTTCCCACATCAGTCGGTAGTCACTGGGTATGTTGATCTCCTGGTTCTCCTTACTTCCCAGTTCATAGGGGCCTTTCCCTTCTTCTCCGTCTTCCTTATTTCTTATCCTTCAGGAACATCCCACTGTGTTCCAGGCCTGCCATTTCTTTGGCCATTGCCCCTGGATGGGCATCTCCTTCATGGCTGATGCTCTGGCATTGTTTTGTTGTACGTGAGGCCTGTGTTTTTCTCAAAAGCAGTTTGCTTTGCGTCCCTCTCCTGTACTTAACAGTTAACATTGGGCATCATGGTTATTGATGCTGGTGTCCTGTCTCCCCCCCCCCCATTGTCAATTCCACAAGAGAAGAGACTTTATCTTACCTGAAATTTGTATTCTTCAGCCTCTCACATAGTTATCTGCCTTCAGTAGGCATTTATTACGTGTTTGTGGAATTAATGAATGAATGCTGCTTCATCTCTGGGAGGGAAGAGGGCATCTTCATAAGGCTTTGTATGAGACTTCATGGAATAACAAGGGTGCTTGAGTGAGTTCTTTTGAGTCTGCCTAAATGGAGAACAGTCACTTTGGTCACTGCAGTAGCCTACTTATAGCCTGCCTGCCTCCTTTTCTTCACCTTTGTCCTTTCCTAAATGTTGAGGGAGAAATCTTCCTTAAGCCCAGACCTGACTGGGCCACTCCCCTACACAGACACCTCCAATAGCTTCCTGTTTGTACGTAAAGTAGAAATCCCTCCATTTAGCTTTTAAAGCTCCTCACAGCCTGGGCCTAGCTCACTTGTCCAGCTTTCCTGGCCGATACTCCCTGTCTCACACTGGTCTGCTCTCTGGTAGCCAAAGACAACACCTCTCTGACTTTGTAATGACTGCTTCCTGTGCCAGGAAATCACCCCATCTCTCCCTCTGCTTCACAGAGATCCTCTCAGCTTATACACCATCTTCCTTGTGATGCTTTTCCTGTTCTCCCAAACTACTAGCGCCCTCTGTCCTAAGCTATCTTGTATTTGATGACTGTGTGTTCTTATTAACTTTATGCTTGTGCCATTTATTTTTATATGTACTTGTGGCCTCCCCCATTAGAACACAAGATCCTTTACAGTATGGTGCAGTGGGTAGAGCTCTGGGCCTAGATTCAAGAAGACTTAAGTTCAAATACGTTCTGACCCTCTGCAAGTCCCTTGGCCTCTGACGGCCTCAGTTTCCTCATCTGTAAAATGGGGATGACAGCACTTGCCTCCCAGAGTTGTGGTGAGGACCAAATGGGATTATATTTGTAAATGGCATTACAAAGTGTCTGGTCCAAAGTAGGCCCTTAACAAATACTTGTAATTTCATCCTTATTGAGGAGACAATGAAGATTCCTGCCATTCTGGACCATTGATGGCCTGTGCTTAAAATATTAGCTCATTTCATCCTCACAAGAGCCCTGGGAGGGAGGTGCTGTTACTATTCCCCTTTTATAGGTGAGGAATTTTCATGATTGAAACACCTGCCTATGTGCCCGGCACCTGATCAGCACTATACTAAATCCCCAAGGGCCATGTGCACTGTTTGAGCTCCACTGACTGCTCCTACCAGGCATCTTCATGTCCCTGACTCTGGAGAGGCTGGAGATGGGGACACTGATGCTCTATGGAGTATTTTCCTTAGGTAGCATCTGTCCTAGCCTAGAGCAGCCCTGTCTTTGTCCCTAATGTTTATTTATCAAACCTCGGAAACCTTGGGACTTTCTCTTGTGACCCAGAGTGTAGGGAAGGATTGTGCCCTAAATCATGAATGAGTTTTCCAGCAGCGAGCTGAGTCAAATGTGAGTGTGTACACAGTGACCTGAATTTCACCAAATC
Source organism: Gymnobelideus leadbeateri (assembly GCA_011680675.1). NCBI lineage: Eukaryota > Metazoa > Chordata > Mammalia > Diprotodontia > Petauridae > Gymnobelideus > Gymnobelideus leadbeateri. Next base: position 139,099 of record WOXC01005011.1, read on the forward strand.
CCTTGCTCCTGCATTCCAGAATGCTGGGTTCTAGGCTCCTAAGGCTCACTGGATTGAGAGATTTAAACCCGGCTGCTTAATCTGGGGTTTACAAACTTTTTTTGGTTTTTGGTTTTTGGATAACTGAATGTTAATAACTATCCTGTGTTTTTTTTTTAATGTATTCAAAAACATGAGTCTGAGGAGTTCATAGACTTCCCCAGACTGCCAGGACACAAAAAAGGTTAAGAGTCCCTGACCTAGAGTCAAAGATGTTCGGAGGTAGAAGGAACTTCAAAAGCCAGCTAATACAACCTAGTTTTACAGATGGGGAAACTGAGGCCAGAGAGACAAAGCACTGTTCCCAAGGTTATCCAGATAGTCAGTGGCAGAGTTGTGTTTAGACTAGGTCCGATCTAGTACTCTCTCAAGATCAAGAGAACTATCATGATTGACTAGAAATAGAAAAGGAGAAAGAACAGCTCTGGAGTTCCTGTTTTTCTTCCCCAGCCCACCCCTTGACTAGTTTTCTCACAAACCTGGTCTCAGATCACACAATTATAGTCTCACTGGTTGAGAGCTAAGGGGGACCTCCAAGGCCCACTTAATCATCTTGCTTTTCAGAAAACAGAAGATGAAAGATTACAGAGTCTCAGCATTGAGGAATCCAGGGGCCATTGAGTCAACCCCAAATCTTTGTAGTGCTCCTGAAATTTGGTCATCCAGCTTTGTCTTGAAGTCCACCCCTCCACTTCCCAAGGCAGCCCATCATTCCTCTCTAGGTTACCCTGAGCCCCAGAGGGCAGGGGAAGAATTGGGGAGATAAGGCCACATTTGCACCAGAATTGATGGAGAAAAGGTTGATTTCCACCTGAATGTCTATTTCCACTACTTGATCCTGAGGAAGTCAATTTCCCCCATGAGCCTCAGCTCCTCTCATGGGAAAGGACTCTTTCCCCAAGAGCCAAGGGGGACTCTGCTTCTCTTTAAAACAAAGCATTATTGCTAGGTCTTAATCTTCTAAATGTTTAATTAGTGTGGCTTTTCAAGCAAAGGAGGCCAGCCTTCAAGGGAGCTCAGCTGGTGGGTGAAGTTTGGAAAAGATTAATATTATATCTCCACCATGTTTCCCGTCTCACGGCTGTCCCTTGTCTGTCTTTTTATATCTAGTACGAAAATTATCCAGGGTGGATTTTGGCTGAAGGAGAGGAGCCGGAGGTACATTTCAGATTCCATTAGTTCCTTACATTCTTCCTGCTGTTTTTTTAAAGGTTTATTTATAGACATCTAAGACATTTTCGGGCATAACGAGATGTCTCCCAGGTAATGTTTTAACAGAGTCATTACAGGATTTTTTTTTTAATACCGTTTTCGAGTAGTCTCGGTGGTGATCTCACCTAAAAGAAGGACCCGTTGAGTAACTTTTTGAAATGGATCCCAGCCCTCAGGGAAAGGAATGTTTCTAAAAAAACCTCATTGTGTCCCACTGCTTGCTGGGAGAGCTTGCCTGGGCTTTAAGCTGCATGAAATCGAATTCAAGAGGAATCTTAAAGCCGGGTGACCTAGAATGAGGGGCCGAGGGAGGGGCTGGAGAATGCAGTGACCCCGAGGGCTTTGTAGTTGGGCTTTTAAAGGCCTGACATTTTTCAAGACTGCAAACACAGCAGCCTGGCTCTTCAGGCGGGAGGATCAGAAAGCATGCATGTGATGCATGGAGAAGATCACTGACCTTCATGATGGGCAAGCCTGGCTAGGCTGGCATGAAGTCCCAGGTCAGATCCCACCGAGGCAAATTCCCAAAGGCCTCTTCTCCTTTGCTGCACCAGACAGGGGACCCATTCCATAGAAATAGCCCATCAGTTTTCTCATCTGTAAAGTGGGAACAATAATGGTTTCTGCCTCCATCATAGAATCAAATGATGTGGTGTGTTAAGGTCTTTGTGGAATTTTAAATGCTATATGAAATTAGCCCCCCCAAAAGTGTTTGGGGCTTTTTCCCTTCTTAGAGGAAGGAGCCTGTACTTAAAATGAATAATAATTTGTTTAAATATGGCTTTACAGTTTACAAAGTGTTTTGCTCCCAATCACCCTGTGAGTGCAATAGTTGGGTGGAGTGTAGACCACTGGTTTCATTAGTATGAGGTCTCCTAAATGATGCACAGGAAATGCCCTTTACTAATGCAGGTCAGTGCCCTTTTCTGCCCTTAGAGGCACGAGGTACCTGGAAGGCCCTGAGAGGCTGTCCCATGGCCTTGGGCTTAGGGGCAGGACTGAGCCCAGGCCTTCTGGCCTTTGGGCCAGTGCCCACTCATTCCATTCATCCATGAGAAGGCTTTTTATTCAGTGGGCATATGCAAAATAAAGTAGGCATTTACACAGACTCATAGGAAGGATTCTGAGTCACTAAACCAATTGCTTGTGTGCTCTCCTCCTGGCTTGCCCATTGCTACCTCCCTGCCTCAACTTCCCACACTCTGATCCCTCTTCCATACAGCTCCCCAAGTGATCTCCCTAAGGCGGGGATCTGGCCATATTACCCTCCCTATTCTGTGAACTACCATGGTTCCCTCTTGTTGTGGTTCAGTCGTGTCCGAGTCTTATTGACCCTCTGAACTGTAGCGTGCCAGGCCCTTCTGTCCTCTACCATCCCCCCAAGCCTGTCTAAGCTCATCTGCATTGTTTCCATGGCACTGTATCCTCTGTCACCCCCTTTTTCCTTCTGCCTTTTCCAACATCAGGGCCTTTTCCAATGAGTCCCATCTTCTCATTATGTGGTCAAAGTAGTTTGCCTTCAGTATTTGACCTTCTAATGAATAGTCTGAATTAACTTCTTAATTAATTTAATAAAATTGCCAGCTCTTACCTCCAGAATAAAATAGAAGTTCTCTCTGACTCTACAGCTGACCCTTCTTCCTACCTCCATTCCTGTACAATGCTTGGGCTGTCCCTGCCCTGAACATTCTGTCTCTGGATCCCCTTCCTGGGGGTCTGGGCTAGCCAGTCATGCTCTCCCTTCTCCCATCCACCTCTGTGATTCCTCCAGAACTCAGGTCAGAGAATGCATAGTGCAGAAGGGTTTTCCTGGTGCCCCTTCACTAATATTCCCTTTCAGCCACTCTGTATATATACAGTTATGTAGGTGTTACCTTCCCTGTGAGAATGGAAATTGTTTGAGGGTTCCTTTAAATCCCAAGTGTCCAGCTCAGGACTTGGCTCATAGTAAGCACTTAGTAAGTGTTTGTTGACTTACTGGTATGCCAGATCTTCCTGGTTCCGAGGCTGGCTCTCTATCCACTATATTATGCTGTGAATGCCTTTGAGGGTGGTGGTAGAAGAATGATTATTCCCATTTTACACAGGAGGTGATTAAGCCCAGAGAGTTGATATGATTTGCCCAGGGTCATGTAGGGTCTAGTCAGTGGCAGAGGTGGTGCTTGAGAACCTAGTAGCATGTCAGTTCTTGGACAACAGAGATCATTTTCTTTTTGTCTTTGTATCCCTCATACCAAGCAAAGTGTCCAGCACATAGTAGGCTCTTTTTAAGTATCATGGGGCGGCTAGGTGGCGCAGTGAATAGAGCACCGGCCCTGGACCTGAGTTCGTAGCCCACCTCTGACATTTAATCCACACAAACAAAAACCTAGCCGTGTAACCTTGGGCAAGTTACTTAACCCCAATTGCCCTAAAGGGGTGGCTAGGTGGCGCAGTGAGTAAGAGCACTGGCCTCGGAGTTGGGATGACCTGAGATGAGCACCCACGCATAAATAATGACTAGCCGTGTAACCTTGAGCAAGTTACTTAACCCCAATTGCTTTTAAAAAAAAAAGTATCACACAATTTTTAAATTTAATCTAATTTTTTCTCAGTTACATGTAAACAAAACATTTTACCATTCATTTTCTAAAAATTTCAATTCTCTGCCTTCCTCCTCTCCCCCCTCTCTGAGAAGGAAAACAATTTAAAATAGATTATACTTGTGCAGTCATGTGAAATATCTTTAGATTAGCCGTGTTACAAAGCAAATCACAGACCAAAAACCCCAAACCAAAAATACTAAAGTACAAAAAAACGTGGCAGGCTCTTAATAAATGTCTGTCAGGTTAAATTGAGCCAAGGCCTCCTGACATCTCATCATCCTGGGTACCTTCCGCATCCCAGTGCGTGACTCTCTATACAAGCGGTCACAGATGGCGTCATAGGGCTTTGAGCTAGAAGGGGGCGGCTCATGCATCCCCTTTGTTCCACAGAGAAAGCTGAAGCCCAGGTTGACAGATGATGTTCTTTGCACAAGGTCACACAAGGTAGTAAATTAAAATGCTGAGATTGGAACACAGGCCGTCTACCTCCAAATGTCATAACGGGGAAAACTCGATTTCCAGAAATTAAATTTGCCAAGGTGAATGCATTATCCTGGGGAAGGTTAGTCACTTACCTTTCTGAAAGTTCAAAGCCAGCAAGACTGAGAGGTTGTCATTACTTGGTAGCTTTGATTTTAGACCATGAGCTCCTTGAAGGCAAGGACTGTATTTGTTTTGTTTTGTTTTGTTTATATCCCAGTAGCACAGTACTTGGCACTTAGTAGGCTCTCTATACATGTCTACTGACAGATTACTTCCTCCTGGGTACAGTGCCTGAATTTTTAGTAGCTGTAACCAGGGGATACTAGAGAATGAGTGGGTAGTGAGAGCATTTAGCCTGCTCCCAGCCATGATTATCTGAGAGGCAAGGTGGGGCACCTGAACTCAACATGTTTGAAATTGTGGGACAGTATAAAAGCCACAAAGAACCTTGCTGTTCATCTATTCTTGTGTTCTCCCTTAATTTAAAAATAAGGAAACTGAATGACATTTTTCCTTGAAAAGTATAACTTTGTTAAAATAACAGTATAAAATAGTGACCAGTTGCTCCCTGTGAGGTAATATAGAAGTACAGTTGGAAGCAAGATTATAAAGGAAATAACCCTTCGGCACATGTCAATAGCTTTTATTTTTACATTTATCTCTCTGTTTATTCTCATCCTTGTCCTTCGCTTTGAGTCCAGAGTTTCTCTGGTAGCTATTGAAGTAGGTTCCAACTTTCTGTACATATGGAGCTGTATCTATATTTGTACAGTATGAATCAATGTCTAAAAGTATCAACTTGAGATACAGATAATGTCATGGAAGGAGAACAACATTCACATAATTCATATTTAAAGCATAAAAAATGGGAGCTCCCCAAATTTCTTGGTCATAATGTTTAGAGCTAGGAGAGACCTTAGAGTTCATCTAGCCCACCCTCTTCAGATAAAGAAACTGAGGAAACATTAAAAACAAAAACAGATCTCAGTATGCAATTCCACCCAATAGGTCTATATTGCAAAAATGATGCCTATGGAAGGGACTCAAGACTTTAGAGTTCAAATCCCAGCTCCCCCTTGTCCCGCAATGCAACGAAAGAAAAGTTATCTGACCTCTTCTTTACATAGAAAATAAGGGGGTTGGACTAGCTGGCCTCTTTGGACCCTCCAACTCCAGATGAGTCTCTGTATTAAGCATATATGCTAAAAATCACACACCTGCAAATACAGAACCTTCAAGATTGCAGAGCACACCCCTTGCAGCAAGTCTATGGGATTGGTCAGACATTTATATCCTCATTTCACCGCCAAGAAAACTATAGTTTGGAAGTAAAAGGTGACCTGCTTAAGGTCATAGATAGAGTAAGGGGCAGAAGCAGAAATCTACCACCTCTCAATGTGTGACTAGTGTTCTTTCTACTACATGCGACTGCCCCTAGGCACTCAGTGCCATGCTGAGCAGGAGGTGGGAGATGTTTACTCCACGATCACTGTCCTTCATTCGTTCATTGGACAAGTATTAAGTGCCCCCTGTGCCAGGCACAGTGCTAGGGACTAAGAGTACAAAGACAAACAACCACTGCCCTCAAGGAAATTGTGTTGGGGAAAATAAAAAGTACATAGAAAATTAAATATAAAATCCATACAACAATTTCTGGAAGAAGGGCCGGCAGTTTACCTGGTGGTAGGGGATGGGGGTGGGCTCACCGGAGGAATGCACTTGAATTGAGCTTTGGAGGGAGCTGAGTACCAACTCCAATCCCACCTTCTGCAGGAAGCTTTCCCCAGCCCCTCTTAATCCTAGTGCCTCTCCTCTGTTCATCATTTCCTGTTTATCCTGTATAAAGCCTGCTTTTTTATAGATGTGTCCGCTTATTGTCTCCCCCATTTTCAGACTGTAAGCTTCTTAAGGGCAGGACTGTCTTTTGCCTCTTTTTGCATCCGCAGTGCTCAGCACAGTGCCTGGTCCATAGTAGGTGCTTAATAAATAAAAGTCTATCGATTGGTTGACTTTTGTGAGTTGTGGCTAAGGAGGGAATTCATCGCAGGCATAGGAAACAGCCCATTCAAAGGTGCAGAGATGGGAGGGGAGCGTCCCACGGGGGGATCAGATCAGGTAGCTAGAGCCGGATTGTGAAGGAGGAGCTTGCAGTTTACCCTACAGGTAAGAAGGAGCCAGCAGAACTTCCTGAGCTGGGGAATCTGGCTGGAGCTTTCAATGGGGGATGGAGCTGTTTGCCCAGGGTTACATGGCCAACGTGTAGCCAAGCTGGGAATCTGCCCGAGTCTTCAGAATTCCACATCCCTAATTCACAGCAACTTACTTAACCCAGGTTGTCTCATCCCTAAGAAATGTGGGGATTGGTCCCCTTCCAGGGCTTCAGTTGTAAGATTTTCAAACTTCACGGAGCTTAAAGTCAATGGAGGCTGAATGGCCACTTCTCAGGTGTGTGGCAGTGGGTCTTTTATAGACTAAATAGCTGCCAAGGAACGTTCCAGGTGTGCAATTCTAGGACTCTGAGTCAAGACTTGAGGCAGCCTGTGGCAGCCAATGAAGCCAATGAGACATGGGTGTGGCTTCCAGGAGGGGAGGGTCTCTGCCTGGTCAGACCTCCTCTGGAGAGCTGCATTGAGTTCTGGACACCAAGACTTAAGAAGGGGCTTCTGAGGGAGAGCACTCAGAGGCACCAGCTAGGATGGGGAAAGGCGTTGAGCCATGTCACCTGAGCATTGTTCGACAGATCTGGGGCTGACTGGCTAGAGAAGAGGAGATTCAGGGAGGATGCAATCGCTGTCCTCAGGGTGAAGGGGTATCTGGTGGAGGAAGAATAAGCCTTGTTCCCGGTGGCCTAAGAGGACAGAACCAAGAACAGTGGTTAGAAGGTGCAAAGCTGTCAGTTCGGGCTCACGTTAGGGAAAATGCACACTGCCCCAAAGTGGGAGGGGGATCTTTGGAGGTCTTCAGCTGAGGCTCAATGACCCCATGTTAGGTGGACATTGATAGGAGGGATTCTTTTTCTGTATGGGTTGGACTAAATCAGCCAACACTCATCAATTAAACACCTTCTATGTAATAGGCACTGTGATAGGGACCACAAAGACCAAAGTGCAGCCTGCCCCTAAGAAGGGGGCTCAAAGAGCATAATGGGGACACAGCATGGACACACACCAACCAATATGTTTATATCTCTACACAGTGAGTAGTTTGGAAAGGGCAGCCTCCAGCATCTGGGAGAATAAGGAAAGGCTTCATGGAGAAGGAACTGCTTGAAGTGAGTCTTGAAGGAAGAGAGAGATTATGAAAGATGGAGCTGAGAGCATTCTAGGCACTGGGGACAGCAAAGGTTTGGCAACAGGAGATGGAGTCTTGAGTGGACCAGATGGGCTGAATCACAGAGTACATGGAAGACAGCAATGTGTAAGATTGAAAGAGAAGTAAGAGGCCAGCCTGTCAAGAGTTTTGCTTACCAAAATGACTTTTATACAGAGAATCCCAGAAATCTTAGTGCATTTTGAAGCTTCAGTAGGTAACATCTGCACTAAGAATTTTGGGACTCTCTGTATTTGATCCTAAAGATAGTAGAGTCAGTAGATGGTGACTAACTGATCTGGGTTTACTGGGTGAAAGGGTCAGATTTCCACTTTAGGAAAATCATTTTGGCGGCTCTGTAGAGGCTGGATTGGAGGCAGGGAAACTGAGGCAGGATGAGAGGGGCATGAGAGTCTGAAGTTGAGTATTCATGTTGACCAGGTCATTGGAGGGGAGTTGACACCATGCCAGAGGTGTTTGGGAGAGACAACCAATGAGCTGGGCATGGGAGCACCCAAAGTGAGAGTGGGGAGCCAAGGTGATTTCAAAGCTCAGTGACAAGAAGGATGTAAAGGTTCTTGACAGAAATAGTTTGGGGAAGAACAATGAGTTCTGTTTTGAACAGAACAGTTGAGATGCCTCTGGAACATTCTGTTCAAAGTGTCCAATAGGCAGTTTGTGACATGGAAGTGGAGCTCAAGAAAGACCAGGGTGAGACCTCCAGCTCTTGGAATCTTCTGGATGGAGATTATTATCGAACTCATGGGAACCAATGAGGTCACTGAGCGAGAGCGTGTGGAGAGGGAACCTCGGGGCAGCCCCAGCTTAGGTGGGAGTACCTGGAGGATGAATGAACAAAGGGATTCAGAAGAATCCTGTACTGCTGCCTCTGGAGAGTTCAGAGCATGGGAGGGGAGAGTGCTAGATGTGTGCACCACTTTGAGTGTAGGTGTGAAGGAAGGTACAGCACCCCCGCCCTCTGATGGCCATTCTGCACCTTTATGTAGCCAGGCCCCCTAGGGTGAAGCCACCAGGTGACCCTGGCTTCTCTACTGAATTCCCATCGGAATAGATTGTTGGACATGAGTCCTTTCACTGCACCTAGGAGAGCGCATTCACTCTTGTTGCTGCATGCCCTGGAATTTTTTCAATCCAACAACAGAAAAAATGTAAGTGGCTGTTATGCACAAAGCCAGAGATGGCTTAGTGGAGTGGAGTGGACCAAGAGCTGCCCTGGGATCAGGAAGGCCTGTGTTTAAATCCTGCTGCTGACACATACAAGTCATTTCACTCATTCAGTGCCCCCACTTAGTCTCTAAGACTAACTTATCAACGAGTTGCTTTTGTAATGGCCTATTATTTTCAATTCATTGTTGATATCTTTGGTCTTTGTACCACCCCATGTATCTCACCTCCCATCCCATCCTATAGAATATAATATAATAAAGAAATCAAGCCAGCCAGCATTTATTAAGCACCTAATATGTGCCTGGTACTGTGCTAAGGCTAGGAAAGCAAACAAAGGTAAAAACCAGTCCCTGCCCCCAAGTAGGGAACATACTAGCAATTATGTACAAATGAGAGAGAGATAGGCAAAACTGGAAATAATCCCAAAGGGGCTAAATTGTTTCAGTAAAATTAACCAACATTGGAAATGTCCAACATTGTATACAATATTACACCCCCATGGTCCCTCACCTTTGAAAAGGAAGGTGGGGGGTGTTAGGCCAGGCTTAGTCCTTGTAATGCCGCAGCAATCAGGCTCTATGTTTGTGGATCATCTCTCCTTTCACACTGTGGTGCTCATGTGTGTCTTGCCTGGATCTGCATCCCTCACTGTGCATCAGTTCATGAAAACTTTCCTATGCTTCTCTGGATTCCCCATCTTGGACCTTGTTTACAATGGCACAACCATACGTCATTAGCCGTTTCTGTAAGGGGCGCAGCTAGCCCATATCAGTGGAAGATCCGGGGGTAAGTTTCCTATAAGAGATGGACTCATAGGCCCAGACCAGTGTGCGGAGCACTGTTCCAGGCACCAGGGAGCTAGAGATGAAAGCATTTATTATATTCCTGCAGTGTACTAGACAAGATGGATGATAGTCCTTGTCCACAGAGAACTACTAAGAGCAGAAGGAGGTAAGACAGAGACATGAATCGGTGCCCTCCAAATTAAAATATGGTAACCCTGATGCGTGGGAGAGGTGTGTGTCCTCCGAAGGGCTCACAGATCCGTGCAATTACCTTAGTAAGTGCGGACAGTGACTGAATGGGCTCTGTGCTGGACCTCGAAGGGCAGGCAGGGTTTCAGCAGCCAGAGCTGGAAGGGAGGGTTTTCCAAGCATAAGTAAAGGATGGGAACAAAGGACGAGATAGGAAATGACACCCAGCCTGCTTGGGATAAGACACTGTGAGGCAGTGAGTGTGGCAGAATTGGGAGACGGGAAGATCTGGGTTCCAATTCTGCCTTAGATACTTGATGACCCTGGCAAGTCCCTCTCTGGGTTTTGGACTCAAGGTCTTTTCCAGCCATTAATCTTTACTCCTATGGTCCTGGGTGAAGAGGAGGATGAGATTGACCGGAAGGGTGAGTCTGCCTAGCACTGAATGCCAGAACCAGGAGATCAGGCTTATTTCAGTTCATCAGTTAGGACACGCCATGGTTAGAGCACTTCGTAATGATAAAAACAGCTGGGATTCCTGCCATGTTTGAGGCAAGAGTGTCGTCCTTGAGGGAAGGCCCACTTCATCGTTGCTTCTGGGTGCTCTTAAGCAGTGCTCCTTGGATTGTCCTGCAGGGCTTAGAAAACCCTTTACACGCATTGTTTCTATTGTGTGTCACTATAGACCTGGGAGGTGCAATTCCTCAGGCATTCATAGGCCTGCTTCATGGATGAGTCACACAGCTTGCCAGGCCCAGGTAGGAGATGGCGGTCTTGCTTTTGGTCCACTCTGACCACATGTGCTTTCTCTTCTGTGACAGGTGACCGAGGGCCACTGGAAATGGGGAGGCGTCACAGTCCAGGTGAACAGTGCCTTTTTCACCGGCATCTACGGCATGTGGAACCTGTATGTCTTCGCACTGATGTTCCTGTATGCGCCATCTCACAAAAACTATGGAGATGACCCATCTAATGGTGAGTTAAACTCTGCCCTTCTTTGGGTGCAAATCCTGGCTGGCCTGGTGACTCTGGGTAAGTCACCTAACACCCAATGCCTCAGTTTCCTTATCTGTAACGTTACAGGCTGGAACCTGACGAATTCCAAGGGCCCTTTCTTCATTAATTCTTCCATCTCACTTTGCTCTTTTTATCAGGGGTACCCTCTTCCCAGAGCTTAGACACTTAGAATCGAATTTTATTAGTCCCATTGATTCTGCCTCCTGAATCCATTTCCTCCTTTCTCTTTCTCCTGCCAATACCTCTGGTTAAACACTTCTCACCTGGAGAAACAAAGTCTCCTTCCTGTGCACCCTCATGGCCCCAAGTCCTCTCCTCCCCTCAGCTGCCCACCCCTCCGCATTGCAGGCCCTTACCCAATTCTGTCTTACTTTGCAGATTTGAGCCACAGTCTTTAGGTGACCCTCCCTGAGGGTAACGCCATTTTCTGTTTTAATTTCTCTCTGTCCAATGCAGTGCATAACCTGATGACTCGTACAGAACAAGCCATCAGTGAATATATGTGTTCAATTCAATGGAACCGAATCCTACATATATAGGAAAGATGGTCAGTTGGTCAAGGTGGAAGGTCCCAGGTCAGCGCTTTATGCCAACTTTGGTGGCCAACCCCCCCTGCCATTTCTGTTGGGACTTTCCTCTCCAAATCAGCCTGTTCTGTAATAGCAGCCGAGGCTGTGCTAGGAGACAGGGGACCCTGTCCTGCTGAGCCCCAGGGCCCCTTCATGGGGAGCGTCACTGTCCTTGGGCAAATCCCTGCCTCAAAACAAAGGAGTTGGGAAAGGTTGTCACTAAAGACCCTCTGAACTCTGAAATTCTGGGATTCTCTTAAATCCTCTCTGCAGGTAAGAATCTGAGCCTGATTTATATCAGTACACAGGACCCAGGAGTCTTGGGACCTGAGTTTGAATCCCAAAGGCAGTGTGGGGCAGTGACTAGAGTGCTGCCTCTAGAGGCAGAGGACTCACATTCGAGGTCTTTCTGTGTCAGTGTGCTCACCTCTAAGGTGAGACAGCTGGACTCAGTGCCCCCTGAGGTCCCCCCCAGTCTCTGGGGTAGACTAACTCTGTGACCTTGATCACCACACTGAAGTCCCCGGGCCTCAGTCTGCTCATGTGGGGCCAGCCTGATGGCCTGTGGGGTCCCTTCCAGTTCTCAACCTGAAACCCTCCAAGAAGACACTTTATGTCTGCTGTTTTTGTTCAGCCATTTTTCAGTTGTGTGATTCCTTGTGACCACGGGTTCTTCTTTGCTGAGATCCTGGAGAGGTTTGCCATTTCCTTCTCCAGCTCATTTTACAGATGGGAAACTGAGGCAGGCAGGGTTCAGTGACTTGCCCAGGGTCACACAGTTAGCCAGATCTGAACTCAGGGAGATGAGTCTTCCTGCCTCCAGGACTGGGCGCTGCGTTCACTGCGTCCTCTGTCTTTCCCTCTCCTCCCTCCCAGAGACCCACCCCTCATAACAAAGGCTGTTACATGCTCCCTTACTTTTGTATAATACAAATGTGCAAAATGATCCCCTTTCTCTATCCCTCTGGGGAGGGCAAGAGGAAGTGGGTAGAGCGCTGCACCCAGAGTCAGGAAGACCTGAGTTCAAATCCAGCCCCAGACATTTACTCTGATCTGTAGCCCCAGGCTTAACTCCTGCCTCAGTGTCTTTGTCTGTAAAATGGGAATCACAACGCGCCTACCTTCCAGGGTTGCTTTGAGGATCTATGCATGTAGCAGGTGCTTTATCAATACTTAACTCTTTCCTCCCTTCCCCTGCTGGGCTTGGAGACCTGGGTGCAAATCCAGTGTGACCCAGAGGATGCCACTTAATTTCTGCCTCAGCTTCCTCAACTGTATAATGCGGATGATAGTAGCACCCCCTTCCCGAGGTTGTTCAGGATGTTTGTAAAGCATTCTGCCAGCCTGAACGTGCCATAGAAATTCCAGCTGTCATTCCTGCTAGCTGCTGCTATGCCAGTGTTAATGTCCCCGTTTTAGAGGCTGGGACACTGAGGCTCAGCGCTGTCAGCCCTCACTCAGCTGAAGGGACTTTCCGGCAGTTACATGGCTAGGCAGCGGAGCAGGTTCTGATGCCCACGCCAGGGGGCTTTCCACCATAGCACCCCTGGGGCTTCCTCAGCAATGGAGGAGCCTCCGCAAGGGCATTCTGCATCCATCTCTGGGTGACTGCAGGGCACTGATGATGTGGGAGGAGGCTTCTGAAGGGCCTCCTTGAGGCAGGAGGGGTACCTGGAGGCAGCTTGGCCCCTGACAGCCCCGAGCCAGAGCGCTGGGGCATGGGGCGCCAGGAGCTGGACGCAAGGCCCCTACACAGAGGCCCTTGTCTTGGGGCTGGCAACAGGAAGTCAGTCTGAAACCCCCAGGAGCCTGTCATTCTGTGTAGACAGAACCCCCAGTTCTGAGCCCCAACAAGAACTCAGGTTCAAACCCTGCTCTTTCTGCTTTGCGTCTGTGCGATTTTGTGCCATTGCTTTGCCACTCTGGGCCTCTTGGGTAAAGTGAGGCTCGGGCCTGGAGAGGCTGCCCTTCCCTTACAGTTGGAAGAGCCTATGCCCCTAGCAGGCTGTCCCTGCGGAGGCAGGGGAGGAGCCGAAATAATGGAAGCTCAGATGTGTATCAGGAAGCTTCAAAGGGCTTTGCACGCCTCACCTCATCCCCTGCTCATGCCAGCCCCATGAGGCACTCACACTCTCGCTATCCCCATTTTACAGATATGGAAACTGAGGCACAGAGAGGTCCAACAGTTAGTGAATAGAGGATTGGACTCATACTCAGGAAAACCCTCAACCAGCTGCTACTCAGGTCACCTGGAGCAAGCCATAGCCTCCTGGGCCTCGGTTTCCTCACCTGTCAGATGAAAGGGCCAGCCTCGGCGGCCTCTGAGGCTCATTCCAGCTCAAGAGCTGTGTTTCAACCATCTCCCTGCAAAGATCCCGAAGCCCTTCCAAGCTCAGGCAGCCCTTCCCCACCAGGAAGCTTGCTTTTTAAACATTTTTTTCTCCCCAGACTCAGGCAAGCCAGACATGAAATGAGCTTTGCCAGGCAACCCCAGAACGTCCCCTTCTAGACAGAGCTGGCCGACCTTTAGCGGCTCAGGCGGAAAACAAATGGAAGGGAGATCAGATTTATCCTGAGCTCTTCCATTTAATGAGAAGCTGGATGGTGACAGGCTTGGATGGATGTTCTCCACGTCCTGTCTCCCACTCTGCGCTCAGCCCCCGCTGCGGGCCCAGGCCTGCCACCCCCGCCGCCCCCTCCACACTCCGATGCTTCCACAGTTTCTCCATTTTCGGTCTTATCACTGGCTTCCCGCCTGCTCACTTTCTTCCTCTCCCACCAGACCATGCAAAGGCGGCCCAGGGATTATCGGCATTTATGCAAAGCCTTGGAAAGAGCTTTGGCTCAGGGGGTCAGGCAAGGAGATTAATAATGAACTGTCAGTGGGCGCACTTGATCTGTAAATGCTCTGGCAGACCACCAAGAGCCACCCCACCTCCCCTTCCCTCCTGTTCCCTCCTCCTCCCCTTCTTCCTTCTCTCCTCCCCACTCTTCTTCCTCCCCTTCTTTTTCTCCTCTCCCATCACCAGGAGCCACCCCACCTCCTCTTTCTCTCCTCTCTTCCTCCTCTTCTTCCCCTCCTCCTCCTTCCCTCCTCTTCCTCTTCCTCCGTGTTTCCCTTTTGTCTCTGCTCTCTTTACTCTGCCTTTCTTTTGAAGTTGGCCTGGGTTTGTTTTTCTTTTCCTTCTGAGCCAGGGTGTGAAATCCCTCACTCCCTGACATCGCCTGCTAACTCCACAGCACCTTAAGGTTTGCCTGGTGATTGACGTACATTATTGCATGGAGTCCTCACAGCTCTGAGGACTGGATGCTATTATTATCCCCCACTCTTCAGATGAGGACACTGAGGCTTTTAAGAGTTAAGTGACTTACCCAGGGTCATACAGCCTGTACATGGCTGTGGCAGCATTAGCACCCAGCTCTTTCTCCCTCCATGTTCGGCACTCTCTCTGACATGAGGCTGTTTTGATGGGAATGCTCTCTCTGTGTGGGTGAGGGAGTGCTTAACCAAGGGCCCACAGATCCTCAAGGAGTCCTTGGATAAATTTCAGCAGGTCCATGATCTTGGGGTAGAGCAGAGAAATAGCATTTTTCTTTTCACTAATGTCTGACAGAAAAGTTGCATTTCCTTTGATTATTTAAAAACATGATTCTGAGAAGGGCTTCCTCCAGAGGCCTGGCCAGCTTCCCCAAAGGGTCATTGAGAAAAACTCTGACCCAGTGGAAGCCAGCCTGCACTGACTGAAGGAAGAAGTCAGCCTGTTCCAGTGATACCTCCCTGAAAACCACTTCCCTCTCCATGTTAGAGGAGTAGGTGGGTCTTGGTGCAGCCAAGCAGAGCCCTCTGCACCTGGCTTTTGGGGTTGGTTACGCAGCTGCTGTGAACAGAGGTCTGGCCTTGGAGCCATCCAGAAAACCTGGCCGTGGGCTTTCTCAGTCTCATGAGGAGCAGGCCAGGACAACTCCATGAGATCCAAGGGAAGGAGGCTCACTGGGCCTTGTTCCTGGGTCAAGCCAGTTTCAGAGTGGCCAATGGAAGACTGCAGTTATCTTGGGGCAGGGTTAGTCCTCTTGCCCCAAGGAAGTGTCCACAGGCAAAGTGTCCTCACAGAGAGCAGACTTTGACAGACCTAGACACACACACACACACACACACACACACACACGTGTCACCTAGAAAGGGAGCAGAGCCAAGATTTGAACTCAGATCCTGACTCCCCTCTTCTTAGATAGAACATAATTCTCTGCGAGATAAGGATGAAAAGGAGGGAGGGTCACAGGGACTTGGACTTTACACTCATTACATGTGGGCCTTGTGCAAGGCAGGAGCGTCCCTTTCCTCATCTGCAAACTGAAGGGGCTGAACTAGACAGGGTTTGAGCTCTAGGGGTGGGGGGAGAGACAGAGAAAGAGATAGAGAGAGGAAGAGGGGGGAGAGAGAAGGAGAGGGGAGAGGAGAGAGCCAGCACACTAATTAGGAGATTCTGGAGGACACAAGTGGGGGAGCAGAGAACCCTAGATCTAGAGGTCGTTCCCACCATTCTCCTCATTTTATGGATGAGGAAGCCCAATCCTAGATGTTCAGGGACTGTTTGAAGGTCATACAGTTAGTGGCCCATCTGGAGTTTGAATCCAGAAGCTGAGAGCTGGAGGGAGGGTGCAGCCGCAGAATTCTCTGAAATCTTTTTTCAGGATGACATTATTCCTCAGTTCTCCAAGGAAGCAGCTCAGTGTCATGGATCTCAGCTAGACCCATAGTCAGAACGTCTTGAATTCAAGTCCTACCCTGACAGCGTCTAACCAGAATGTGAGAGAAGCAGATTTTCACCTGAAGTAAGGAAAGACTGGCCAATATTCAGCACTCTTCACGACTGGACAGGCTGCCTTGACTTGAGACAGTGGGTTCCTCTACTGAAGATTTCAAGATGACACTTGTCAAGAGTGTTGGAGTGGGGACCTTGTTCTCTGTCTGGGTTCCTTTCTCTCTCCTAGATCCTAAGAACAGTCAGTGATGTAGACTGGTCCGATCTAGCAGAGATTAAGTGACCCCAAACTTAACTTGAGTCAGTCTGAGACAGAGACTGGAAAAGCCGGTATCATCTTTGGCTACGCTCATGGAAGGGCCATGTCTTGCTCTGAGATGGTGCTCGCTAAGTTGTCCTGCCTTAGAATTTAGCCCTTCATTCCGGAGCGTCATCATACACCAAGAGGAAGCTTGGCTTCAGGAGGACCTGAGTGCTGCCCCTAGCACATCCTCAGGCAGGCAGTTAAGTTGCAAGTGCTGACTCCACTGGGACAGTGAATTTCCTCACCAGAGAGTCAGTTATTAAAATTTAAAACCACACTCAGACTTTTGGGACACCCTGGATGTCTGATCTAGAGAATCTAAGTTTCTTGACTCCCAGTCTGGAGCTCTTTCCATAGTGGTCTAACACTCTTCATCATAAGAAAAGCCTTAATTAAATCTGATCAATAATAGTTATCTTTTAAAGTAGTGACCCCCCCGTGCTTGGAAATATTCAAACAATGGATGTCACTCTATGCCTGAATTTTCTCACCTTTATGAATAGAGGGGGGGAATTGGACTAAATCATCTCTAAAATTCTTGCTAGTTCTAAATCCTGTGATGTTCAGATAATGACCTGTCTTTTGGACATATTAGAAGTAGAGTTCATGATTTCTAGTTCAGTGTGACTGTTGTCTGCAGGGTGGAGTGCCCATTAAGTAGTATCTTCTCTGGACAGTGTGGGAATTGTCATGGTGTGGTGGATAGAGAGCCAGCCTGGAGTCAGGAAGCTCTGGCCTCTACTAGCTGCATGATCTTGGGCAAGTTACTTGGTTCTCTCAGTTCCCCAGGCACATCTCTAAGACTTCTAGTTTTCATTACTCTTCTCTCTCAGCTTACTTTCTCCTCTGTAAAGTGGGCGTCATAATAATAGCACCCGCCCCATAGGGTTTCTTGGGAAGCTCAAATGAGATCGTGTATTTAAGACACTTTAATGCACCATATAAATGTACACCAGCCCTTCATAGCAGAGTCCTAGAACACAGTAGGCACTAAATAAAAAAATAGGTAGGTTGGGACAGCTAGGTGGCACAGTGAATAGAGCGCCGACCCTGGAGTCAGGAAGACCTGAGTTCAAATCTGGCCTCAGACAAGCAAAAAAAAAAAAAAAAAGGGTAGGTAGGTCAAGCCTTTACCACATTAATGACCATAGCTAGCATTTATGTAGCACTTTGGGTTTGCAAAGTGCTTTATAAATATTGTCTCATTTCATCCTTACAACAATTCTGCAAGGTGGGTGCTATTATCGTCTCCATTTTGCCGATGAAGAAAGTGAAGCAGACAGATGAAGTGATTTGTCTAGGATCACATGGCTGTTAAGTGTCTAGGCAGCAAGGTGGCACAGTAGATAGAATTCTGGGCCTAGAGTCAGGAAGAACTGAGTTCAAATCCAGCCTCGGACACTTACTATGTGACCCTGAGCAAGTCACTTCACCCTGTTTACTTCATTTTCCTCATATGTAAAGTGAGCTAGAGGAGGAAACAGCAAACTAGTCTCTTTGCTAAGAAAACTCCAAACAACCCTGAAGAGTCAGATATGATTGAACAATGACTAGAAGATAATGCATAAACCACAGGGTGAGGTATGCACAATGCATTGATAACATCGTTTTCCTCTGTATCCTCTGGAATCCTTTCTGTTTTGTCACCAGCTCTTAGCACTGTGGTCAGTTCCAAGCAGGTACTTAAAAATGCTTATTGACTCAACGAGAGATTGGTCTCAAATCATTGCCCCCATTGAATTCCAGTCAAATTACAGAAACCCCTGTCTCTGTATGGGGAGGGCGTGGGGAGGAGTTTTGGCCAGAGACATAATGAAACCACATGGAAATCTTAGAAGTCATTCATTATACAGGGTCTGGACTCAATACATAGGCAAAATGCTTTGAATAATTCTACACAACTTCTCTAGGAAAATCTAGGAAACCACTGGCCACCATTATCTGTACCCCAGTGGGGCAATGCTTCCAAGGCCAGGGATTTGGTTGATGTGGAGACTTCCTTTCAACAACAATCCCTTCACGCTATGCTAGAAGATTTTCTGAGTTTCTATGGCTACCATACTGAGACTATCCCAACATTTCACAGTTGCAAGGGACCTCAGTGGTTATTTAGCCCGACCCTTGCTTACTTAGGAAATAGCTAGCAATGGCTCAAACCATGTTTTGGGGGCAACTGATAGAGGAGGGGTGCCTTTAAGCTCTTTGCCACTGAGGGAAAGTTCTCAAATGTGATGATGGTTTCTGAGAGTCACCAGTTCTTTCCCCTCAGGGCTCGTCTTGACTTTTGTCTTATCCCTGGACTTCAGTGACTCTGGGGGACAGTGAGGCTGACAGCTTTACACAACTCTGCCTCACTTAAATCCAGCTCATGCACAAGCAGAAGCATTCCTCTCATGACTCCATTGGTCCTCTTTGAGAATAAAGGACAAAGAACAAGTGACACATCACTACAGATGTTAGTGATTTCTTGAAGTTGATAGTAGATTAGGAATGGAGCTTAGAAAGGAGTGAAAGGAGGGAGCCGAGCAGAGCCCAGGTCCGCATGAGCCGAGGTTTTAGCCCCAGGGTGGCAGGGCCAGCAGCCAGATGGAGGAACCCCAGAACACCAGGAGCTGTGGTGACTCCAGAATTATCAACATAGACTTGCCTAGGACAAAGTAAGAGGTTAGTGTCCTATGGACTTTGGGACCTGTATT
Source organism: Gymnobelideus leadbeateri (assembly GCA_011680675.1). Classification (NCBI taxonomy): domain Eukaryota; kingdom Metazoa; phylum Chordata; class Mammalia; order Diprotodontia; family Petauridae; genus Gymnobelideus; species Gymnobelideus leadbeateri. The sequence continues at coordinate 158,238 of WOXC01005011.1, forward strand.
TTGGGGAATGCGTCGGCTCCCTCCCCTGGGGGCTAGAAGCTGCTGAGGAGACACACCATTTTGTAGTTTTCAGAGGCGGCTCCAGCTCCTGGCCTGCAATTAATTGTAGGGAGATCCAGCGATCAGTCTTGGGGGGGTAATCGCTCTTGCTTTAACCTCCCTGGATCTGGATTGTGATCTAGGGTGGAAGTTGTGGGTGGGTTTACAGCTTGCCAGGAACGGAAGTTGCCCCCCACACGTTCGGGACGAAAATTCCTCTATCTGGCCTTAAAGCCATAGTGTGGCAACAAGCCCAAAAGTCAAGTAATTAAGTGGCAACATACCAAGGCAAAGGAAATAGAAAAATGCAACCCTAGACTCCTATTTTGGGGGCATAGAGCAGAAAAAGGACTGTGAGGTCAGAAGTCCTGCTCCAAAAGCCCCAGGGGAAAACATGAGTGGGTTGCAGGCCATAGAGGACCCTAAGAAGGACTTTAAAAATCAAATAAGAGAAGTGGAGGAAAAATTGGGAAGAGAAATGAGAAGGATGCAGGAAAACTATGAAATGAGGGTCAACAGCCTGACTGAGGAAAACAACACCTTAAAAAATAGACTAGCTCAAATGGCAAAGGAGGCCCAAAGGGCAATGAGGAGAAGAATGCCTTAAAAAGTCGAATTTGCCAGATGGAAAAAGAATCTCAAAAGTTCACTGAGGAGATTCATTCCTTCAGAGTTAGACTGGAGCAAATGGAAGTGAATGACTTTATGAGAAATCAAGATACTGTTAAGCAGATCCAAACAAATGAAAGATTAGAAGGCAAAGTGAAATATCTCATGGGAAAAACCACTGACCTGGAAAATAGATCCAGGAGAGACAATTTAAAAAATTATTGGACTACCTGAAAGCCATGATCAAAGAAAGAACCTAGAAATCACCCTTCAAGAAATTCTCAAGGAAAATTGCCCTGATGTTTTAGATCCAGAGGGCAAAATAGAGGTTGAAAGAATCCACAGATCACCTCCTGAAAAAGATCCCAAAAGAAAACTCCCAGGAATATTATAGCCAGGTTCCAGAATCCCCAGATCAAGGAGAAAAATACTACAAGCAGCCAGGAAGAAACAATTTCAATATTGTGGAAACACAATCAGAATAGCCCAGGACCTGGCAGCTTCTACACTGAGGGATTGAAGGGCATGGAGTATGATATTCCAGAGGGCAAAAGAACTGAGAATGAACCCAAGGGTCACCTACCCAGCAAAACTGAGTATTTTGTTTCAGGGGAAAATATGGTCATTCAGGGGAATAGAGGACTTTCAAGCATTATTGAGGAAAAAACCAGAGTTGAATAGAAAATTTGACATCCAGACGCAAGAAGTAAGAGATGCCTGAGAAGGTAATCAGGGAAAAGAAATCAAAAGGAACTTATCAAAGTTGAACTATTTACATTCCTATATGGAAAAACAATAACTGTGGGTGATGATATCTTTTTCACTATGAAAATAATGGAAGAAGGGTGTGTAGTCATATGAATACATATGTGAATGTGGGTGTATATGGATAGAGGGCATAGGTTGAATTTGTTGGGAAGGGAGAATACTCAAGGGATGAAATTATGAGGTGAGAGAGGAAAGTGGCAAGAGGAGATGGGGAAAGACAGGGTAGGGTAAACTATCTCATGTAGAAGAAGCAAGGGGAAGTGGTAGCAAGGGAGGGGGAGAATAGGAAGGGAAAAAAAAAGCAAATCCACATTCTCATTGAATTTGGTTCAGGGAGAGAATGACATACATACTAAATGGGATATCTCAACCTGCAGCAGAATAGGGGGAAGGGGGATGAGAGGAGGGATGATTGATGGGGGGGTTATTGGGGGGAGGGGAGGTTGGAAGCACCCATTATAGAAGAGGGACAGGATCATGTAGGGAATGGACCAGGTGGGGGGTGGGATGGGTGGGAGGGAATTATAAACAGCCTTGTACAATATATCTACTATGATAACGTTTTGCATAGCTAGACATGTACAACATATACTGAATTACTTATCTTCCCAGAGGGAATGGGTGACAAGGGAGGAAGGGAATGGATCTGAAATTAGAGGTCTTAAGATTAAATGTTTCAAATATATAGAAATACTATTATTAATATTCTTTTGCTTGTAATCGGGAGATAAGATGTGCAGGCATTAGGACACAAAGATTCACCTTCCTCTAATGGAAAAGTCGAAGGGGGTATGGGAGAAGGTATGGGAGAGAGCAGATTGGAGGAAGTGATATCTTGTGGGACTGCTATTCTGGGAGGTTGGGTAGGGGAATAATGGGGGGAAAAGGATTGTAACTCAAAATCTGGCGGAAATGAGTGATGTAAAACAGAAGTTAATATAGCATTTGTTTAAAAAAATAAATAAATAAAAATAAAAAAAAAAGAAAGGAGTGGAAGGAAAACAGTAGATTGTCCCTGATGCTTTATTCTCTTCCTAAACTATGTGGACTTGAATTGGGCCCAGTGCCTTTAGCATAAGAAACATTGTTAAGCATTCTGGTACAGCGGAAAGTCAGAGAGCTTGGAGTAGCACTTTGTATTAGCATAGTATAGTAAACATGAGAGAGTCCTATCAATTGGGAAATAGCTGAATAAATTGTGATACCAACATATAATGGAATATGACCATAAGAAATGATGAGTGTGATGAATATAGAGAAGGCTGGAAAGATCTGTGTGAACTGATGCAGAGAGAAATCATCAGAACCAAGAAAACAATAGTGTTAAAATACAGTACACAATGTTGAAAACAATGTAAAGAGAAAGAACAACCACCAAAAAAAGAATCAAAAGTGAACGTTACAAAAATTACAAAGAACAGACATGGTCTGAAAGAAGAGGTGTGAGAAGACACCCTTACCCCGTGCCTTTGCAGAAGTGGGGAACCCTCAAGGTTTCTTCATTGTATATACAGGATATCCCCAAAGTTAATCCTGTGATTCTAGACTTTTTCAGAATAATGGGAATGAATTGTATTTCCTTCTGTCACTCATGGTTTTGATTTCTTCCTCTTGATCTCTACTTTTTAAAAGCTTTTTTTCCCGTGTGCTTTAGAGATTATAAGAATTTCATATGTGGACATTTATTAAAAAAACATGGTTCTTGTATGGATTAGGACTATTCACTTGTTTATCATGGTTTTGTCTGTGATGATTCTCCAATTCCAGAAAAAAAACTCATTAAATTTTCAAGTATATTTTAGAGTCTCTATTGATAATACTGGACTGTAATGTATGAAACGTAAGGAGCTTCTAATGTATCATTTGGACTACTAGATTGTAAGCATTCAGTAAGTGTTCATTTTGTGCATCTTGAAGTGTAGCTCAAGAGAGAGGTGAGATGGACAAATTTAGAGACATTTCTACTCCAAATGTTTATGTGGGCTATTTGTGCCTGACTTGTGGTGGAGTCTCCCAAGCCCATATTGATCTGATCAGCCATAGTCAGACATGCATTGCTTTGACTCTGACATAGTGATATCATTTTAATCCTCTTTGAGACTGAAGGACAACAACCAACCAACTGACCATTTCCTTGTGAAAATCTGTTCTTGGTTGGTGTGCCCATGTTCCTCAAAGACGACCTCTCTAATTTCTGGTATCAATGCCCTGATCTTCTCTCACCATTATAATACCCAAATCCACATAACTCATCCATATGCTTGACATTTCTCTCTTGACACATGGTTGATTGCATTCACGTGGCAGTCACCTATGTAGAGCCATTGGCCCTTGGTTTGAATCTTAACCACTTCATAGGCTCCATGTGGAAGCAATCTGATATTGGTTGTGTTGGGTGAATCCAGTGATGCATATATGCTGTCAGGCTTAGATATCACTTCATAATAGAGTGCCTTTTGGTTCCAGGGTCTTTCTGTAACCTTTGAACCTGTCAACCATGAGCTCTGAAAACATCTATTGCTGCCTTTTTCTTTTTTAATGAATAAAGTTATTACTCTTTCTGTAGGTTTTTTTGGGACAAAGGATCATTGTGTGTGTGTGTGTGTGTGTGTGTGTGTGTGTGTGTGTGTGTGTGTGTGTGTGTGTATTTGATGAGATTTTACTTGAGCACTTAAGCAATCACTTTTGATTGTAATTGTTGCTTGTCTTGCCCTGAGTCTAACTCGCAGACCTGTGTTTCAGGGGACCTGGGCATTCACAGCACAGAAGAACTACAGCTCACCACCACCATAACACATGTGGATGGACCGACCGAAATCTACAAGCTGACTCGAAAAGAGGCTCAAGAATAGATACTTCGAGCGCAGCTCAGGACAGATGGGAGACTCTTGCAACATGGGCAGGGAGCACATTGGAGAGGGACGACTTGACAAAAGCAACCTGGTGCTTTTCCTCATGCAGGGTCTCTGGGCATGGTGGCACGAACACTTGTAAACTTTCCTTCGCATGGTAGCTGGGGGGTGGGGGGCAGGAAGGCAAAGCTCTAGGATGACACATTCTGTGACTGTGAATGACTCGTCACGTGTGTAGTGGGTGGGTAGGAAACCTCACGTGTGGGGGCCATTCTTGCTAGGGAATGGTCTGGACTAGATGTTTGGAACTACACCAAGGGAATATTTGAACCTTGTTTCTGTTCTAGGTGATAGGATGATGTTTAATATCCTTTGAACTACATGCTAGGCTGATTTCATAGGCCTTTTACTCCTAGACCAAGATCATGTCTGTTTTTCTATTTATAGCCTCAGTAGCCTGTTCAGTTAGTATTTATGTCGTCAATAAGTCCACGGCCCTTGTTGGCTATAGCCTAGTGTAATGGAACACATGGTGGAGGAAATCCATCAACATGAGCAGTGTCACCACTTTCAAACCAAATTGTGTGTATCCATCCAGTACTAACCAGTCTTGTACGGTGTAGATATTTTTTTATTTTTGCTAAACTACTCAAGTAGAGTTTATGGTATTAAATGGCCTTTGGGTCTGAAAAGCCATTGACCTGTGGTGTTTTTAATTCTGCCCCTTTCCCAAGCTCATAGTCTCATAGACCAAAATCTATGACAGACAGAAGGGATTTAGAGGCCAAGACTGCTTCATTTTACAGATGATGAAACTGATGTTGAGAAAGATTAAATGACTTGCCTAGTCATATATCTAGAAAGTATATGGGCAGGATTTGAACTCAGGGCCTCCTGACTCCACATCTGTCAGTTTCTAACAACTGTTGAGGCTACTAGTGGCACAGTGGGTTCTGCCTCATATGCCTCCCAGCCCGTGTGATCCAGGGCAACTCATTTAATCCTGTTTGCCTCAGTTTCCTCATCTGTAAAATGAGCTGGAGAAGAAAATGGCAACTACTCCAGTATCTCTGCCAAGAAAATTCCCAAACCTCATGAAGAGTCAGCCACGAACAACCAAACAATCATGATAGTTCTAGTGGTTCTGCAGTTAAGCATCAGTCCTCAGAAGTCTTCCTACATTTATCTGAATTCCTCCTGTTTGTTTCTTCTGCAGAAACAATATTCCTATGCCCCAATTTATTCATGCCCTCTCCAGGCAATGGACTCCCACTTGGTGTCTAGATTTTTGCTTCCACAAAAAAGTGCTGCTACATATCATTTTTGGAGAGATGGCAGATATACTCCATGAAGGGCTTAGAGGGTTGGCCAGTCTTGGAGTGAGGAGGCCCTGACCAAAGGTTCAAGTCCCATGATCAACACATCTGGCTGAATAATCCTGGTCAAGTCATATAACCTCCAGGTGCCCCAGACAACTCTCTAGGACCATAACATTTGGGTTAATAGTTTTTAAATTAAATTTTACTTTTTTCCAAATAATCAGTATTTAGATCTACCAGAAAAAAAGGAAAACTTAAAAAAACTATTTCAAAGTATAAGCTGTAGAAAACATACAGGCTTGCATTAGCAGAGGGATGTCTTATTATGGAGTTCCCAATAGGAATGAAGTCACAGGTCCTGTCCTCGACCTTTCCTCCCCACCCTGCTTTCTCACACCATCAGACTCTTCTTCCCTCTACTCTGTCTATATCTGTTTTGTACACAGTTGTTTGCATGTTGTCTCCTCCTTTAGACTGGGAGCTCCTTGAGGGCAGGAGCTAAGCTTTGCTCTTTTTGTGGTATCCTCAGCACTTAGCAGAGGGCCCAGAAAACAATAAGTGATTAATAAAGGCTTGTTGACCGATTGACCTTCCCTACTACCTAATCTAGTACCACTAATGCTGTAACAAAAATCTCCTATATTGGAGAGCACCCTTGACAAATCAAATATGCCAAATGTTCATTTTGTTCAATCATTTTTCAGTCATATCTGACCCTTCCTAACTCCATTTGGGGTTTTTTTGGCAAAGATACTGGAGTGGTTTGCCTTTTCCTTCTCCAGCTCATTTTACAGATGAGGAAACTGAGGCAAACAGGGTTAAGTGACTTGCCCAGGGTCACACAGCTAGTGAGTGACTGAGGCTGGATTTGAACTCAGGCAGATAAGCCCAGAGCTCTGTCCACTGCTCCACCTTGTACTAACAGGGCCCTAGGTGGCAGCCTGGAGTAGTGAACAGAGAGCTGATGTCAAAGGCAGGAAGATCCAAGTTCTAGTTCTGCCTTTGAACCCTTTGTCTCAGGCTTCCCCCTAAGACCTGGCTTTATAAACTGTGTTTTATACCCCTCTGGCTGTGAGGCTGAGGAAGCCTGTGACCCCCTTTTCAGAATCATGTCTTTAAGTGCAGAAAATTCAAGCCATAGCATTACAAAGTAAATCAAAGATAATTTTCCCATTCAAGCTCACAGCCCCTTCCCCCCCAAAATTCTTTCCCTAGACCCCCGTGGAATCTAGATTAAGAATCCCTGTTCTTAGACTAAGTTATAGAAGAGTTCCCTACCTGTCCTCACCTGGAGAACTTTGCAATGGTGAAATCACTCATCTGGATGTGCACCCCTTCCCCAAAAAAAGTCATATCCTGGATATAAAAACAGATTTATTCAGCTTTACAGAAACATCCATATATTTATCTCTTTTTTTTTTCCTGAATGGGGATATTGGAGAAGGTGTTTTATAAAAACAATATTAAATAATTTGCCATCAGAGCAGAGAATAGGGGAGGTCTGGGTCACCCATGTCAAACACTGATTTCTGAGAGATGGGGATATGGCCTGAAATCCTCATGTCAGGACAAGGAGCTGCCCTGTCCAGATGTCAACTACACTTCTATCAGGAGATTGTTTCTGGCCTAGCAACAAACATCCCCATGCTTCTGCAACCAGTCTTTCCCCAGCCCTCCCTTTTCCAGAAGCCAGCTTAACTGTTCTTTCCACTGCCCTTTGATGTCCGACCCAGTGACCAGCTCCCCGGAGTCTGTCCCTGGCCTATGTGTGGTCACCGAGTTAGCTCCTGAGGCCTGGGGGATGAGGCTGTTTCATCCGGCCACTGAGCTCAGAGGGGTGGTTAGGGCCGCAGAGGCTAAAAAAGGAAGCAACCGTGGGAGGGAAGCTCTGGCTTTTTTCTCCTGCAAGTACCCAGAGTCCTTTGCCCACTTCTGCCGGACAGATGGCTGAATCCTGCTTGCCTTCCTCACTCATTACAGAGCTGAACTTTACATGTGATAACCCTGTCCCAGGCAGGGTTCAGTAGACCTGAGGATGCAGTCGGTGTGAATCTTCTCCACATTTCAAAGGAAAGCTTGGGAGGCAGAGGGCTGGTGATGAGGAGGCAGTGTAGGATAGTGAATAAGATGGTGTATTTGAAGTGAAAATGACCTGTGTTTGATTCCTACACACACTAACTGGGTCAGTCTGAGTCTTAGTCTCAGTTTCCCCCTCTATAAAATGAGGGGGGTGTAATGGTCTCTAAGGGCCCTTCTAGCTCTAAATTTATGAGCCTATGAAAAGGATCCAGAATAACTTCTTCTTTCTAGCGTTAAGAGTAGGGAGGAGGGTCTTCACACAGTCACACTCACACTATTAACAGTCATAAACAGCAGCAAAAAACAAAAACAACTAATTACAGGCCCCATACAAATAAAAAGTCACTTAATTTAGGTTTGATTTGTTAAGTACAGAAGTGAACAGCCAGAGGAAAAAGGAGGCATAGTCTCTTTGTGCTGCCCTTATAATAGTTCATTATCTGCCCCACTTTTGAAGTCTCAGGTCCAGTTCTAGACACCACAGCTTAGGAAGAACATGGATGAACTGGAATCTAGCCAGAGGAGGACAACAAAAATGGCAACAAGTCCAGAATCCAGGTCATCTGAGGAGCAAGTGAAGGAACTAGGAATGTTTAGATTGGAGAAGGGGTTTGAGGAGAGGAATGTCCAAGGAGGCTGAGAAGACAGGAAGGGGCTAGCCTGTGAAGAGCTTTAAAAGCCAAACATAGGAGTTTATATTTTATCTTAGAAGCAATGAGAAGACACAAGAGTTCAGGGGGCATGGCATGGTCAGAGAGATGTGAAGGTAAAAACTTCAAGGTTTAGTACCTGATTAGATACCCGAAATGACAGTGAGGAGTCATCCTCTCAGTACCTCAAGCTCTAAATCAGAATCCTCAAAATCAGAATCCTCATTCTCACCCTCCATATATGCTGCAAGGCCTGTCAATTTCACCTCCACAACATCTCTTATAGATTTCTACAGCATCTTTTGTAGATTTCACTTCTGGAGCATCTCTTCTTCACCTCTGCAGAATCTTTTGTAGATTGCACCTTTGAAGCCTCTCAGATTTCACCTCAGCAGCATCTCTTGCAGATTTCACCTCTGCAGCCTCATAGATTTCACCTCTGGAGCCTCTCAGACTTTACTCCAGAGCATCTCTTGTAAATTTCACCTCTTCAGAATCTTTTGTAGATTTCACCTCTACAGTATCTTTCCAATATTACCTATTTTCTCCTCTGACACTGACTCTACTCTGGTGCAGGTCTTCATCATCTCAGGCCTAGATTTTTTCAGTAGCTACTGGTGGGTTAGCCAACTTCAGACTCTCCCCATTTAATTCATTCTCCATTCAGTCATTAAAGTGATTTTTCTAAAATGCAGGTCCTGTCATCACACACACACACACACACACACACACACACACACACACATCCCTCCAATGGTTCTTTATCACCTCCAGGATCAGGAGCCCAGGTTTTGGTTTTGGTTTTTACTAAACCCAGGACTACCTCCACTACATCAAAGTTGAATGTTGGACTTGTAAACAGGGAGAACTGGTCTCAAATTCTGTTTCTGACCCTTACTACTTGAGACAAGCCATTTAATTGCAATATTCCCTCGATAATTCTCTCCTAATGTCACAGAAGGGTTGTGAGTTGTGTTGGAATAAGGAATGCTCACACTGGACCTGCCCTCTTCACATAAAATCATGGCTTCTCCACCTAGATCATCTATCCAGAGCTGGAAGAAATCTCAGAGGACATCGAGTCATAGGACCATAGATCTGGGGTTAGCAAGGATTTCAGAGGCTATCTAATTCAATCCCCATTTTGCATATAAATCCTAAAGAGCCAGTCGGTCAACAAGCTTTTATAAAGTGCCTATTATGTACCAGGCACTTTGGAAAATAATTAGAGATACAAAGAAATGTAAAAAAAAAATTAAGCAAAAATTAGAGAGTTTAAGTGACTTGCCCAGGGTCACACACATAGCCCATAACAAAGAAGGATTAAAATCCAGGTACTCTGATTCTAAAAACAGAGCTTTTCCTTTGGATCATTAATCCCCTACTCAACTAAAAGATTGGACGTGATTTTTTTTTTTAAACTCAGGATAAAAAAATAAGAACATCATGTAGAAGCTGCAGACACCCTTTGTTTCTAAGAATAAGGATCATGCCCTCTAACTGCTTTGAGATGCAAAGGCATTTTGTCTGCCACTCAAGCCATTTAGGCAAGAGAACTGAAGGGCCAGGAGGCACCTTGGCTGGAGAGCACTTGGACCAGAAAGAGCCCATCCCAGTCAGATTTAGCCTTCTTCCTTAAAGTGAGGGGGAGTCTGGCTCCCCCTAGTGCTAGTTTATCCCTCTGCAGTTTCATGGAGTTAGCTTAATCCCTTTTCCACATGACAGCCCTGCACATATTCAAATACAGTTCTTCTGTTCTCTCTTTGGTCTTTTTCTTTTCTTTTCCTTTTTTACAAGGTTTAAAAACAAGTGAAGTCCTTTGCATCTCACAGGACAAGTTCTTCACATTTCTGGTTTTATTTCTCCTGTCACATTCTCATTCCTTTCAAACTGTGTTGGCTGGGTCTGAGCACCTGGACGATGAGCAGGGTCCTTACCTTCTCTGCTTTGGACTCTGCTTCTATCTTTTAGGGAAAGACTATGCATTCTCTCTCTCTCTCTCTCTCTCTCTCTCTCTCTCTCTCTCTCTCTCTCTGTCTCTGTCACTCTGTCTCTTTCTCTGTCTCTCTCTGTCTCTCTATCTCTGTCTCTTACTCTTTCTCCCCTTCTCTTTCTCTTCTTTCTTTTTTTTTTATCTCTCTCTTTCTCTGTTTTTAGTCAAATAATGCAATTGACCCAGACTGAGATAGCACTAAACTAAAATTCCAAGTCTTTTTCACATGACGATATCTAGATATGTCTTCCCAGTCATACACTTTTCCAGTTAATTCTTTGAACTTTATTGTAGGACTTTACATTTCTTCTCATTAAATATCATTTTCCTCCCATAATTCCCCTTCAGTTGAGAGGATTGAGTAGAGTCTCTGTAGAGTACTCCAGGCACTGGTGATTTCATTGATGTGAGCGACACCAATGACTCCAGTGATACAATCCCCCTTCTCTCTGCCTTGGGAGGCAGTCTTCAAGAGGTGCCATGACCAAGAATGCCTCACCCTGCAACCAATATAGTCATAAATGTGTATTCCATGGTCGGCCTCTCAGAACCATAGGTCAATGAAGGACTCAGAAAAATAAGCTTTTAATAAAAAGAAAATAATGCATAATAATAATATAATAATTGCTTACATCCCCATAGTACTTTAAGGCTTGTTAAGCACCAAGAATTATCTTACTTTAGCCTACCTAGGGGTCATAGATTTAGAACTGAGAGGAACCTCAGAGGCCATCTAGTCCAACCTCTTCCTTATTAGTCCCATTTAACAGATGAAGTTGAGTCTCATAGGCATTAAGTGAATTGCTTATAGTCACACAGCTAAGAGGTCAAGGGGCAAGAGTCCAACTCATTTCATTCCTGACTCAGTGCAGAACTTCCCAGAGCTAGGAGCCTTCAGTGTCTTTTTGTGCCCAGGACTCCCTTGACAGTCAGTCCATAAGCAGGTAAAGCCTATAGACTCCTCAGAATAATGCTTTCAAATGAATAAGTAAGATTGCCTAAGAAATAGAATTTTAGAACATGTATTCAATGACTTTAAAGGCTTCATCTAGCTTTCAATATATGCTCCTATGCAGGTATGTTGGCAAATGTTTTAACAAGTGGCTCCCTGAACAAAAAAAAGTTATGTAAGAAACACTTTTCAGTTTAACCTGAATTATACACATCTTCTTAATCACCTTCGTAAGTCCAGAGTATCAGCAAAGAACAAATAAAGTCTCAATTTGTATGTTTGCCTTCCTTAAGTATAAATGCTCATGCCAAAAATTTAACAATTGGCCTGAGAACCACTTGGAGCTGACTCTCTCATATCCTTGCTTCTACAATTCCTACCCAGAACACTCAAGGAGACCTTGTACATGTCATTTCCCCTTTGGGCTTCCCTCAAAATTCTCCTCTCTAATATAAGCAAATAGGTGGCACAGTAGAAAGAACACTGGACCTGGAGTCGGGAAGACTTGAGTTCAGATCCAGCTTCAGTCACTTATTAGCTGTGTGACTGTAAGTCAGGCCTTGGTTTCCTCATCTATGAGGATAATAATAGTACCTGCCTTTTACGGTTTCTTTCTTTCCTACAGATCAAATGAGACATTATATTTAAGGTTCTCTACAATCCTTAAGATGCTCTATAAATGGTAGTTATTGTGAGAGAGATTAAATAGAGAGATTAGTGCATATAGCTCTGAGTCCATGAGGCCCAGAGAGCATGGATTACTTATATTACTTACTATAGATCATGTGAAAATCAGCTCCTAAGACTCGCAGGTGGATCAGCAATGACTTCCATGCTAGCTAGGGCTGAATTAGTCCTCCCTTCCTCCATACGAAGACCCCTCACTACTCATCTTCCTCAAGTGTCCTTTTCTCTCTCCCTGAACATCTGGAGAATTACCAGAGTCCAGTCATTTTTCTCTGCTACTCTGCTAACCAGAGTTTTCTACTCTCAGTGTCACTGTTCTCATTCTCCTCCTTTACCTGGACTCTCGGGATGGTCTCCTATCTAGCCTCTCCCTCCTCTGACATCTTCTGTGGTCCTGCTATGAGTCTGGTGTGCCTAAAGCTGCTTTCCAATGTCATCCTCCTCTTCTCAAAAAATCAACCAATCAATAAACATTTATGAATTACTTACTATGCACAAGGCACTGTGCTAACTGCTATAGAGACAAAGACAAAAGTGACTGGCCCTGCCCTTGGGGAGCTTACATTCCACTGAAGGAAACAGAATATATGCATGGAGGCATATAAAAAGTGGATACATAGTAACTACAAAGTGATTTCACAGGACTGGGAGGATCAGGAGGGTCAGGGAAGGGAGCACATGAACTGAACTTTGAAGAAAAGTAGCTGGTGTGGTGCATAGAGCCCTCAGCCTGGAATCAGGAAGACCTGAGTTCAAATTAACCTCAGACATGTACTAGCTGCATGACCCTGGGTAAGTCACTTCACTATTTTTGCCTCAGTGTTCTCATCTGTAAAATGATCTGGAGAAGGAAATAGTTAAACTACTTCAGTATCTTTGCCAAGAAGACCCCCAGTGGGGTCATGCAGCGTCAGACATGGCTAAAATGACTGAACAGCAAAAGGATTCTACAAAGCAATGGGTGGGAAACATGGCCCAGACATGGAAAATTAGCCTGAGGTGAGAGTGATGGGAGACGGAGACGTGTGTGAGGAAGACCAAGATGGCCAATGTGGTTGGACTACAGAGCTCAGGGAGGAGAGAATGAGGTACCATGGATGTCATGTGGCTTTTTGGATGACAGCCTTCCAACATAAGCAGGATTTTTTGCAAAGCTCTTTGCTACCCTCTGCTGGCAGGAATGGGGAGTCTTCCCTAGAGCACAAACAAAGATGGCGATAGAGCTCAAAGACCCATCCTGTTCCAGGCATCCTTGGAGAGGATGTGTACCCAAGAGAGCTCCTGACCATTGCAGAGCAAATTCCAGCGCCTCCCCAGAACATAGCCTGCCAAATGAGGGTCCAAAGGGACTATGAACTTTCTCACTTGACATTCAGAGGCAGTGAGGTGTGCAGGAAATAATCAAGCCCAATATTTATTTATTGTTTTAAGGTTAATGAATTCCTTTACATTCATAATCCTCTCATCTAATCCTCACGGTGAGCCTGAAGAGTAAGTACCCTAGATATGACTCCAAATGTATAGATGAGAAAACCAAAGCTCAGTGGAAATGACTTGCCATGGTCACAGAGAAAATATGTCAGAAATGATGCTTCCAACACTCTTTCCATTCCATCATCCTGCACCAGATTAGGAGTTAGGAGACCTGAGTTCCAGGATCTGCTTCTGCTGCCTACTGGCTGTGTGATCTCAGATAAGACATGCAACTTCTTCAGACCTCAGTTCCCCCCTCTGTAAAATGGGGGAACTGGACCATATGATTGGTGTTATGTTGCATGCTAAGGTTGAGAAAGCCTTTTCCTGGCAAGCCCACAAGGTGGGGAAAGTGTCATTTATCTCAGCTGATCCTGATATGAAGATGAGAAAAGTGAGACTTAAAAAGTTGGTCCCATGGGGACTAAATGCTAGGACTGGGGTGAGGTCAAAGCTCTTTCCTGGTTGCAGAACCAGATCTCAACTTCTTCCCCCTTTGCCACCCTGCCTTTCTTGTGCTTATGGCCCTTTCCGCTCTGAGTTCTAGGGACTTACAATGAACAAGCATTAAGTAAGCGTCTTCGCTGGGCAAAACACTATGCTAGGTGCTGGGGATAGAGATATGAGAATGACAGGGCATCCATGCTATGGAGGACCTTACAAAGAGGTGGGATGGGGAATGGAGATAGAACATGTACATACACACATGTGTGCACATATATATGTAGATACATAGGTATATGGTATGTATACATGTTTATCTATCCACCCATCTACCTATCCATCTGCATCTGTTTCTATCCGTTTGTCTAGCTATTTATTTTTATCCATTCATTCATCTATCTGTCCACCTATCTATATCTTTACATCTATCTATTCAGTCATCCATCTGTCTGTGTATGAAAACTGTGATAAGAACAAGGTCAAGGTCTACCCCTATGATCTCAGGCTCGTTGTTCCAAAGAGCCCTGAATATGGAGCTGGAAGATCTGGCTCCGTTTCTTGTCTGGGACATTTATATCACCTTTTAAGACTAAATTTTAGAAGAGTTGCTGGTCTGCTCTGGTAGAGGAATTGTCTTTACCAGAAGCTATTTATGCTCATGAAATCACAGGTCTGAATCTAGATACATACATCAGTATTCATAAAGACAGCAATCAGGTTAATAAATTTCCCTATGAATTTGTTATAATATGTGTATGTGTGTATAGTATATATAGTACATATACATGTGTGTATAGTATATATAGTACATGACCTGGACCAAGTCATTTGACCTTGGAAGACCTCAGGTTTCTAATTTATAAAATGCAGGGAGCTGGACAGATGGTCTCCAAGGTAAATGACAACCTGAATGTAGTTAATGGGTCAAGTTCTGGACCAGGGGCTCTTTAGCCTTTTCCATACCACAGTCCCTTTTGTTGACCAGTCTGGTGAAGTCTCTTGACCCCTTCTCAGGAAGCTGCTTTTTAAAAATTTATTTAAATCCTTTTAGTATACAACATTCAGTTCCATGATCCCTTGAGTTTTCATTTTCTCCCCCTCCCTCTCTTCCTCCCTCCTTCCCCATGGTGGCATGCAATCAAATATAGGATCTACAAATACCCTCACATGTTTATATTAGTCAAGTTGTAAAGAAGAATTATAACCAATGGAGTGAACAAGAAAGAAGGAATGAAACAAAACAAAACACAAAAGAGAGAACAAGTAGTTTGCTTCGATTTGCATTCAGACTCTGTAGGTCTTTCTCAGGATGTGGATAGCCCATCATGAGAATTTTGGAGTTGTCTTATAACTTTGCATTTCTGAGAGGAGCACAGTCTATCAAAGTTAGTCTTCACAGATACTGTAATTGTGGGAATTGTAAATGTCTGTAATTGTGTACAAAGTTCTCTGGGTTCTACTCTTCTCAGTATCAGTTTATGTAAGTCTCTCCAGATTACTATGAAGTCTGTCTACTCCTCATTTCATATAACACAATAGTATTCCATTACATGTATATACCACAACTTGTTTAGCCATTGTCCAATTGATGGGCATCCTCTTGATTTCCAATTCTTTGCCACCACAAAAAGAGATGCTATAAATATTTCTGTACATACATATCCTTTCCCACTTCTCTAATCTCTTTGGGATATAGCCCTAGAAGTGGCATTGCTAGGTCAAGGGGTATATAGCCCTTTGGGCAAAGTTCAAAATTATTCTCCAGAATGGTTGGATCAGTTCACAACTCCACCAGCAATGCATCAGTGTTCCAATTTTTCCACATCCTCTCCAGCATTTATCATTTTCCTGTTTTGTCATCTTAGCCAATCTGACCAGTGAGATGTGGTACCTCAGAGTTGTTTTGATTTGCATTTTTCTCTAATTAGTAGTAATTTAGAGCATTTTTTTCATATGCTTATAGATATCTTTAATTTCTTCCTCTGAAAACTGCTTGTTCATATCCTTTGACCATTTATCAATTGGGGAATGACCTGTATCCTTATAGATTTAACTCAGTTCTCTGTATATTTTAGAAATTAGGCCTTTATCAGAGACACTAGTTGTAAAAAATCTTTCCCAATTTTCCACTTCCCTCCTAATCTTGGTCACATTGGCTTTATTTGTACAAAAACTTTTCGGTTTAATGTAATCAAAGTTATCTATTTTGCATTTCTTAATGATCTCCATCTATAGTTTGATTATAAATTCTTTCCTTCTCCATAAATGACAGGTAAACTATTCCTTGCTCTCCCAGATCACTTATAGCATCAGCCTTTATACCTAGATCTTCACCCATTTAGACTTGATTTTTGTGTTCATTTCAAAATATTGATCTATGCCCAATTTCTGCCATACTATTTTCCAGTTTTCTTAGCAGTTTTTGTCAAATAGTGAGTTCTTATCCCAGAAGCTGGAGTCTTTGCGTTTATCAAACAGTAGGTTACTGTAGTCATTGACTGCTGTGTCTCATGCACCTAATCTATTCCACTGATCCACTACTCTATTCCTCAGCCAGTACCAAGGAGTTTTGCTGACTGCTGCTTTATAATACAGTTTAAAATCTCATACGGCTAGGCCACCTTCCCCAGCATTTCTTTTCATTAATTCCCTGATATTCTGGACCTTTTGTTCTTCCAGATGAATTTTGTTACTATTTTTTCTAGCTCTATGAAATAATTTTGCTAGATTGATTGGTATGGCACTAAATAGGTAAATTAATTTAGGTAAAAATGTCATTTTTATTATATTAGCTCAACCTAGCCATGAGCAGCTGATGTTTTTCCAATTAGATCTGACTTTGTGTGAAAAGTATTTTTGTAATAGTGTTCATATAGTTCCTGGGTTTGTTTTGGCAAATAGATTCTCAGATGTTTTATAATGTCTACAGTAACTTTAAATGGAAGATGTTTTTAAAGGCATAAAACAAAATACATAGGATTACAGAAGAGACCAGTTAGATTGAAATGCACTTCTCAAGTTGCCAGTTCTAAATTTGTGATCCTCTGATCCTGTAATTAAAGCAAAATGTCCTGAGACATTTGTGGAACAGGAGAGCCTTTTCCACTTGGGAGAAGATGTAGGGGGTTTCAGTCCTGAGTTTCTCACTGACCATCTCCCTGTCACTGCACTCCTGTCTAAGCACAGTGACCCCATCTTTAAAAGGAGGGGGTAGATTAGGTAATATTCTTCCAATATTCTTCCAACTCAAAATCTACAAGCTTAGAGTCCCCCAAGCCAACCAGAGCCTAAGCTCCTTGCTCCTCATGGTTATAACTGTTTTCCTGGTGTTAAGTATTTAAAGGTACATGAATATTTGGAAGGTTACACCTTCTGGCTTCCTTCAAGTCCCAGCTATGTGTGTATGGGGGTGTATGAGTATGTGGGTGTGGGTGTGTGGTATTTAAGTGTGTGTGTGTCTGTGTGTGTGGTGTGGGTATGGCCAGTGTGTGAGTGTGGCATTTAAGTGGCATGTATGTCTGTGTGTGTTTCAGTGTATGTATGTGTGTACACACATGTGTGTGTGGGGGTGGGGTGTGAGTGTGTGGTTTGTGGTGTTTTGTGTGTCTATGTGTGGGTGTAGGGTGGGGTATGAGTGTATGGTGTTTATGTATGTGTGTATGGTTGTAAAGGCTGTATGGGTATGTGGGTGTAGTTTTGTGGGGTTTGAGTGGTGTGTGTGCTGTGTGTATGCGTCTGGGCATGGGGGGCATATAATGGGGTATGTGGTGGGGTGGGGTTTGAGCAGTGTGTATGTGTGTGTGCATGTGTGTGTGTGTGTACACGTACATGAGTGTGTGTGTGCGTGCATGTGTGTTTCTGGGATTTCTAAGGTCCCACAAGGCTCTGATATTTTCTGGTTCTGGGATCTAGAGGTCCATAGTCTCCCCACCGCAGCTGCCCACCCCTCCCCACCTGCCTCTGTCCGGGGGAGCAGGTAGAGACTGGACTGGAGGCTGACAGACACGGCCCTACCACTGCTGGCCACCAGGTGGCAGTGGTCAGTGCCAAATCCTTCTTGTATCAGGATGGTCCCATCATACTGGGAAAAAAAGAAGGAAATCTATTGACTCTGGTCTTTGTTGAGATTGAGAAGGCACCAGTGGTTCAGGGAAAAGACCCCTGGACCTAGGCTCAACCCCAGTCCTGTCCATCGTTCCCTGGGGGCTCAGGGACAGATATTTCCTCTTTCTCCGTTCTGGGATCCTCATTGCAAAAGGCAGATGCAGCAGGGAGGGAAGGGTGGTGTCTTTGGAATCCAAGGACCCAATTGACCCAATTTACCCAATTGACCTTGGGTAAATCACAACTTCTCTGAGGCTCAGTAAAATTAAGAGTTGAACTAGTTGATTTTGGAGCTTCCTTCCAGCTCCAATACAATGGTCCTGTGTAGTCACAAGGCAAGGGGTACAAGAGGAAGGGTGCCGTGCTGGCTTTGGAATCAGGGGACCTAGATTCAGGTTCCCCCTCTGACAGTCACTACCTGTGTGACTCTGGGCAGATCACTGAACCTCTCTGGGCCTGTGAGGAGAGGGGGTTGGAGGAGATGGCCTGTGGGGTCCCTTCAAGCTGGAGATCTGGGATACAGTGGGATACAGTAGCTTCAGAAGACCCTAGCATCTCCCTACAGACTCAACCAGGAGATGGCTGAGCATCACAGCAACCCAGGAACCATGATTTCAGGAGGCCTGACATCAGTAGTCACTTCTGTTGACCTGAAAGTTTGGTTGAAGGGGGCAAACAGGCTAGGTGATCTGTAACAAGTCCATATCGTTTATTCCCTTAAAGCTTACTGAAGCTAGCAAGCTTGTGTGTACAAGGAGCCAAAACATAAGGTCTGACTGTCTGATACAAGAATGACCATGCTTAAATATGCTTTAGAACCATCCCAACTCAGAGTCTCTGTGTCACTCAAATTTATGATCTCCATATATGTTTAACCATAGTATGAGAAAGGAATTTTTCTTAATTGAATAGGTGATAAATACAATAAGAGAGTTAGCAAAGTGTCAATTGAAATTACAATCCAGGATATCTGTGTTTTCTTTGCCATTAGCATTCCATAGCATAGTATGTATCCATAAAATAAAAATATTATGATAAGAAAACGTCCCATTATTCAAGATAGTGTCTTGGGTTAAGGATCTCATCCTTAATGGTCATAAACAGAGGGAAAATGCTCTTAAGTCAGCTCCATCTGGTCTTGTTGATATAGGAAAAGGTATTCTCTGAGTTATTTCAGAGAACAAAAATGCTGTTAGGTCCAGGCTCTGGCCCTTATTAAGGTCCAAAAACGATATTAAATGATTATCACTTCTCAGCTCTGTGGCCAAGACTGGCTTTGTCTGGACTAGGAAAACTCAGAGTCTGAGCCAAAACTGGTCAAGGCCTAGAATGGGCCTAGAATCCCAAGGGTTACAAATAAGTCAGGACTAGGCCAGACCTTCTGTCCCAGTAAGGCACTTTCCTAAGGGACTCGGCTCTCCTTGGCTTCCATATAAATGTAGAAAGGTGGCTGGGAAATGTTGAATAAATGGTCCTCAAAAAAAACCCAGACCCTGAAAATACTATATAAGCCTGACACTCAAATTTAATCTGCACCATTCTCATTTTCTCAAGTCCAGACAATCAACAGAACAATAAATCAAGCTCCAATTCATAGCATCTGCTGATTTCTGGAATGTAAATGCCCCCACTGAAAAGCTGGCCATCAGCTCTTGGTAGAGATCTGGCTCTGGCCAACTGTGCCAAGATGAAACATGGGTCCCAATGGAACAGTGTCCAGTAATAACAACCACAAGAGCCACAACCTCACAATCTGTTTTCACATCATGGAATGAGACATCAACCAATGACCAAGCATTTATGAATGAGCACTTGTAAGGCAAAGATAAATGTAAAATGATCCCTGCCCTCAGGGAACTTATGTTCTATCAGGGGAAACTGTATGAGTCTATGCCCATTGAAAATGAAACATGACCCTTTTGGTAATCCATTCCCTTGGGCCCTAAGAATACCTGCATTTACAAGAAAAGTTCAGGTGTCAGACTAGCAATGTAATCTAGAAAAAGCCTGTATCATTGGGATTTGGGGTTAGCCAAGCCAGCAGAATGATCAGAGAAATAGTATTGGTTATATCCAGGAGAACTGATCACCCCGAGTGATTCCCTACAAGAACCAAATTCCTTTCCTTTAGCCAGTGTGTACATATAAGTATGTAAAATAGGTATGTAATAAACATAAAGTGATTTCATGGGGATGGGGGAGGTGCTAGCATCTGGGGAGGGGGGCAGGATGGGCCCTTTGTGGAGGGTGGCATTGGAGTTGAGCAGGGAAGAATGCAAGGGATTACAAGAGAAGGCTGAGCAAAGACAGGGAGATGGGAGATGGACTGAGTCACTTGTTAAGCCTTGTGCTGTGCTGAGCAGAGAGCTCCTACCCTCCAGGAGCTCACATTCTAGTGAGGGAGTTCACAGACACCTGTTTTATTGGCCCAGAGGACAGAGCCTGGAGCAGTGAATGGAGAAGTAAGGAGGAACATTAGGCTGGATGTCAGCTGTCCCACTGTGAAATGGGCTGCCTCCAGAGGTGGTGGGCTAGTGGTCTGCAAGCAGAGTGGGGATGATTGCTTTCTGGGGAGGTTGTGGCACAATTCCTCATCAGGGATAGGTTGGATTAGATGGCCAAGACCCCTTTCAACTCTGGGATTCTAGTATTGTCTTGGAATCATGGGCTCTACCCCCACCCCTTTAGAAGGTCAGTGTGGTGTCAGGGCTAGCATGCCGGACCTGAAGGCAGGAAGGGCCTGGATTTGAATCTCACCCCAGATTCACCTAGTTACTTTGTGTGACTCTGAGCAAGCCTCTTAATGGCTTTGAGCCTCAGTTTCCCCATATGTCAAAGGGGGATAATAGCAGACTCTCTCTCCCAGGCTTATGAGACTCAGAAGAGCTAGCATCTGTAAAGTGCTTTGGAAACAATAAAGCTCCGTGTAAATGCCAGCTGTTGTTATTCTCTCACTGGTGTGTGGCTTTTGCAAACTTAGCAGAGATTTCAGAAGCCACAAGAAATGTGTTTCCTTTCTTACTGTCTTTGGCTGACTCACACTCTTACATGTCACTCCCCCACCTAAGGAGACAGGGTTGTTTTTATTGCAGCTGCAAGTAGGGATGCTGAGTGGTTCAGAGTGGGAGCCGATTAGAGATGTGATAAACACAGGGAGGGACTTCTCCCCCACCACTGCCCAAGAGGGGACACAACACTGACCCCAGCCTGAAAAGACCTTGCACCCCACCCTGACCTACCAGAAACAAACAAACAAACAAAAACCCCATGGAATCACAGATCTGGAGTTGGAAAAGACCTCAGAGGCCACTGAGTCAGACCCCTTAATTTAAAGATAAAGACACAGAGGGTTAGAGATGCCATAGAATCAGAGATTGAGAGATAGAAAGGTTCTCATCTTGCCCATTCCCCTCATTTTACTAATTAGTAAAGCTGAGGGCCAGGTCACTTCATCTCAAGTGCAGGTCACACAGCTAGTGAGCATCAGAAGCAAAACTTGAATCCAACTCTTCTTGCTCAGGATTTAGAGTCAAACATGACTGAAATGACTGAATAATGACAAAAAGGCCAGAGTAGCAAAGGATGACGAGGTGCTTTTTTTCCCCTGTATAATACTGAAAAGGTGGTGTGTTGCTATGGAAAAAAATGTTGAATCCTGAGTCCAGAAAACCTGCGTGAAAATCTAGCTTTGTTATGTGACCTCTTAGCACCTCTATTTCCTTATCTGTAAAAGGGGAGTCATAATATCTGCTCCACCTTACTCACAGGGTTTTTGGTTTGCTACCTTTAAAGAATCATGGAAATGTCAGTTATCATCTTGAAAAAAATATTAGGCTGCAGTACATCTGAGCCTGTTCTCAACATACCCTAAATGTTTTGGAGATAGAGACCTGAGAACCTTGTTAGGAATGATGGAACTTTAGTCCCCTGGTTCCTCCCCAGAGGGAGGGCTTGGGAGGCCGGGCTAACTCCAGGAAGAGGAGAGGCTGGGATTAATGAAGTTTCTGTTCTGAATCTGTAGATAATTATTGACTCAGCATGTTGTGTCCATTTCCACAGAAGTTTCAGTTTTGCCCTGCTCTTTCCCTGCCATGATCCTAAAGGTAGGTAGCTCCTAGAGACAGTGCAGTGGAGCAAATCTGGACAAAGCACCAGACTTGGTGTCAGGAAGATCTGGGTTCCTATCGATTCTGATTAGCTGTGCAACTCTGGGCAAGTCAGTTTTCTCTTTGTAAAGTGGGAGGACTTCCTTCCACCTCTAAATCAATGACCCTTTGACCTCAGACAAGGAATTCAATGGATCCACAATCTCACAGACTGCTATGTTCCCTCTAACAGGGGAACTTCCTATCTGGCCACACCTTGTCAATGTATTACTCTTGCCCTTGCTCCCATAAACCTTCCTCAAGGGGGCTCAGAGGTGGGAATGGGTGGGCCTGTGTCCAGTTCTCCCAATGTTCTGTGGTTACTGGTGAAGGACTATCCCCAGTTATCCCTTACTCTTACTACATGACCAATGCACTTCCCTTTTCTTTTTGCTGATGCATTTCAGGTTACTATGCTTACCAGGAGTATCTCCATTTCCCTTTGGGCAACTCAGAATTTTTATTCCTCAGTGATTGTAGTAACTCATGATTTCACATCATACAGCATCACTGGAATAGTAGAGATATTAAAAAAGATGGGTTTTTTGTTTGTTTCCAGGAGAACCTTGGGGTCATTGAAAGGGCCAGTTTCTCACTCTAACCCACTCACTAGCTCCAATTCAATTCTGGTCTCAATTCACCAGCTATCTGAAGTATTTATCTAAGATATAAGTACTAATGAATGTTATATGTTGCACTAGTTTAATATAAGTGTTCAGTAGGTGTTTATATGATAAAAATCATATAAATCTGTTAGAATTCTATATTAAAAAACCATTGTACGTGCATGCACACACACACATGAGCGCGCACACACACACACACACACACACACACACACACACATTCACCTGACCAAATGACCCAGGGCAAAGTCATTTCTCTTCTCCCTGTTCCAGTTTCCTCTTCTCTAAAATGAAGACCAGTTAGAAGGTCTTTCCAACAGTCAAGGAAACAGATAATAAGGGCATACCAAGCCTTCCAGGATATAGGAAACAAAACAAAGTTAGAATGGAAAGGAAGAGAGAGAGGTAAAAAATAAAAAATAAAAACTAAGGAAAGATCACTGAATTTGCATTCAAATCCTGGCCTCACTGCTGACTGTCTATGTGATCTTGGCCAAGTATTTCAGCTCTTAAGACTTGACTTCATTCTTAAAGCAAGGAGTTTGGTCTAGATAATGAAAAAAGAGGAAAAGTTTCTGCTCTTATTTAGCACAAGATGCTCATTTCTTAATTCAACAAATATTTATTAGACTCCTATTGCATACTAATTGCTGGAGGAGATGGTAAGTATAAATAACATTCCATACTCTCCACAGCTGTGTTTTATCCGGCTTTTCTATCTCTCCAATTATGTCTTAAACATCTAATTTCTCCAACTAGGTGGTAAGTTTCTTGGGTGAAGGGACAGTCCAGTATTTTGTTTTCTCCTAGCCACTGAGATCGGTGTTTCTAGTGAGGTGGCTATACTCAGTTCCTGTGTTTCCCACTAAAGGCACAAATAAACTTCCCAGACCAACCCAGAAATGATTTTGAAGACAGAAACAGGAAAACTCAGACATGGAAGGGACCATAGTCCACCTCTTGACTGAACACTAATCTCTGTCACCACCCAGCCAGTGAGTCAGAGGGTTAGGGTTTCATGCTTGAAGACCTCCAATGACAAAGAACTTATTACCTACCAAGGAAGCTTGCTCCATACTGGGACAACTCTAACTGGGACAAAGTCTTTTCTTAAGGTCAAGCTTAAATTTTTCCCTTTTCAGTTTCCACCTAATGCTCTGGGTTCTGGCCTTGGGGGCCAAAGAGAGCAGGCCTAATCCCTTTTCCATATTATAGACTTTAAAATATTTGAAAAAAGTTCTCCTCTGCCTCTGGTAATCTCTTTTCTTCAAGTTAAAAATCCTCTAGTCTTTCCATCTGTCTGCGCATGGTGGGGGCTCTTCACTGTGGCTGCTCTCCTCCAGACACTTTTCAACTTATCAGCGTCCTCCCTAACCAATGGCACCCAGAATGACTTCCACACCCCAGAGTTGGGCTCATAATTGCAGAGTGAAGAAGGTTCATTACCTTCTTATTCTTGGAAGATGTGTCTTTCTTGATGGAACTAGATTTCCCATATTACATTTAGTAAATCCACTTTTTGGTGGATTTTGTTTGCAGTTGACTAAAATCCTAAGATTTATTCTAGATGAACTGTTATCCAGTGATGACACCACCATGTTTCTTGACTGACTGACCACCCCAATGCTGTCCTTTGAAAATTGATTGTTTGAACCCAAGGAGAAGATTTAACATTGATGTCTATTACATTTGATCTTATATGACTTGACCTGGTGTCCTGGTCTTCTGAACTCCTTTTCAATTCTGCCCCTATCATCCAAAGTGCTAGCAAACCCTCCCCATTTTGGGTCAATTGCAAATATGATAAGCATGTTGTCTATGCCTTTATCCAAGTCATTGATAGAAATGAGAGCCAGTGTAGTACAGTGGGTTTTTAAAGCTATCTTAGCAAAAGCAGGAGGATTAAAGATGGGAAGGAACTTTTGCTCTGGGTAGATGAGACAATAACTGGTGATGCAGAGAAGGCAGAACTTTTCAGTTATTATTTTGTTCCTTTTTTTTCTGTCAAGGAGAAAGATGTTTGGAATGGGAAGTACTGAAAAAAAATAGCACATGGGAAGTTGAAAGAAAAATAAGGAGGGGAATTATAATCAATCAATAAATCAACAAGTATTTTAAAACACGTACTATGTTGCAGCTGACCAAAATAAACTGTATCCTTTGATAGCATAAAGAACTGATAAATGTAACTGCTAAGTCACTATTAGTGATCTCTGAAAGCTTGTGGAGAAGTGGAGAGAACCTGAAGGAGATCCTGCTGGAGAGAAGGGCAAATGTCCCAAATTTCAAAAATGAGAAGAAAAAGGAGCCTGGAAACTCTATGCCAGTGAGCTTGACTTCAGTTCCTGGCAAACTTCTAGAATGTCAGCAAGGTTCTAGTGAACATCTAGAAAAGAAAGCAGTGGTCCAAAAGAGCCAGCATTCCTTCATCAAATACAGCCCATTCCATACCCCCTTCCTTCCCTTTTTGTCCAGGTTATTACACTAGATCGGAGGAATGATCTTTCTCATTAAGAGGTACATCAACTGAGCAAAGAGGAGGAATCCTCTGAAGCTGTAGTCCTTGAGTTCTCCCAGGCTTTTCTGCTAGCTTGAAGCAAGAGGAACAAACTGTAGAAGAATGTGGATTCTCCAGCCCTAGGTAGCTCAGAATTGGGGCCAGCAGCTGCCTGTTTTGCAGAGAGTTTGACGGAGGGTATAATGAGAATAATACCGGACCTGAGGTCAAGAAACACCTCAATTTAAATCTTCCCTTTGATAGTGCCAGCTGTACAGTCACAAGCAGGATGTTTCATTTCATTGAGACTCAGTGTCCTCATCTGTAAAATAAGTTTGATGAGCATGCCTTTAGAACTTATCTCTCAGGATTGCTAGGACCAAATGAGATTAATTGTTTGAGTAAACTTTAAAACACCATATTAATGTTAGCTATTTACATTGGATGGTGTAGATACATAGCATTTTGAACTGAAAAGACCCTGGTACAATTGAAAGACCACTGACTCTGGATCCTTCCAGTGCTTATGTAGCTCATGTAAATTGTGAAATATACTTTTCCCAACTTCTACTCCCACTGAGAAGTGAAGTCCCCAGAGCTGACTACAGCTCCCCCTCATACTTCTAGGGGTTGATTTTGAGGGATTAGGAGGGATTCATTAATACCATTGACTCAAGTCCCCACCAATGTGCTTCTCTTGCTTCAATATCATCAGTTGGGAATCATTTAGTAGTCAACCTTAAGTAGCTTTTAGGAAGGACTATATTAAAATAAGATGATATGATAAGAATGGTTGGGTAAAGGGGTTGCTAGGTGGCACAGTGCATAGAGCATCGTCCCTTGGAATCAGGAGGACCTGAGTTCAAATCCAGCCTCAGGCACTTATTAACACTTACTAGCCATGTGACCTTGGGCAAGTCATTTAACCCCAACTGCCCTATCTTCCTCCTCCAAAGAGCAAAAAAAAAAAAAAAAAGAATGGTTGGGTAAAAAAATTCCCTCCTTAAACAGTTATGAAACACTTTCCCAAAAATACAAACAGAATCCAAGGGAAAGTGGACTCAAGCTTAGAGAGCATATGTGGCAAAGGGTGAACTCACAGTTCACCCCTTCATGTGGTGTCCAAGAATCTCCCCTTAAGCAGACTGACTCTGTGTCCAGCTGTCCTTGGCTCCTTTTGGGAAAATTGGAGCTGATGTTGCCCCAAGGTTATAATTCTAGGGCACCAGTGGGAAGATGGATAGTCCAACATCCTCCAGGCCTTTCAAGGTCTGCAAGGTCCTTCAGTCAAAATATGTATTTGCAAGGGATGTGGTAGAAAAGGAAACTTGGCCAAGGTTAAATACAAAACTTCCCACCTCCCCACTCCCCCGCAAGGCAATTTCTCTGAAGGAAGTCATACTTTCTCTAATTTCTGGAATTCTCCCATTCCACTTAATTTGATGTTTTTATTCAAGACCCAGAGGGCAGAACAAAATTCCCCAGCCAACTGGAACAGACTTCTTGCTTGATGTCATTTCACTTCATCAAATGGCTTTCAAAGACTTTTGGCACTTAATCCAAGGCCCATGATTGAGATTTATAGACTGGGCATTCTTTCAACTACTTTTAGTTGAGTGAGGTCAAATTAATCTCTCTCTCTCTTCTCTGCCCCCCACCTTCTCTCAATCTCTCTCTCTCTCTCTCTCTCTCTCTCTCTCTCTCTCTCTCTCTCTCTCTCTTTGTCTCTTTCTTTCTGTCCCCCCCCACCCCCCACCATCATACACTTGCATAGGTCACCTTATGGAGTCCTACCTACAGACCTGGGAATTGGTTAAGACATTGATTATTTAATTCTTATACTTCGTACTTGTGTGATATTGGACAAATCATTTAAGCTTCCTGGGCCTCAGTTTCCTCTCCTATAAAATGAGATACCTGGACTAGACAAGCTTGACTGTGCTGTCCACATCCAGACCTAGGATGCCATGATCCCTTGGTCATCTAGTTCGAATTCTTTCCTTTCTCTAGGAAAGAACAAGAAACTGAGGTTCAAAGAAATTAAGGGATTTGCCCAGGCTAACATGGGAAAGAAGTAGCAGAGATGGGATTAGAAGGAGAAAGGAAGGGGAATAAGTATTTATTAGGTGTCTACTGTGTGCCAGGGGCTGTACTAAATCCTTTACAAATATTTATCATTCTATTCTCACAACACTGGAAGATAGGTGCTATTATTATCCCCACTTTGCAGATGAGGAAACTGAGACAAACAGAGGAGAAGTGACCTACCCAGGGTGACACAGCTGCTGAGTGTCTGGGTCCAGATTTGGACTCAGGTCTTCCTGACTCCCAGCACACTATGGTACCTTGCTGCTTCTTGATCAGTTGGGACCCAGGTCCTTGGGCCAAATATTATCTAGCTCCATGATGAATTCTAGAATTTTACTACAGTTTGGAAATTGAATTTAAAAATTCTGGGAGCAACACCTCCTCTTTGTTTCCCTATAGAATGCACTTTGAGGTTTGCAAATGGATTTAAATCCACTTATGAAGCCCTCTCATTATTGTTCTCTTTTTGTAGATGATGAAACTGAAGCCAAGAGAGCTTATGTGAGAAAAGATGGTCAATTGTAGAGTGAAACAGCCCTGAGGGGTCATCCAGCCCACTTGTCTCATTTTGGAGATGAGAAAATTGAGAGCCAGAATAATGTTAACCACTCACCAAAGTCACGTATGAGAGTGAAATGGTGGGACTTGGATTCATGTCGCCTGACTCTGAGTCATTCATTTATGTATTCATTGATTCCACACGTGTTTATTAAGCACCTACTATGTGCCAAGTGCTGGGCTAGGCACTGAGAATGAAATAAAAAAGAACCATCTCTGCCCTCCAGGAGCTTCAGGAAAAGGCTCCCATGAGAGGTAGTCCCTGAGCTGAGCCTAGAAAGGCTTGGGAGATTCCCAGAAGCAAAGGTGAGGGAGGAGAGGTGGGGGGCAGAGGCAGAGTGCCAGGTTTTCCTCCAGCTTTGCCTTTGCTGGTCATTGGCTGCTGGCCCTCCTCCCACCATACCTGTTCCCCCATATCTCTGAGATAAGACAACACAGCAGTTCCCTAAAGCCCAAGGGCCTCTGTTCTCCTGTAGACTCTGGACTCCTGGAAGAGTCTAGCAGAAAGGTGATTGAGAGAGGAAGATGGTCCCTCCACAAGGTCCTGCTGCCTGATTTGGGTCAGGGTGGGACTTCTGCCAACCACTGCACACAGCTGGATGTGCTATCAGCACCTTCCCAGCCTGTGAGGCCCAGCATCTCCTTCCTTCCCTCTGCCCTGAGCTTGGCTTCACCCACTTCCCCCACCCAACTCTCCCAGGCTAAGGTAATGACTCACTCCTTTGTTTCACCTCCTGGAGAATTATTGGTTTGAATGTTTCCTCTTTCCTTCCTGGGTGGCTCTGTTTACCCCAAGGAGGATAAACAGGGCCCTAATGAGTAATTATGAATAATACCTTGTAGTATCAAAGCATCTTCCTTCAGAGAAGCCCAGGGCTTTTGGCAGAGACTCAGGATGCTGATCTTCCTGGGATGGCCAGGAGGGGTGGCTGCTTGGGTTATGGAAGGCTGAGGCATTAGACAGTGGCTCAGTTATTTAGCCCAGGTTACAGCCAGGTCTCAGTGGCTGAATTGGGGCTGAATCTCAGAAACTGTGGTCTTGTGGGAGCCATGAAATGGCAAGGTGTCAGCTCAGAAAAACAAAGAACTCCGTAATGCATCCATCCCAAACAGAGCAGGCTCTTTTGTGAGGTGATGAGTTCCCTGTCACTGGTGATATTCAAAGAGGGACTAGTCTGTCACTTGTTATGGATTTTGTAAATAATAATAATGATAATAACTAGCAGACAAACATTTATATAGCACTGCAGAATGCCAGGCACTGGGCTAAGTGCTTTACAAAGGAATATGATCTCAGTTGATCCTCACAACAACCCTGGGAAGTAGGTGCTATTATTACTATAGTTATAATTGTAGTATTCCATTATATACTATAATTACTACATAATTATATACTACAACTATACTATATGTTATATAGCATATACAACTGTTATATACTATATATACTATATGAACAATAATTATATCCTACAATTACTATATAATTACATGCTACAATTATACTATTTATTATATACAATTTCTTTATATCTATATATCTATTTATTATATATCATATACACTATGTACTAATAATGATATATTTCATATATATTAGTACTATACTAATATATATTATAATTAATGATATCATATATTATTATATATAATTATATATTCACTATATATCATATATATGTACTACTAGTAATTAATATTACTACAATTATTATATAATATTATAGCATAATAAATATTGTATACTCTAATAACAACCTAATGAAATATTTTTAATATAATTTCTAGACTGGAGAAGGGATTCATGTGTCAGACAGGAATGGAGAAGGAGAGGGACAGACAAGACACTCCCTAAGATTCCTTTCAGCTCGGGGTAGAGGGTTGACAACCATAGAGCCTTCTTAACCAGCTCCTAGAGACTCAGGTTTCATCTCCCAGGATGCAGAGTGAAACGAAGCACCCTTTGGTCAACTTGCTGTGGACAAAGGTGATCAGCAACTGATGCCCTCTCCCTCTCCTCCATCGATCCCTTTTCCTCCACTTATACAACGCTCCTGTTCAGACCATCCTTATGGTTCTTCTGGGCAGTGAATGAATGGATGGAAGGATGAATCAGTGAATCAATGAGTGAATGAAAATGGATTTCTATGATGCTTGCCAAGCCCTGTACTAAGTGTCAAGGATACAATTATAGATTAAAAGACAGCCCCTGCCCTTAAGGAGCATGCAATCTGATGAGGGAAAACAAGACAGAACTGGAAAGGTAAGGGGAGTATGGAGATGAAGGTATCTCCCTCACCTTGGGAGGTGGGAATAGTGTTGAAGCTTAGAAAGTTAAAAATCACAGTCATTAGAGGAATGAAAGCTGGCTAGGTTGGGCCCTTCCATAAAATGGAGGCCCTAGGAGGAACTCGCTAATGGGAGACAGGGTGAGCAGAAAAGAGAGATATTCTAGGGTGAGAAGGTCCCATGGAATGATGGATGCTCCAAGGTAGGAAGACCACAGGGGATAATGGAGATTCAGGGTGAGACTGCACAGGAGACACAGTTTGGAAGTAAAGAAAGATTAATACCCCCTGTGTCAAAAATACTTGCCTTCTTCACCCTTTCTGGCTTCTTTCAAAGCTCCATTCAGTTCCACCTCCTTCATGAGAACTATTGTGATTCATTCCCCCCACCCAAAGCTATTGGTATCATGTATGCGACTTATCTCTGCCCATGTGGATTTCCCCGATATAACATAAGCTGCTTGAAGCAGGGATGGTTTCTTTTTTGTCCTTCTATCGCCCCTGTCTAGCACAGTTCTTGGCACATAGTAGGTATTTAATAACTGCCTAATGATTTTGATTTCTATACTATTAAAGCACTATAGGTTTCTAAAGTATTTTACATACATGACCTCATTTGATCCTCATGAAATAGATTGTATAATTCAATCGATTAAATGCAACAAACATTGAATAAGTGGCTAATCGCTGCCAGTATTAAGTGTTGCCAATACGAGGATGCCCACAAAGGCCACAAGGGGCTCACATTCATTGGGGAAGAGGGTGGAAAAGGGAAATCGGGAGGCAACATTTACACAGAAGAGGAAATGCAAAGTGTATACGGTTATTCAAAGTACTTTCTAGAGGGAGCCTGCTAGTAACTGGTAGGTGAGATGTATTTGAACTCTGAACTAAGCTAAGTACTTGTGTGAGGTAGAGGGAGGAGGGCAGGCATTCCAGGTTGAAGGAGACAACCTCACAAAGTCATGGAGGTGGGAAATTGAATGTTATGTAGAAGTCCCTGGGGAGCAGGCAATTTGACTGGACTAGCACTTACACAAAGTGGAGTTCTCCCACTGAACAGTTTCCCAGAACCTCCATTTTGAGGAAGGATCCAGGACATTCATTCTTTTTTTCTCCCTGACTCTTCTTCTGACTCTGGAGACTTTGCCATCATGCCCCATAAATGCCCATATAACCCATATAAACATTAACAAATGCCCAATAACCCATATGACATATAATATGCAGGAAGGTTTTTCTTTTTAGAATTTCCCCTTAAAAATTATATTGTACCACAAGGAAAAAGTTTACTTAAGTGTCCACATCGTGATGTGGAATAAAATTTCCCAAAAGGCTTTAAGAAACATTTAACCATTATCCAAAGCATCACAATGAAGACCCCCTCCATTTTTAGCCCCCTTCTAATTGTTGTCATCCCCTGTTAGAATGTAAGCTTCTTGAGGGCAAAGGCTACCTTCCGTTTTTGTTTCTTTGTATTCCCAGGATCCAGTACAGTGCTAGCCATAAAGTAAGGGTTTAATAAATGCTTTTTGGTTTTCCTTAAATAATAATGAACTAAGGCAGGAAAGTTGTCAGTATCATTCCCTGTTTTATAAGCAAGGAAATCAAGTCTAGCAAGGTTGAGTGATTTTCCTATTGTCACACAGTGAGCAAATATCAGAGGCAATATTGGAATCCAGGTCTTTGCTGACTCCAGATCACAAAATGTTGAAGCTGGAAGGTCATCTCATTCAACCCTTCATTTTATAAGTGAGGAAAGTGTTGCCCAGAGTAAGAAGAGAAACAGTTCTCTAGTCAGAGGTCCTGGGTTAAACTCTTATCTCTAGCATTTACTACCTGGACTGGCTGAGATAAATCACTTAATCTCTCTGGGTTTGAATTTCCTCTTCTATAAAATGAGAGTTGGTTTAAACGGTGCTTGAAGTGCCCTCTGGCTCTAAATCTGTGATGCTTTGACTTGCCCAAGGTCATTCAAGTGGTCATTGGAAGACAGTATTTGAACTCATGTTATTTAATTCCAAATGTCTTGCCTTTTCTGTTGTCCTGGCTCCCTCCAGTTTCAGAGACACAGCTAGCCAGACTCCACTTGAAGACTCAGGTATACTATTCAATTTTTTTTTTTGTTTTTTGTTTTTTGCTTTATTGAGGGCAATTGGGTTAAGTAACTTGCCCAAGGTCACACGGCTAGGTTTTTGTTTGTGCATGCGATAAGTGTCTGAGGCCAGATCTGAACTCAGGATCTTCTGACTCCAGGGCCGACGCTCTACTCACTGCGCCACCTAGCCACCCCTATACTATTCAATTTATGGGTGGTTCTAACTCCTAAGGAAAGTTTCTTGACACCAAACTTCACTTAGGTCAAAATTTCTCTTGGTTGGTACTAGTTCTAACCTCTGGTGTCCAAGAAGAATAGGGCTAATCTCTTCTCCACATGGACAGCCCTTCAGATGGGGAAAGAGAGCTCTCATCTCTGCCATGTTCAAACATTCTCTTCTCCATGCTAAACATGTCTAGTTCCATGACCTGATTCTCATTTGAAATGATCAGAATGCCCTTCATCATCTTGGTCTACCTTTTCTAGATGTGTTCCAGTTAACCTATATTACCCAACAGCACTGTATTAACCAAACTAAATTTCTTGATCCTCTGGCTGACTTTCTTTTCTTTTAAAATTCAATTTTACATGATTTTCAATTCTAAATTCTCAACCTCTCCTTTTCCTTACTTCCCTCCCCATAAGAAAGTAAGAAAACAAAGCCCATTACAATTGTGTATAGTCAAGTAAAATGAATTCTCACATTAGCCATGACCAAAACTGAAAATATGTCTTAATCTCCTTTCTGAATCTAGAAATGGACAGCATGTTTTATTACGAGTCCTTGGGAATCGTAGTTGGTCATTTTGTTTATCAGAGTTCTTTAGTCTTTCAGAAGTTGTTTGTCTTTACAACATTGTTGTCACTGTGTAAATTGTTCTCCTGGCTATGCTCACTTCACTCTGAATCAGTTCATATAAATTTTCTCAGTTTTTTTTATGAAACCATCCCCTTAATTTCTTACAGCTCAATAAGCATTCCATCATATTTATGTATCATAACTTGTTCAGTCATTCCCCAATTAAGGGCCATGACTGGCCCTTAATTTCCAATTCTTTGTCACCATAAAAAGAGTTGCTACAAATATTGTTGTATGTAATGGTCCTTTTCTTCTTTCTTTAATCTCTCTGGGGCATAGACCTCAGAACAGTATTTCTGGGTTCACAGGGTGGTATTCACAGTTTAATAGTTTTCTAGGCATAGTTCCAAGCTGCTTTCCAGAAAGACTAGACCAGTTCACAGCTAACAGTAAATTAACATACCAGTTTCCCCACAATCCCTCCTTCATTTGTCATTTTCCTTTTATGACAACTTTGTCAATCTAGGTGTGATGGGGTACATCAGAGTTTTTAAAATTCACATTTCACAATTTGACTTACAAGGTCACCACTTGGGGACATCTTTCTCAAAATGGCTACTCAGTTACCTCCTAACTTATGTGACTGCTAGTGGTTCTGGTCACTTGTGAGACCACTCATGATATTTCAGGATCTTGGAACTTCTTTGGTCATCCAATGGGATAGGGAGCAGCAAGGCAGAAACTCTTTCCTCCCTCCAAGTGATTTCTTCTCAGGGGCTTGGTTAGAGCTCCTATACCCTTAGCCTGATCCATTGCTGGACAGCCAGACTCCAAAGTGGTTTATTTTCTTATATGTGGGCCCACAGGTGTAACTGGATCTTAACAATCACAACATGTCTCATTTGTGACATCATCTGCCTTTCATCTCTCCAAAATGACCAGTAATCTCCTAAACACCATATGCAGTGGCTTTCTTTCAAACCTTGTCCTTCTTGATCTTTCTGCAACCTTTGACATGGTTGATCATCATCTTCCCCTTGATGCTCTTCTCTCTAGGTTTTGGGGATATTCCTCTCTCCTCGCTCTCCTCCCACCTATACGATCACTCTTTCTTAGTGAGTCTCCTTATCCAGGTCATGCCCACTAATCATAGGTGTCCCCTAGGGCTTGTCCTGGTGTTTCTTTTCTTCTCCCTCTATGCTTCTTCACCTGGTGAGCTCATCAGCTCCCATGGATTTAATGACCATCTCTATGCTGACAAAAGATCTACCCATCCTACTCCAACTTCTCTGATGACCTTGAGTCTTACATTTCCAACTGGCTTTCAGACACTTCAAACTGGATGTCCAGTAGATATCTTAAACTCAAGATGTTACAAGTTGAATTTGTTCTCTTCCTTACTACACCCTCCCCCACCTCCAAACTTCCCCCCACACCCTCCCAGTCCCTTAGGCTCACAGCATAAGTCCTATCCTTAATTCCCCATCCTGACCATCTCCACTCTCCATATCCACTAGGTGAATTTTTATCTTTGCAGCCTCTCTCATATTCACCCTCTTTAATCCTCTGTCCCTGCCCTTACCCTAGGACAGGCCTTGATCACCTCATGCTGGACTATTGCAATAACCACTGGAGGATCTACCTGCCTCAGTCTCTCCCTACACCATTCAGCCACCAAAGCACAAATCTGATCATGAGTTGACAATGCTACATGCCTTCCATCCTGCTTGTTTCCTCCTCCATGCTTTTCATGAGATGAAGGGGGATGGAGAGGGAAATGACTGATGGACGCACAGAAAGGTCAGGGCTATAGCCTGCTGCTCAGAAGAGTCCACTGGCTGTCTACCAGAGGCACCAGCCACAGGGGAAATGGAGATGGGGGGGCCAAGGCCAGGCAGAGGGCAATTGCTGCCTCCCAGCAGACTCCCCTACCAGCTTGTCTCTGAGTCCTTTTAAACTAAAGCTGGTAGCCTTGCTCATCTAAAAACAATTAAAAGATTTACACATTAAACATTTTCCCTCCCCTGGTTACCTTAGCGACCATTTCTAATGTACAGGATCAAGCCAGAAATGACTTTCTGTTAAAGGTCTTGCAGAGGGAACTGTGTCTAATGCTCTGGACTGGGAGTCAGGGGACCCAGATTTTAGGCTTGCAAATTAGCTGCGGGCCTCAGTTTCCTTATTTGTAAAATAAGAGAGTTAGATGAGATGAGCAGTGATGTGTAAACTTTCCAGTGAGAAGACCCTAAAGCAGATGTAAAATGGCTGCTCTCACAATGTCTTTTTTGGTTTCATTAATGTGCAGATTTAGGAGTCTTTCTTGGGGTTTGGAAGTATGTGAAAGGAAGAAAGCAGGATATTGTCCAAGAGAAACTGCCCAGACAGGTAGAGTGAGAGTCTGCTGGCATAGCAGACAGGGGAGACACAATTCTAGCTCACTCCTTATTAACTGTGCGACTTTGGTCCAGTCTCTTGGACTCAGTTTCCTAATCTGCAAAAAGTAGGAGCTACACTGCTATCTGCTTTTGCTGTATCCTGTTTATCTGCATAGAGTTAGAGGGGTTGGGTTCCAACCCCCTTCTCCAGCCCACACCTTCACTTTCTACCCTTGTGACTTTGGGATAATTGCTTTCTTCTTCTGAGCCCCAGTGTTCTACAGCATAAATGAGGGGTATTAGCAGCTGGTCAGCCAATAAGCATTTAGTAAGGGCCCACTACATGGCTGGTACTCTGCTAATTCAGTGGAGGCACAAAGAAAGAGAAAGGACAGCCACCACCCTAGGGAAGACAACAGGCAAATGAGCTGCCTGTCCAAGAAACCGGAAATAATCAACAAAGAGCCATGGGAGGAAGAGGAAAAGCAAGAGAGCATCTCTGATTTCCCTTCTACTTTAAGTCCAAGTCAAATCAACACGCACTTATTAAGTGCCTACTGTATTAGCCCTGGGGGCACAAAGAAAGGGTGGAAAAAAAGTCCCTGCCCTTAAGCAAATCACACTCCCCTGGACAGACATGGGACATGCAAATGACCAGGTGCAGACAGAGAGACATGTGGCAAAAATGGAGAAAACCAAGGAAGGTGCCCGCATCAGGGCAACAGGGAAAGGTCCTTGAAGAAGATAAGGTATCAGCTTGGACTTGAAGGAAACCAGGAAGCTGTAGGGAGGACACTTCTGGTGTGGGAGACAGTGGAGGCTGAAGGGGGAGGAGCAGCTAGGAGGCCAGGTGCCTGCATCCTATGGGATGATGAGGGGAGCAAAGTGTCAGAAGTGGGGGTCAGGTCATGAGGGGATCTGGGGGGGGGGCAGTGAGTAATATGCAAGGATTAAGGAAATACAGGGAACATGGAAGTCACTTGAATGCTGGAGATATGGGCAGACAGTTCAGTGGGTTTGTGGTCTCCCTTATGGGGCCACATCCTTCAGAGCCACGGGTCCCATTCCAGCCATGCCCTCACAGACTCACAGATCTTGTCATCTATGTTTGTCTCCTTGTGGTGGCCTTCACCACCTTCCCATGTCCTGATGGCACACAGCAAAATAACCTGTGGCAGGCTGATCATGAGCAGGGGGAGATGAAGGCTGGCCACATTCAGCTTGTACTCTGGGGCAGCCCCTTCCCCATGCACTGCTCCCTGGAGCCCCTGATTTGGAAGTTTTAATGGAAAGATCATCAATTCGTGGACTCATAGTTGGAAGGACCTTGGAGAGCGCCTGGTCCCACTTGCTCCTTATAAATTAAGCTCGTCTTCAACCCCCCCCCCCCGCCCCCAGTTTGCAAAGATTTCTAGAGCAGCTTGGGTCCTGAGGGTTCCAGCAGAACTTTACCATAAGTTAGGATGTTTCTGTCAATCAACAAACTTTCACTCAATGCTGATTTTGTGCCAAGCACTGTGCTAAATGTTGAGGCCACAAAGGAAAGCAGGCCCCAGCCTGGAGGGGCTGAGTGCATTTTATTGGGGGAATCATATATTTATTCCCTGGTGTGGCTGTTTAGTTGTTTTGCAGACATATCCAGCTCTTTCTGACCCCATTTGGGGTGTTCTTGGCAAGGATACTGGAGTGGTTTACCATATCCTTCTCCAGCTCATTTTACAGATGAGGAAACTGAGGCAAGCAGGGTGAAGTGCCTTGCCCAGGGTCTGAGGCCAGACTTGAACTCTGGAAGGTGAGTCTTCCTGACTCCAGACCCAGCGCTCTGTGCACTCTGTGCACTCTGGCTGTTTCCTGGTGCCTTCCCTCTGTTCTAGCATTTTCCTTCTGTCCATTAGTTCTGAGATGCCCCATTCATTAGCTTCTTTGAACACAGTTGTT
This sequence comes from Gymnobelideus leadbeateri, assembly GCA_011680675.1. Lineage (NCBI taxonomy): Eukaryota > Metazoa > Chordata > Mammalia > Diprotodontia > Petauridae > Gymnobelideus > Gymnobelideus leadbeateri. The sequence goes on from WOXC01005011.1 coordinate 195,619, forward strand.
GGCGTGCTGTCTCACATTAGACTGAGTTTCCAGGGGCAGGGTCTGTGTCTTGTCTTTCTCTGTATCCCCAAAGCTTAGAACAAGGCTGCGCACATAGTAGGGGCTTAATAAATATCTGACTGTGCGTCACCATATGTATGCCTGTATGTATGACTATGTCTATACAGAAGAAATGATAGGTGCAAGGTGATTGGGGAGGGGGGAGATGATGTTGCTTGGGGCAAGCCTTGTAGGAAGTTGGGCCTGCGAGCATTGAGGCAAGGGGGGGCCGGGAGAGAGGAAGGCTAGTGCTGTGTCTTGGGAACAGCAAGAGGGTCAGCAGCTAGTCTGGCCCATAGAGCCAGTGAAGGTGGAGAGGATGTACTCACAAAAGGCTGCTTGGTGGCCCCTTTTCCTGAGTTCAGATCTGGCCTCAGACACTTCCTAGCTGTGTGACCCTGGGCCAGTCACTTCACCCTATTTGTGTAAGTTTCCTCATCTGTAAAATGGGCTGGAGAAGGAAATGGCAAAACACTCCAGTATCTCTGCCAAGAAAACTCCATAATGGGTCACAGAGAGTCGGATATAGCTGAGATGACTGACCACAGGATAGTGTCTAGGTGACACTGAAAGGTTTGTAAAGTGTGGCACATATGTTACATGCTCTCAGATGGCCCTCATAAAAGCCTGTGAAGGAGCTGCTGTGAATCTCCATTCTTACAAATGAGAAACTGAGGCAGAGGAAACCCCCATCCTCCCTAAATAAGGGAACAGCCTTTGTTCCCAAAGTTTTCACAGCAGGAATAAAGAGTTCACTTCACTTGGGAAGATGTAGACGCGGCACCCCCCCCCCTCCTCACATGGAGACCAGCTCCCCCCTGAAAAGCACAGAAGTCACAAGTTACAGAGAAAATGTTTATTAAAAGAAAAGGAACAGGCCAAAGCAGAGAATGAGTAACCTGCAGTGAGTAACCAGGAGCTGCAAAGGTCTCCATCCGCCCACCCCCAGAGACATTTATTTATTTATACACTCATTCGTAATTCTGCACTTCAATGGATTCGTGACGTCACTGGTGTGGGTCCTCCCCCAGCCCACCCCTGCAGATCCCAGGGTCTTTGTTCTCTCACCCTGTGGGATTTTTACTCATGACTTTGCATAGATCCTGTGTAGACAATCCACATTCTGGAGGTTGCCCCACGGTTCTTTTAATATGTTTATTTAGCACAAACTCTGGGCTTATTCTCAGAAGCTCATACTTGGAGCAGCAGGTTGGGTCCCCAAGGTGTAGCTGCTACTTCCCTTGTCAGGATCCTGGGAGTGCCATTCCTTCCAGGCATTACCCAGGATGTTCAAGGATGAGGTCCCTCTAGCTGGAGATGCGTGAATTCTGCAGTAAAGGATCATTCAATCATCATTGAAACTAGAAGAGGCCCTGAAGATCATAAATACACATGCCTTACTTATTTTACAGAAGAGGAGACTGAGGCAAACTGGGTGAAGCGGCTTGCCCAGGGTCACATAGCTAGTAAATACCTGAGGTTGGATTTGAATTCTGGGCCTGGAGTCAGGAAGACTCATCTTCCTGAATTCAAATCTGGCCTCAGATACTTCCTGGCTGTGTGATCCTGGGCGAGTCACTTTACCCGTTTGTCTCAGTTTCCTCATTTGTAAAATGAGCCAGAGGAGAAAATGGCAAACCCCTGTATTATCTTTGCCAAGAAAACTCCAAATGGGGTCACAAAGGGTTGGACAGGAATGAAAAACGATGGAACCAGCTCCACCTGCAGGCCAGTCCCAGTGCCACCGAGCTGGGGAAAAGAGATGACAGCACCATTTGAATCCAGTCCTTCTGAAGCCAGACTCGGTTCTCTTTCACTTGTCCCAAGGTCCTACCAATCAATCCTATTACAACTCCTCCCTCCTAATAAGCCAATCAGGAAGCCAAGGCCTGGAGAAACCCAGGAGGAGATGATCCCGGGGCCACAGAGGCCCCTATAGTGATGCCTCTAAGATGGAGCCCTGCCTGGGGCCTGAGATTCAAACTCAGAAACCCAGCATCCTCTCCCTGGTCCTTAGGATCAAGCCATCAATTGGGGAGCATTTATTAAGAACCCGCAGGGCAGAGATTAGAACAGGGCACAAAGACTCAGAATGAAACAGCCCCCCGCTTACATTCTGTAGAGGGAGCCACATGTTTGTGTTCCTGAACATGCTTGCATATACACACGTGTACGTGAACATGCTTGCACATAAGCATGTATACACACAAGGGGACTGTGCTGGGGGAGGCTTCATGTAAAAGGCAGCATTTGGCCTCAGCTCTGAATGAAATGAATGGAACGAGATGAATGAGATGGAATGAGATTCCCAGTCCCAGGGGGCAGGCATCCCAGGCCTTGGGGAGCGCCAGTGCAGGCGTGGGGACAGGAGACGACGCTTCTTAGGGGAAGGCCAGTCTGGGGGAGAGTTTGGGGATGGCAGGAATGTACAACGGCTGCGCCCCTGGAGCTCAGGGCCAGGCAGGCCAAACCCTCCGCACCGGGGTCATTCCAGGCAGACCAGCTTTGGGAACGAGGCTGTTTCTATGCAGGAGACAAAGAACCGCAGAGATCAATGCGCGGCGAGTCGCCTCGTACCCTCCCGGCCCAGCTAACAACCAAGCCCTGCCCCCGCTTCCCTCCTCTGGGAGGACATATCAAGGCCGGAGGAGCAGCTTGTGTTTGGAAAATAATAAGGTCGATCCTTTGCAACAAGATGCTTTCGAGATTCCTGTGGTTGCTACCCAGCAGCTGCAGACAGAGCTGAGGGAAAGACCTTGCCTAGAAACCGAGTTGTTGGCAGGATACAATGAGCTCGGGCCCCAGAGTCTCACGATCTGGACTAATTGCGGGGGAGGCCAGTGTGGGGTTGTTCCTGAAAGACAGGCAGCTTCTTAGATTCGCCGAGCTGGGAGAGACTTCTGGGCTGGGAGCATAGAAAGCATGGCTCCCCTCTGGGGCCCAATAGCCCTTCTACTACAGCAGAAAAACAAGGGCAGCTTGAGCCCTTTCAAGAACATTGATTGTGAGGGGACAGGGACGATTATACTTATATCCCCAGCACAGCGTCTGGCCAATAACAGGTTGATAGAACAGTTTGCAGAATAAAAATGCCTCGAGGGTAGAGAATGTTACATTTTTTGTCTTTGTACCCCTAGCACCTTACACATATTGGTGCCTAATAAGTGTTTATTGAATGAATGTATAGAGTAGTCAATCAACACACATTTATTAAGCACCTACCATGTGCCAGGTCCTGTGGTCTCTCTTAATCTTTGGCCCTACCCACTCTGTGCAGACTGACAGTAGGAAGTAAGGGAGAAATACAAACAGAAGCAACAGGAAAGAACAATCCAAGAGGAAAGGTCATGAACAAGGATTCATGTAATGATTTCTTGGAATCCAGAAATTGGAATTGAAGAAATTAAGATCGGAGATAGGATATTTTACCCTACGTAGGTGTTCCACTCCCAAAGTTGGAAGTTCAGGAAAAATTAGGCAAGGCCAGTAAGTGGGGGCCCAGAGCTAAACTGATTGTACAAATCCACATAAACCACCAACTAGATAAAGCATCTACTTTGAGAGAAGTAAAGCTATAGTATGGGAGGTCCATTCATTCTGTAGAAGAATTAAAAAGAGCTTGCTACATCCCCTGCCCTTTTTCTCAGTAGAAAGGAGTCATAAGTGCCAGGGTGATTATGGGATTCCCCATAGTCTGATCCTTCCTGTGGGATAGAACTATGTTGGTAGCAAGCGGCATTATGTTATAGTTAAAATAAAGGAAGGAAAGAAGGAAGGAAGAAATGAGTGAGGAAGGGAGGGAGGAAAGGAAGAAGGGAGAGAAAGAACAATGGAAGAAGGGAGGACCAAATAGAGTAAGCATATACTAACTATGCAAAGTGGGACCAAACAGATAGCAAAATTGCCAACTGGCTTCCAAGGAGTAAAGGAGATCTTCACAATGGAATCTCAGTAAGAGCTGACATCTGTAAGGGTTTTGTAGTTCCCCAAATACTTCCCTTCTTGAAAGTCAGTGTGATTTAAGAGGAAAGTACATTGAACTTAATACCAGTGGGCTTAATCCTGCTTCTGACCCTTATTAGTTGTAGAATCATGGATGACTAGAAAGAGAATGGTGCCTTTAACAGAAATGTTGAAGTTAAAAATAAGGAGAGGTTTTGGAGGGGGAGTCCTGTTTGAGAAAAATTGAAGTCAGCATGTCTGTGGGACACCCAGGAGCTGATGTGGAGTCAGAGCTCAGGAAAGACAGGGGAATTGGATCTTCAAATTTCAGAATCTTTTGTGAGAAAACTAATCAAGATGATGAGATCACTGAGTGGGTGGAGAGAGAGGAGAACAGAGGGTCCATGATGGAGAGGGTGAGACATGGATGACGATCCAGAAAAGGCCAATGAGAAGGAGCAGCCAGACAGACTGGAGAACCAAGAGAGAGAAGGGCTAGAAAAGCTCAGAAGATAGAAGAAATTGTAGCAAACTTGAAGGATGGCTTATGGGTAGGGGCAAATAACAATGTGGGCAGGGTTGGTTTTTTAGAGCATCCAAAGGCAATGAGAAATATCATTTCATCTGGTCATTTTATACTTCAGTAATCAGAATAAATAGTTGCCAAAAAACTATCATGAAAATCATTGTAACTTATGTATGAACATCTGTTGCTGAGAATGAAGAAGTGAAGAAATTCTGTAAGGAACTCAATAACATTCTCCAAATTAAATCAATATGCACTTTGATATTCGGCAGCTTCAATAAAAGGTAAGACTAGGCAATGGTAAGGAACAAAACAATTCAAAGCCTTGTAGAATAGTCATCTCATTAGAATATTAGCTCTTTGACAGTAGAAATCACCTCATGCTTTGTATCCCCAGGGCCTGACATATCATAGATGCTTAAAAAATAGTGATTGATAGATTCACACACAGAAACCTTGCTCCTATATCATGAACGTGTATTATGTTCATTGAGAAAAAAGTCAGAAGGTACTAGACATGATAAACACTGAATTGTAACACCACAAAAATTAAATTGATCATATGTTTTTAAAAATTGATTGTATTTTACTAAGTAGAAAATAACTATTACTAATATAGAAAACATTCCTTTTTTAACTCTCTGTGTACAGACTACTGACTTGTTAAAGATCAAAATTACTACAAAGCTAGAAGAAAAAATAAAAATGAAGAATTTAATATGATATGTAATTTAATAACTTCAATATTATCTATCTAAATGAGTTATTGGTACGAAAAATAGGATTCAGACAGGAAAATGTTGATGTCCATTATGATAGCTTCATGTAGTAATGTACAAATGTGTACATTTTAACATACACGTGCAAACAAATGTACTATGTGTACATTTCAACATGCACGTACAAATCAATTTTCAGAATGAGGAGATCAAATGAGACTAGAAAATATATTAGGGATAAACACTTGAATTACTTGCCAAATGGAGAGGCATGGCAGCAAGGGGCAACACCAGTCTAGAATGATATGGGAAAAGATGGTGGAATGTTATGAGTCATATAAAACAGAAGTGGTGGTAAAAACTATTTTAAAGAAAACTCAGGGAGAGATACAAATAGACAACAAATGCATGGGTGAAACATGGAAAAGATCTGTGAAGATTTTTATGATAAACTCTTTTGATCATCAAGAACAATGGTCTTGGTTGTGCCTATACACAAGCAGATGGAATAGAACGAGGGCAAAGAGAGATGAGTGTTGGAAGCCATATAATCTGAGGGTAGTGAGGAATTCATTTTTTAATTAATCTAAAGGAAGGGAAAATTCTTAAGTCAGGCATTATTATCCCCACTGTACAGAAAGGTGACTGGGAGAATAACAATCTTATCAACTTTTTCTTCTACATGTAAGGACACAGTCAAAACTTTGATATCTGAATAAAGTGAGTACATGTCTCAAGCCATCAGTCAACCATAGGCTTTTGACTAAGTGTGAAAAGTCCCATAAACTGTTCTGGAATGATAATGCACAAGAATCCTCTTTAGAGAGACAAGAAAACCTGGCCATATCCCAAGATGGTCCAAGGATCATCTATAAAATTTCAAGCTAGTTATGAGTGGATTTTTAAATAAGATTGGAGCAAGCATGAATTTCAGCTAACCCCCCACTGAAGGAATTATTTGGGTGAGGGTGGGGAAGAGGATTGGCCTTAACCCTAGCTTTAGCTTAGCTATTTCCTCTCCCCTCTTACTCCATACACACTTTGGCCAATGTCATACCTTTCTTTCAAGCTTCAAAGGGTCAGTGGATTTGGGACCCAAATTCCCATCAGTGTCCAAGCTATAACCCCAGATCAACTAACAGTAATGTCTACACCAGGAGCTGAGGACAGATGAACAAAGATTTGGGGAATTAGTTAAGCATACCATACATAGGAGAAAAAGACTTCTAGTAATAAGGAACTGTGAGGTACCCCTTTGCCACATATGCTTACTAAATGACCACTTTCTCCTGAGCATTGCATATTTTTGTGAGTGTGTCCCAGGAATTTGGAGGAGAGGATGTGTTTAGTACCAGCCATTTTGAATATAGCACCTTAGTAAATACCCCTTTCTGAAAGCTACATCAGACTGGCTGACTAAATGATCCTTAACTGATAATATTTGGGAAAGCATTTAGGTGGAGGTTTGAGCATTAAAGATTCATTTCTGACCCCTCAGGAATATTTCTAAAGCCCCAAGGGGGAGATGTTTTGGGGACCCAACCAATCAGGGACTATATTGATAAAATTATCTTAAAAATTAGCATTTGGGGAATCCTGAATGTGGGTTTTTGATTCGCATATATAATATTCCATAGCAGACCACATATTTGCTATCATACAATTTGCAATTATTGATTTTTAACCATAAAAATTCATTTGATTTGGTAGAGCAAAAGACCACTTGAAAGAATCTCTTTCAGCAATCTTTCTCCCACACACACGTCAAAATTATAAAAGATTCTTTGAAAGATACACCAGGGATGACCTTGGTCGACAACTCACTAATCATTCACATAGAACCACTTAATGGCTGGCGTCACTGCCCCACAGGAAGCTGGAAGCTGAGGTTCCTGATTGTGGAGAGTGCCCCACATCTAGACTGGCCCCACCCACCTGACCATGGCTCATAAACATCTTCTTGCCATATTGTTGTGTGTGACTCTTAAACTGTAATTAAATCAACACCCTATTGCTCCTAGGAAGGAGATGTCAGTCAGTTCCACTATATCTCTGTTCCCCATCTTCGTGGCTGCTCTGATCCAAACTTCCCATATGTGTTCATAGTCTGACATCCTCTGTTAGAATGGAAACTACTGGAGAATGTGGGCTATCTCACTTTTTGCATGTGTAACTCTGGTACTTAGCACATAATGCATTTTAAAGAAATGATTGTAATTAATGCATTCATTAATTTAGGACATGTGTGTATATGTATATGTACATATACATACACACACACACACACACACACACACACACACATATATATATATATATGAATAATACCGAAAATCTTCAGCAAGGTCAAATAGGTGAACCCATTCAGCATCAAAGTAGAAGAGGGATTCTCCTTTGATAGAAGACACTCTGCCCCTTTGAGGAAGGCACTGGATTTAGCTGTATTAAGCCCTAAAACATTGGCAGGGGTCCTGGCTGAGATCAGGACCACTCAGAAGAATCTGACTTAATAAAAAATCAGCAAGGAACTAATGTGTGGCTTAAACCTAGGCAAAGAGTGAGAAGACATTTCTGAGGGTAAGACGACTTTCCTCTAAGCAGGGGAGCTGACGAGCAGGCAAGGGGCACCGGAGGGCCCTTGACTAGTGAAGACCGAGGGGCGGCTAGGTGGCGCAGTGAATGGAGCACCGGCCCTGGAGTCAGGATATAATCCAGTCACGGTGGTTATACTAATAAAAGGCATGGGGACGAGTGGACGAAATTGGAAAGTAGTTCATTTTATTTCTTAAAATTTTATTTATTTCATTCTGAACTTAAGAAATAAAACAAGCATCTCCATAAAGTAGAAGATAAGAAAAAAGATGATTGAACATGAAACCGCAGATCTATTATGTACAACTTGCTGTTCCTTTAAATATATAATAAGGTTCTCATGTAACTTTTCCCCCCTTTCTTTCTTCCCTTTTCCCCTGTCTCCCCTCCACCCCAGATATGGCTGCCATTAGACACAAATATATATGTATATGTAAAACCATTCTATACATAATTCTATTTCTTATTTCTTTCTCTGGGTGTAGATAGTGCTAGAAGGGGAGAGGGAAAGGAATAAACATTTATCTAGCACCTACTATGTGTCAAACACTGTGCTAAGTGCTTTATAAATGTCTCATTTAATCAACAACCCTAGGAAGCTTATTATCCCCACTTTACAACTGAGGAAACAGAGGCAGACAAAGGTTAAGTGATTAGCCTAGAGTCACACAATTAGTAAGTGTCTGAGGCCAGATCTGAAATCAGAGCTTCCTGATTCCAGATCCAGTGTCCTATTCACTGCATGCCTGTTGTGTTTGTTGTTGAGTTGTGTCCAACACCAAACTCTATTTGGGGTTTTCTTGGCAAAGCTTGTTATTTCCTTCTCCAACTCATTTTTCAGATGGGGAAACTGAGATAAATGGGCTTAAATGGCTTGCCCAGGCTCACACAACTAGTAAGTGTCTGAGGCCAGGTTTGAGCCCAGGAAGATGAGTGTTCCTGACTCCAGACCTGATACACTCCATTCACTGCACCACCTAGCTGCCCCAATGTACTACCTAGCTGCCTCTAAAACAGACTATGTGAAGAGGGGAACAAGAGGCTATCTAAGGTCACACAGAGAGCTTAGAGTCAGCTGCAGAGAGAGCTTTGAATGCCAGAGTCAGTCCTATATATTGTAGTCAGGAATTAGTGATAGAGTCAGTTTTTGAGTAAAAAAAACGACCTGGTCCTGGCTGTGCATTAAGAAAATGAATAGGGCAGCCAGTCATGTTAGAGATGGATGGAAGAAAGGTTGAGACTGCAGACGGCAGAGACGTCTCTCCTCTCTCCTCCCACTTGCATCATGTAACCGGGGGCATGCAGCTCAGACGGGGATGTCTGAACCAATATGGGCTCCCCACCCATCCCCCAGCCACCGGATTTGATGCTGAAGTGACTGGTAGGAAGCTAGCCCATCAGGGATGCCTAACTCCATGGGGTGCTTTATACAGCTAGCAGGACGGGGAATCTCATTACCCAACCACACATGCCCAGCTCCTGGCACGGCGAGGAATTGCATTTGCTAATAATCAAAGCCGCCTCCCACCCCTATTCCGCCCCCTCCTTCCCCTCCTCCTCCCCCTATTCCGACCCATCCTCCCCGTCCTCCCCCTCTCCCTATTCCGCCCCCTCCTCCCCATCGTCCTCCTCTTCCTATTCCGCCCCCTCTTCCCCCTCCTCCTCCTCCCCTTATTCTTCCCCCTCCCCCCCTCCTCCCCTCCTCCCCTCCTCCCCTCCTCCCCCTATTCCTCCTCCGCAGTGCGCCTAATGCTTGGTCGGCTGGGGTGTAATGCCACGGTGTTACTACCCAGTGAGACGAGAACAATTTTCCTGCAACGGTGACTAATTAACAGCAGAAGGAAAGGGCCTCCAGCCGCACAAATCCGCAGACCCCTGTGTTTCATCTGGGGCGAGCACAGCCCATGAAAGTCCCTACTGTAAGACAGACAGGGTTTACCAGCGCTTTTGTGTGTGAACATTCTTCTTGTTCTTGACAGGGACAGGGGATGCTCAGGTCTTGGTTTCACTATTATTCTGAGTACATGCTGCAGATGACTTGGTTTTCCTCCTAGAGTTTAATATTTGATTCTTTTAGCTTAAAAGGGAAAGTCTAATTGAAAGCCTTGGGACACAATGCAGACTGCTTAGCCCAAGGGGCCTTAACTATATTTTAGAGGTCAGGGACCCTTTGACAGACCAGTGAGCCTAAGCACCCTTTCTCAGAATGATATCTTCAGGAAAGGCTAATTTTTGGTTGGAGGTTAGTGAGCACATAGATTAGATAGATAGATAGATAGATAGACAAATAAATCAGTATGTCTGTGAAATTGAATGGGAAAAAATCCCCTATACAGAGAGAGAACAGGGAATGTGTGTGTATACACACATATGTATATACATATATGTATTTTTCCCCAGGGTCACAGACACCCTAAAATCGGCCCACAAACTTCTGGGGGTCCATGAACACTAGAAGAAGAACTCTTGTCTTTTCCTCAGCTAATAAAACCCAGTGTATCGAATGAGACTTGAGAAGAACCAGAGTCAACTCTTGAGGCTGACATTTCTTGACATCTTGTTTTGCTCAACTGTTGCACCAGCTTGACACCCCTCACAAGGCTGTTTGTAAGGGAAACACTTAGTGTCAAGGTGGCATGAAACCGAGAACTGCTATTATTACTATTAGTATGACGTTCAAAGCCTATAGGATGAAATGGGCGTTTCTCTGCCCGCCATTCAAAGCCTTCCTCAGCCTGAGGCAGGGTGCTCTTCTAGCCTTTCCACAGCACCAGTTGAGCCATTGATCTCTTGGCATAACATCCTCATTTCTGTCTCCTCGATCACCTCCTCTAGGATGGCTTCCCTGATTCCCCCAGAGTCAGTGCATTCTCCTGCTTGAATTTTTCTTGATAGGATTCTCACTGGGGCAGGATTGTGTTCTCTGGCAGAATCCATCAGTCTCTCAATAGGCGGTGGAGGAATTGTGGCAGAATGAATAGCCAGCCAGCTCCAGAACAGAAGGACCTGGGTTCATTTCTCTCCTCTGACACACACTGGCTGGGACCCGAAGCAAGGCATAGAAAGTGACTCTAATAGGGGTTCTTAACCTACAGTCCATGAACTTGTTTCTAAAATATTTTGCTAACTGTATTTCATGATTAATTTCCTTAGCAACCCTACATGTTTTATGCACTAATAAATAAATAACATACATAAATAAATACATACAAGTACAAATGAAAATATTATTCTGAGAAAGAGTCCTTGGGCTTCACCAGATTGCCAGAGGGATCTATAACAAAAGGGCCAAGAACCCCTGCTCTAGGACAATGAGATAGAAAGAAGGTACTGACCAGCATTGGTAGAGGGAGTAGCTTCACCTAGGAGTTCCCTGTATCAGTAAAATCCCAGGGACCATCACTATCCTTACTACATTCTAGGTCCTTGGCGAGACTTTAGGAACATAACTCAAAATAAAACAACCCCTGCCCTCACAGAACTTACATTCCATTGGGAATGTGTAGAGAAAAGATGACAGGTATGTTTATTAAAATAAACACAGGGTATCCCAAAAGGCTTGGTGATGTCTGAACCTATTAAAGCTCTGAAAGACCTTGTATAAGGCAACTTCAAGAGGAAGTATTGGCAACTGAGGGGAGGGGAGGATCAGGGAAGGTCTCCTAGAGGAGTCAGCGATAACCCTGAGCTATGAAGGAAGCTGAGGATTCTGAAAGACCAAGGTGAGGAGGGAGGGCATTGTAGGTGCCAGGGACAGTCTGGGGCCTCTGAGCAAAAGATGGACAGAAAATATCCTATGTGTTTATCGGTGGGGGGGGGGGGGTGGAAAGAATGATGAATTCCAAGTGAGGAGCCCCCTTGGGAACAAATCAAGATTCCCTGAAGGGCAGGAATAGTGAATAAGCCTGAGAAGGCAGGTGGGACCCAGATGGTGAAGGGTTTATTATGGCCCATTATAAGTCCCCTCTCTCTTTCTCTCTCTCTCCCTCCTCCTTTTTCCTCTTCCCCTCCCTCTCTCCTTCTCCCTTCCTTTCCCTTCTCTCTTCCTCTGTCCAGCTAGCTATCCATTCATCCATCATCCTCTATTAATTATCTAACATCTATCTATATCTATCATCTCTTTCAACCTATCAGGCAATCATCTTTCACTATGTCTGTCCATCTATCTGTCTGTCTATCTATCTATCTGTCTGTCTGTCTGTCTGCCTGCCTGCCTGCCCATCTATCCATCTGTCTGTCTGTGTCCCCCCAGAGTTTCACAGCTAACATGGGGTAGATCCAGGCCCCAGGCTGTCCAGCTCCAGTGTCCAGGAGCAGTCCCTCTCACCATCCTGCTTTAGGCAGTCCATGCCTGCTATCCAGTTTTGCCTAGGCCTCACAATCCAGTGTTGCTAGCAAGAATGGCTTCAGCCCAGAGCGGGTTCCCAGGAAGGTGGGAAGGTGGGGGTGGAAAGAGCCCTGAATTCCCCACATGGATATGGAGCCTGACTCTGTGCCTAGGGCAAAGCTCTGAGCCTCAACTTTCTCTTCTATAGAATGGAGTCATGAATGGAAGTGGAGAAACAAAAATATCCACAAAGACTGCCCCAGCAAGTGACCACCCAGACAATCCCCAGGGAAGGCTGCACCATCCTAGCTAGTAAACAGGGCCCCAAAGAAGCAGCAGGAGGAGAGCCGGCTCTCCTGGCCCTCACACTTCTCCAATGCAATGACCAGTTAAGCTGCCCTTTCCCTTTTTTTTCCCCTGTCTAAAAACATTTAGTATTTTTTTTTCAATATGCTATGATCTCTAGGAAGAAGGAAGGAAATGAGCACCTACTGTTCAGGCACTGTGCTGAGTGCTTTACAAATTCCTCATTGATTCTCCCAACAATCCTGCAAAGTCAGTGCCATTATCATGAACCCCCATCCCCATTTTAAGGCTGAAGAAACTAAGTCAGATAAAGGTGAAGTGACTTGCCCAGGGTCACACAACTAGCAAGCAGCAGAGGCCAGATTTGAACTCAGGTCTCCTTGACTGCAGACCCAGCATTCTGTCTCCTAGCTAGAGGAGGAAGAGGAAGGGGGAGGAGAGATACTGGGACTATTTGGGTTACATTCAAAAACAAAAGCCATGACTACGCATTTACTAAAATTATAAACTAAGTAACAGTCCTATCACCTGCTTCATAGGGCCACTACGAGGAAAGCATTTTGCAAAACTTCAGACATTTTAGAAATGTTGGCTCTTCTGCTTGAGAAGGCCTGTGGGAAGGGAGAAGCTGACTTTCTGTTCAGGATGGCTGTCCAGTGGATATACTCACAAGGAAGTCAGGCAGAGGGAACTCTGAAGAGGCCTTCCCTGTCTGCTCCTGACCCCAGCTTGAACCAGCTCAAGAGAGAAGGACCCTTCACCATCAGATATAAAATCCTGTGTTTGGTTTTCAACGCCCTTAATCACCTCTCCATCCAATATCTTCCGGCATTCCACATACTCTGTGAACTGGAGACAAGGCCTTCTTGCTCTGGCTGGCCCCAGACCTGGAATGCCCTTCCTCCTTAGCACTAGCCCCTGCCCTCTGAGAGATCTCCAGTGTGTCCTGTCTTGATCTTGTTTGTACATAGTTGTTTCCTCCTTGAGGGCAGGAGTTATCTTTCTCCTTTCTCCTCAGAGCTTAGCTTAATAAATGTTTGTTGACATTACAACTTTATTTTACTTAACTAAATTCCTTTGTTATCAATGGAAAGTCCTTTGGGGAGTGGAGTTTTGGGAAGTGATTATGCTATTTCTAAAAAAAACAAACAAACCCCAACACATATTTAATTATTTTTTAAAATAATTTATTTCCTCATAAAGACTCATAAGATCACAGATCTAAAGCTGGTGGGTCCCTCAGGAATTACTGAGCCTAATCTATCTTTTTGTTTTTTGCATATAACTTATTTTGTTTCTTTTCACTTAATAATCATTTATCTTCTCTCTGTCCCACATTCTCCTCAATTGGGGGAAAAAAACAATAAAACAAATATGCACATTCAAGAAAAATACATTCCCACATGGGCCATGTCCAAAAACTACATCGCATCCTTTGTCCTCTCTGTCAGGAGGCAGATCACAGGCTTGATCCAACTGGGACTCTAGAATCATGACTTTGCATTGCATAGCACTGACTCCTGGATCTTTAAAAGTTACTTGTCTTTACATTGTTACCATTGTGTCAAATGTGTCCCTGGTTCTGCATGACTCACCCTGCATCAGTTCATATAAGCCCTCCCAGGTTTCTCCAGACCACCCTTTCCTCATTTCTCTTGGCTCGGTAATATTCCATTACATCCAGGAGCCATATTTTGTTCAGCCATTCCTCAGTTTCCAGTTCTTTGCCACCACAAAAAGAGCTGCTATAAATATCGATGTATACATCAATCCTTTCCTCCTTTCTTTGATCTCTTTGGGGGTGTGCAACCCCTTCAGTTTGCAGATGAGGAATCAAGGCCCAGGGGAGGGAGGTGAATTACCCAAGGTCACGTCAGTAATAGCCATCAGATGAGGATCTGAACTGCAGTTCTTCTGACTCCAGAGCCTGTCTTTTTTCCCCAGACTGGAGCATCCATCCATGTCACGTTCAAAGTTGGCCTGGATTGCACCTGCTAAGGTAAATATGAGACCCTTGCCCCTTTTTGAAAGGGAACAGGGAAGCTTCTTGTCTCTGCCTTAACAACTCTATTTTCCCAGCAGCAGAGCCCATTCAGCTTGCACATGAGGGATAGCCCAAGTTAAGCAGCGAGGTTAAAAATAATACAGGAGAGAGGGGAGAGAGATAATGCATCCCAGCACGACTGGCAATCTGCGGGGTTCTTTGTAAAAGCCTGGCAAGCTTTCTTCCTACAACTTGTAACGGGGAGGCCGAGGCTTCCAACAAGGAATGCTAACTAGAAAGCAGAGGCGGGGGTGAATCTCATTTGGCAGGAGGCCATCCTAATTAAAGCTGGCGAAGGTTAGAGACAGCTCAGCCCCTCTCCAGCACTGCAGGCTCCTGGAGCCTCTGAGGGGGGCAAGGAAGGAGAGGCAATCTGGTGGGCAGAAAGGACTCTTGGTGCCTTTGGATCTAGAAGGCTTGGGCTTGAAGGAGCGCTTTGTCATCTAATATTGATAACAACAATAGCTAACATTTATATAGCACCTACTACGTGCCAGGCACTGGGCATTTGATTCTAACAACAACCTAGGAGGTAGGTGCTATTATTATGCCCATTTTACAGATGAGGAATCTGAAGCAAACAGAGGCTAAGTGGTTGCCTAGGGTCACACAGGTATTAAGTGTCCAAGATGAGGATTTGAATTCAGGTCCAGCATTCAGCTTCTGTGCTTAATTGCCTTGAAAAAGTAATTTTCCTTTCATGGCCATAAGTTTGCTGATCCGTAAATGAGAAGGTTGACCCAGAGCAGAGAGTTTTAACCTGGGATCCATGCACCCTGATGGCATCCAGAATAGGTTTCAGCAGAGCCATGAACTTGGATTAAAAAAAAAAAAAGCAAACAAACAAAAAAAAAACCTACATCATTATTTTCATTAACATTTGTCTTCTTTTGTAACCCTGTGAATTTTATTTTATACACTTAAATATAGTCTGAGATGGGGGCCATTGGCTTCACTAGATGGCCACAGGGATCCAGGGCATAAAAGAAACTTATCCCCCCAGCTCAGAGGGTCTCTGTGGTGCCATCAAGCCTGAGATGGAGGTTTCTGTGGTCTAGTGCTGGCTTTGAAGCCTCACTCATCTCTACCAGTGTCCTGAGGGTCCAGACCCTGTGGACCAGTTCAGAGGACCCTGCTCTTGACCCCAGAGCCATTAGCTTTCTTACCCCGTCCCTAACACTGAGCTCTGGGCTCAAGGCACTGACTTCAAATCTTTGCTGGCCTTGAGTCTGCTGGTTTCCGTAGGGTCAGAGATTTATTGCAGTTGGTCTCTGATTACATTTCCCTTACTTCTGCCATGGCTACTAACTATGTGCTTGGTTAGGACGCTGCCCCCTTGCTCTCCACGTACCCTTTGTGTGAGACACATCACAGGACCCAAGAGACATACTCTGGGGTTAAATCTCCACTAATGCCTTCTTTAATGCCTTATCATGGTGAGGGGCAGGCTAGGTCCTCTGAAGGACAGTCCAGCAGAATGCAGGCTTCAGCTACTGACCTGTCTGGACCATATGTCAGCAGCTCAGCACAGGAGAACTAGACTCGGAATTGGGAAGACCCAAGTTCCAATTCTGCCCCAGACACTTGTGAGATACCTGTGATCTTGGTCAGGTCACTTTACCTCTATGAGCCTCCCTTTTCTCATTTGTACAATGGGAATAGCAATAACAATATCTACCTCACAATTCTGCTGTGGGAACAAATGAGATCTCATGTTTCTGTATGCGTACGTGACAGAGGTATATGCTTTATAGATATACTACATAAGTACACGGAATACACAGACATAATGCTTTGCCAATCTTAAAGTGCTACATAAGTGGCATTATCTCTCGGCTTCAGTGTCCCCATCTGTCAAGTAGAGACAATAATAGCCATAGTACATACCGCATAGGGGGATTATGAGAGTTAAATGAAATAAAGTTGTTATTATTGTTGTTGTTATAAATGGTGAGTGGTAGAGTGAATAGAGTGTCAGCCCTGGAGTCAGGAAGACCTGAATTTAAATCCAGCCTAAGACACTTATGACTTGTGTGACCCTGGACAAGCCACTTACCCCTGTTTGCCTCAGTTTCCTCATCTGTAAAGTGAGCTGGAGAAAGAAATGGTAGACCACTCCGGTATCTTTGCCAAGAAAACTCTAAATGGAGTCATGAAAGGCTGTTCAGGACTAACTGACCAAACACCAGCAGTAAGTGGCAATGGTGGTAGTATTTTCTATAAGTTTTTATCCTTAGCCACGATGGTTCTGCTGAATGGAATCCATGCGCTAGAGCCCCAAACTCTGATTTTGCAAAAACCAGGTTCAATCTTGAGGGCAACTTCTCTTGCCTCAAATCACCTTCTTGCTTATTTTGTCCCTGCTCTGCTTTGCATCTGGGAAACTTCAAAATATAGCTTGGCTACAGCTCATCTCTAAGCTTCCATAGATATGGGTATAAGAGAGAAGATCCAGCACCTCCACAAGCACACAAGATAATAAGATATATGATGGGTATAGGACAGCCTTTATTCCACCCCAGAAAAATGCAAAAACATGACATAGCCTAGAAACGTATAAGTAGTCTATCTAACTTATAAATAATCCCAAATAAATAAATAGGTAATTCTCTTCTCCCTTTGGTGTCCCACCAGTTCTCAGGATCCCACTCATAACACACTCATAACATCACCCCATGATTTGTTCTCTCCTCAGAAAGAAAATGTTCTCATGGCTGCAAAGGAGACAGTTCCTTTGATATTGTGGTGAATCCTTTCATAAGGAAGGTGAGTCCATTCATTCCATAAAATGGAATATCATACAGGCATTCCATGGTTGACACCAGCCTGATAGGAGCCCATAGAGGCATCCAGCTTCATGATACTATTCTAAAGGATTTTGATACCTCCCACAATAAAAAAGAACATGAGGTTGCTAAGGGAACAAGCCCGCATTCTGGTGATCTTCTCTTTCACCTGGAGACCCATGCTGGCACCGGTCTCTTCCCACCATGCCCTCCCTCTATACCCTTCCTACTAGACCCCTCTCATACTTTGAGACACAGACTGTAGTCCCTTGGCTATTGCTGAATTGCAGTTCTCAGATATGGTCAATGTAAATCAGGGCCCCATTTTTCTTCTTCAGAACTGGAGGTTTTTCCCTTTGTTTCTTTGTAGATGTTTACAGCTCAACCCCGAGCATCTGTCTAAAGCTTTCGCAGCCAATTATCACCTCTTACTGACTTGCTAAGACCACCTAACCTCCTCTCCTTAGTGTTAGCAACTCCACTATATGCTAACATCTCTTTCACCTCTTGGACAATATGGGAAGGAAGCCCCCCTGAGTTTGCTAAATAGGCTCCCCTCCAACTTTGTGGTGAGTTCTTCCTTGATCTTGGGACCCATGCAGGCATCTAGCCTTATGGCGCTCTGCTGATGGTGCTACCAAAAGGAAAACCTCTTGGTTTTCCAAAAGGGAAACAAACCTCAGGTGGGTAGATAAGTAACCACTTCCCATTGTATCACTGTTCATTCAGTCCCTGAATAATGCATTGTAATAGTGAAGAGAAAAGCCCATATTTTTGTTCCCCATACCATGTCTTAGATTTCAGCTATGGGGAATCATAGAATATTCTTCTTCTCTCTCCAAAAGGCTGGTGTTGCTCAGAGGACTCTTTTTTATCCAGAAAGATTGATACTCAGTTCTCAAACTTGGGGTTGCTAACGAGACAATCTCAAGGTTGGTGCTATCCAGGAGCCCCTCTTCTATCTTCAAAAGGCTGGATAATAGGATCCTGCTGCCCAGGAAATCTGCCCTCATTTATCTAGGAGGTTGGGGATCTGGAATTCACATCTCTCCGGAGCTGTCATCTCTTGGGGAAAGTTCATATCACTGCCTTTTCATGGGTGGGGATGAGATTTTGGTGTCCAGAAACTCTCCTCTTGGATAGTATGGACAAGAGCACACGTCCTTTCAATGTGCCCCTTCCCCAAACTAGCCCTTAGTCAATCAGTAAGTCACCATGTGTTTATTTAACGCCTATTATGTGGCCAGATAAAAGGGTAAAGCCAAGTCTATAACTGAAGACCTAGTTATATCAAGCTGCACAAAAAGGGTGCTGCCCACACAAGTCAGTCCCCCAGGAATCCAAGTCAATCCCTCCTCAATTATTGACACCCATCCTCCATGAGGCAGCAAAGGGCATGACCATACCCACCATTGTGAGTCACAATCAGAAGTCCCCTTCAAAGGTCCACCAGCATGTAATCTCATCACATTGATCAGAGTACTCCCAATTTAAGTCCCAGAAGGGTTATAGACCCATGTGGGCAATGGATATATGCCACATCTGTGAAATGATAGATCCCCAAAGTATTGAAGTTGCAGTTACAGAGGAAGGGAGAATATATATACATTTGAGTCACTTCAACAAGCATTTATTAAGCCCATACTATGTGCCAGAAACTGGGGGTACAAAGATGAAAAATGAAATACCTGCCCTAAGGGAAATGGATGTGTGAATGAAATCCAACAACACAGTCACTGAATGAGTGATGCCTAAACTTTCCATGTTCCACTATACAGATTTGGTTCCTCAGGCCTAATTTGATCCATGACTCTCTTTATTTAGACTGGGATCTTTGGCTCCTAAAGATAAGGACATCTGCTCCAAAACATCCCCACGTCCAGTGGAGATTTACTCACCTGGACACCCTAGGTTGAGCATCTCTGTCTATCTACAACCGCAGATTCACTTTCTGACAATATGGAAGTCTCCTGATTACACAGCAAAGCTTAGAGTATCCTTCTCAAACTTGGCTGCTACCTTGCTGACTTTTCCTTTCCCTGATTAAGGGGAAAAAAGAAAAATAAACTGATCAGAGAATTATAGGATTTGAGAAGAAAGGGACGTCAAAGACCTTCTAATCCAGTTCCTTCATTTTATAGATGAGGAAACTCAGACCCAGAGGTAGGAGGTACTTTGTTCAAAGTTGTATACTTTAGAAATGAAAAAAGCTTAAAATTTTATTTTTATTTTTTTGTCTGGACCTGATTTCATAGGTACAAAAAACTACTAGTGTTGAAACTCTTGTCACTGATGCGAGTTGGCTATGCATTCACAGTTAGAATGTAAGTTTCTTGAAGGCAGGGCTTGTTTCACTTGTGTCTTTCTACCCCAAAAGTCTAGCCCTTGTCTGAGGCAGTGAAGACTAAGCTATTCACTCAGGATCACCCAGCCATGGCGTGCCAGATGCAAGAGCCCCATCCTCCTGTCTACATGACTGGCTACATGGCCACCATATTGTCAGTTACAGTATCCTCCAGTCCATCTCCCCTTCTTAATGCTTTTGTAACCTAGGACAGGTCTCTTCACCATCATGGTTCTCAGTTTTCTCATCTGTAAAATGAGGGGGTTGGACTATCTGACCTCCAAAGTCTGTCTGGTTCTAAATTTGTGACCCTAAGTTGCTGTGAGTTTCAAATGACAAAGATACATCAAATAATCTGTAAATTGTGGAGAATCATATATGAACCATTATTGCTATACCCTGACTTTCTTTTTAATTAATTATCTCAGTTATTCTACAAATCTGTCAAGCTCCTCTCTTCTGGGCACTGTGCTGGGCACTGGAGATACCAAGCCAAAGTACAATGACTCTTTTCACCCCTTTGGCCCTTTCTGATGTGTCTGTCCTCCCACCTTCTCACGACCTGTTCCCCCTCGAGACAGAAGAGGGAACTCTGCCCTATGTGGTGCTTGCCACTCTACACATAACGCATACTGATGCAAAGGTCGCCCAAGGACCTTGTAAATGGTAATCGTCCACGGAGACACTACAGATGTTGTATCAATTTTCTCTTCGAGTTATTCTTCTTATGGCTCATTTACCTTCATTTCATTTCCTAGTCACTCTTACTCAAACTCCTTTTCCCATGGATCATCTTAATGTATCTCCCGAGTGTGTGCCTGGACATATGAGAATGGTTCTTATATTCCTCTTCATTTGGAAAGATTGCTTTCATTCCTGGAACAATTCCTCAGTCCCCATGCTATCGGGGCCCCTCCCTCTAACTGGGACCTCCAGGACCAGCCATCAGGCTACACTCCTCCAGACCGCTCCATCATGCCTCGGCCACATGCCCTCATCCTCCCCTCCCTCTTTTCCGTTCCCTTTTGCTGTTGCCTTCCCCATTAGGTCCCAGAGCGCAGAGTTTTCTTTTTGCTTGTTTTTCTGTTACCAGGGCTGAGTACGGGACCTGAAACATAGTGAAGGGATGAGTAAATGTGACTGCGTGACTGACTGCTTCACTATTTGGACAGCGCTCCCAAAACTCTTCTCTCTACTCTAGAGCGTGGGTGTTCTCAGAGGCCTTCAAGGTGTACAAAGTGTTTTGCACACTTTGTCTCCTTTGATGCTTACACCAGCCACATGGGGACAGGTCCCAGAACCAAAGAATTCGAGAGCTGGAAGAGCCCTCATGGCCAGCCACGAAAGAAATCCCCCAACAAACTGGCCACTTGCTCATTCGGGTGTCTGTCTTTAGACTTCCTCCCGAGGCAGCTCATTCCGTGCCCAGACAATTCTAAATGTAAGGACATCCTTCCTGACACCAAGCCTCAACCTACCTGTTTGGACCCTCTACCTTGCATCCAAGTCTGCTTCCATCCAGTGATACTGGCCGCCTTGCAGTTCCTTGAAGCAGATACTCCATTGCCCTCCTCAGAGCATTTTCTAGGGTTTTCCCCCATGCTTGGAAGGTTCTCCCTCCTCTTCTTCGTTCACCTCGTGACTTCTTCGAAGTACCAATCCCACCTCCTACAGGAAGCCTTTCCTGATCCCTCTTAATTCTGATTCCTTCCCTATGATAATTCTCTCCACTCCAGCCTGCCTATAGCTTGTCTGCATGTAGCTATTTGCATGTTGACTTTTCATTAGATTGGGAGCTTCTGGAGGACAGGGACGGTCTGTTCCCTTTCTTTGTAGCCCCAGTAGCACAGGGTGAGCACTTAATAAATGACCATTGACTGATAGGCTGCCTGGGTCTGAGAGCATAGAGCCCTCTCTCCACTCCCAGAGTGGAAGGAGTCTTTAAGCTTCACTTTCTCCTCCCAGAGGGGGGATCTACCCATCCTTGGGGGTGGGAGGGAACAAGCAAACAAACCATAATCCTCTTCTGCCTGTGGCAGAATTGCTACTATCAGGTGCAGTTGATGCAAATCAGGGCACTACTTCCCCAAGGGTTGTCATCCTTGTTTCTTTTAACTCTGTGGGTATTTACATTGCAACCCAAGCACTTTTGCCACCAATGACCACCTTTTACTAACTTGATAAGCTCAAGAGAGTATAAATATGGTTAAAGCCATTTCACAGATTAGGTAACTGTTAGTCAACAACTGTATAGGCACACCCACCTTCAGTCTTGGACCAACATTCCATCAGTTTTACTGATTTGTCCCACCCACTAATCTCTGCTATTAATGTTCTTTGTTCCACTTTGTAATTGTTCCACTTCCCTTTTCTTTCTCACCTGGTCTCATCTAGCCAACAGCCTTCTCCTCCTTCAGGAGCTGACCTCTACTGGTTCCCCTCCCTAAGTCACTTTAAGATGATGTATGTTCAGTCTTTGGTATGGTAAATGAAAGCTGTTTTAAGGATCTAGTTCATTCTCATATTAAGCTTAATGGAAATTTTAAGGGGTGATCTTATTACATGTTCTTATTTCAGGTGGAAAATGTTGAACTTCCTGGGGCACACAAACAATGAAAGAAGAGGATTCTGTTTTATCACATACACAGATGAAGAACCAGTGAAGAGATGTTTAGAAATCAGATAATTGTCTGTGATCTTTCTCTTCTCTTAAAGTAGAAACTGGGTGGGTGTCTGGGTATGGACATCGTGCTTCTTCAAATACTCCTCAGTTTCTCTCAAATTCCACCAACCTCTGACCTATTGCATTGGCCCAAACCCCTTCTAGTCACCTTTGCTATTTCCTTCTCCATAGTTGGCTCTATTCTTTCTTTTTATGCTTCTTCTTCAACAGAAGCCAGCAGCAGGAATCCAGAGAGAATATAAATATGGTTAATGCCATTTAACAGATTAGGTAACTGTTAGTCAACAAGCATTTAATTATTAAATGCCAGAAGCTGGATTTAAACTCAGACTGTGTGAAGCAAAAAAAATTAAAAAATGAAAAACAAAATCCTCGCCTTCAAGCTTACATTCTAATGGATTCAGACAATGCTTAAAAGAAGAGCTGAAGTGTGTGTTTGGGGGTGCCCAGGTAGCTGTATGGCGGCTAAATGCTGGGAATGGGAGATGGGTGGTCTGGGGCCCCTCCCCCAAATGGAGATTTGGGAAAGAGCTCACCAGTGGAAGAAGGGATTTATAGCAAATGGGACAGGAGGAAACTGAGTGACACTGGTTTAGGCGGCTGCTAAGTAGGCACTCTAACCTCAAACTAAAGAGAATCTATCCAAATACATACAAGATTTCAAATTGTAAGTATAGATTATAATTCCTATTGATGCAGAGACTTCACCTTGTATTTCCTTTGTATTTTCTCTCAGAGCCTAAAATGAACAAGAATAATAGCTAGCATTTGGCAGTGCTTTAAGACTTGCAAAGAAACATATTTCATTTGATCCTCATGACCTTATTCCCATTTTACAGGGGAGGAAACTGAACATATGGGGGTTCAATGACTCATCCAGGGTAACACAACTGGCAGTGACTGAGAAAGGATTTGAACTCTTGTCCTCCTGATACAACATTTCCTCCACTAGTTACCTTGCTGGTGAATCAGGAATTCACTATAGATAGGGCAACGGGGAAAGCCAGAGCAGTGAATTTAGTCATGAAAGGGCCTAAGAGACCTTCTAGTCTAACCCTCCCCCCATTTCATAAATGAGGAAGATGAAGCCCAGAGAAGGGAAAGGGAGGAGGTGACCCAGATAGGAAGGAGCAGACCACTGGTGCACCATCCCCACTCTCCAAATCATCTCCTCAAACCTCTTGGCTCTTCTTGGCTGATGTTTCCTCACCTTTAAACTGGAATGAACAATGCTGATGGTGTAGGTCTCCCCTGCAGTGGGGAGGAAGTGTGGTGCAGTGCAAAGAAGGCTGAATTTGGAGTCAGAAGACTAGGGTTCCAGCTCTGAGTCTGCCCTGTGCTAGCTGTGTGACCTTGGGCAAGTCTCTCCATTTCCCAGTTTCTTAGTCTGTAAGATGACGGTGTCGGACTAGAAGAGTGCTAAGGTCACTGATGGCTTTAAATCTATCATGGGATAATGGTACACCCATGATACTCTGGGTGTAAAAAGAGGGGCTTAGGCTGTTGACTTCTCAGGTCCCTCCAGCCCTGCCCCTATGAACCTGTGGCTACATCAGTGACTGATGCACAGAGATTCCTCAGAAAAGTACCCCAAAGGAGAGGCAGCATCTGTTCCATCTCTGAACTCCGCCCCCCCAGGATCTGTGTCCAGATAGGTGGGGGCTGGGTTCTAGATGAAAGGGAGACCTCAGCAGCAGCAGGATGGGGAGGTGGGGAGGCTGGAGAGTCGTGTCTCTCTGCCTTGGAGCAGCTTCATGGCAACCAGGCCTCACTCCCTGGCATTCACACCCCCCATCCTCCTCCAGAGGCAGCTTCACTATCCAGACTTCAGGAAGATGGAGCGGTGGAGGGAGCCTCCCCCATTCCTCCAAGGGATGAGTCACTGCTGGATTTCTTATCTACTTATGGAGAAAGAGCATCTGAGTCAGTCAGGGCCCAGGGCCTAATGGAGTTGCTCTATCTTGGAATGTAGGGTGGTGGAAGTTCCCCAAAGGAACAGACCTCAAAACCTTTGGGGAACTTCCACCACCTTACATTCCAAGATGGAGCAACTCCATTAGGAGTTGTTTACTTTCTTGGCAGAGTCGGGGGGGGAGGGGGGGGCTGTGGGTGCAGAACATTGCACACCCTATCAGACTCAGTTGATGTGTTGAGTCTACTAATATATTTTTCTTTTTTATTATGAAGGGATGAAGGCAAGGGAGAAGTTTTATTTAGAAATGCTGATGATATAAAAGCAAAATATGTAAATTTCTAAAATTTAAAGATTTAGGGCTAGAGAGAAATTTAGAGGCCAGTTCTAATCATTTTACCAATGAGAAAGCCAAGGCCTAGAGAAATGAAGTGACCTGCCAGAGGTGGTACAGCCAAGTCAGTGGGAGTGGCTTGAGCTAAAACCCAAGCCTTTGGCCTTTGGCCTCTTAATGTTTTGTTTTGTTTCGTTTTGTTTTGTTTTGTTTTGTTTTGCTTTTCGGAGGGCAATTGGGGTTAAGTAACTTGCCCAAGGTCACACGGCTAGGTTTTTGTTTGTGTGGGTTAAGTGTCTGAGGTCGGATCCAAACTCAGGTCCTTCTGACTCCAGAGCCAGCACTCTACTCACTGCGCCACCTAGCCACCCCCGGCCTCTTAATCTTGTATCTTTTCTATCGGACTATGCAGCGCATAGATTCCTGGATGTAGAATTAGGAAGACTGAAGTTTAAATAGCTTCAGACATTAGCTGTGTGACCTTGGGCAAGTAATTTAACTTCTTCCTCCCTCAGTTTCCTCATTTGCAAAGTGGGGATGATAGCACCTACCTCCCAGGGTGCTTGTGAAGATAAAATGAGACAATCTTTCTAAAATGGTTCATAGATATTGAAGCACGATGTAAATGCTAACTATTATTACCTTTGCTCTTCATACATTGCATCGGTGGAGAGAGGGATGAGGTGGCCAGTCTTCCTTGTAACAGGAGAGAATCCTTATAGAAACACATCCAGCAGCACTCAGCTGTACATGAATGCAGCATGCTTCACAACTGGAAACTTGCTATGGCTGCAGTGACCCATGCCATAGGGTAAAAGGAGGAAGGAAATATTTTCCAAGTATTTTCCTCTTTGGAAGCATGAAGCATGTTTCTTGATGACAACACAAGTTTTACAGCTTCTAGAGCCCTGAGCTCTCTCTTCCAACCTAAATCCATTGACACATTGGATCCCCAGGGCTAGGCATCTACTCTATCTCTCCTCAGGATTCTCCTAACTCTTATTCTAAGTCTATAAGCTTGAGCCCCCATCTGCTATATTTCTCCCCTACCAACCGACCAGGTAACAGCTCCTAAATATCTTCTAACTAATGATTAGCACGCCCAATATCATTTTGATCAATTAAGATCTGTTTTTACATAGGGCTTTTTTTTTTTTTTTACTGAGAAGATATAAGAAAGAAGTACAAACATGCCCCCCTTCCAAAATTAAGGCATACTCTCCCCTCTACCATTCTGGTCCCTGGGCAGAGTTAACCATGTAAAGTGGTAGATATGAAATATTGTTTTCACAAAGTTCCCTTCTGGATGCAGTAGAGCTGAAGGATGAGAGAATCCTTTACTTATGGAATAGAGTGTCTCAGATGCCCCTTGAGGTTCATGGCTTGGCTGGGTCAAGCAGGTCTATCCTCAGGGCTGCATCACCTCCTTGAGGTTAGCTGCTGGCAAACTTTCCTATGGACTCCAGTCCATAAATCTCAGGATTCTCTTTCAGCCTCTTGAATTTCACAAGGTCATAGCCTAGTCCAGTTCATCCCTATACTCATTTACTCCAGAGCAGGAAAGAATGAAACACAAAAAATGGGAAGGCAGCTGGGGAATGTGTTCATGGCTTCATGGTGGCCAGATGGGGAGAGTAGGTTGTTGGCTATCTCTCTCCCTCTGCACCTGACACTCTTCATTATCCCTCCATTCCACATAATTGTGTTCTTGCAGACGCCAACTCCCCAAGTCCCTCTTCTTCCATATGAATTGTCAGCACTCTGAGGACACAGCACATGCTTGAAGGACTGAGTTCCATTGTACAGCTCCCCTTTCCATACAGATACCATTCCTTTGTAAGAAGGAAAATTCAATAATGGAAAAATATTTGTTTACCCAAGGTGAGTCATGTGGTTCAATGCCAAAGTCTGGAATCTATCAATTCGACAATGTTTGGGAGATAGTCTCTTAATTAAAGGGGAAACTGTACCTTGGGTCTCGACCCCTCAAGACCACAATTTATTCACCCACCCAATTAGAAATTTGGAAAAAAATGACTTGGAATCTCAAAGGGAGCAGGGGCTCAGAGCTTGTCAGAACCCACCACATCATGAGTCCCACTTAACGTTGCTGACATTTTTAGATTCCTTTTAAGGCTTCCACATCCAATTCAATTCACTATCCTCCTCAGTAAAATGAAGGGGTTGGTCTAGATGGCCTCTCAATTTGTCATCCTATGGGAAGAAACTGAAACAAGCCTCTGAAGCACCTACTTGATGTGGAGCGCTGTCTAAGGTGCTGGGTATATAAAGTCCAAAAAGAAAAACAGAATTTGTCCTTCTGTTGGAATAAAACAGTATTTGTATGGATATATAAATACAAAGTACAAAGTCAGACAGTCAATAAACATTTATTAAGCATCTACTGTGTGCTAGCTAGACCCTCTACTAAACCCTGATGATTCAAAGAAAGGCAAAGAACAGTCCTTGTTTTCAAAGAGTTTCCATTCTAATGGGGAAGAAAATGCAAGCAAACAAGGACAAGCAAGATATATACAGGATCCATTGGAGATAATCTACACAAGGAGGTCAACTAGGTGATACAATGCTAAGAGTATTAGATATGGAGTCAGGAAGAGCTGAGTTCCAATCTGGCCTCAGACACTTACTAGTGTCACCCTGGGCAAGTCACTGAACCCTGTTTGCTTCAGTTTCCTCATCTGTAAAATGGGGACAGGGCATTGACTACATCAGTGGTATCAAACTCACATAGAAGTGGGGGACACTAAAAAATACAAAAGGATCCCTGCAGGCTGCATATTGACTTAGAAAACCACATACTAAAATTATCTATGTTTGATTATATTTTTATCAGTTTTGTTAAGTATTTCCCAATTACCTTTTAATCTGATTTGGGCTACTCTAGGGAGTGAGATGGCCTAGGTAACCTCTGCAATGCCTTCCAACTCTAAATGTATGGTCTCATGGTCCTGATTCAGGCCCCCCAAACACCCCTCCTCTTGTTTGAACCAGCGTCCTCTTGGGCAGTGTAAATCCTGACCCGACTGTGCTCACAAATCACGTCAACTCTGTATATTAGACCTCCCTGGAGCTCCTTTGAACAGACTGACGAGCTCTCCTACTCTCTACTTTTCCCTTTGTGCTTTGGTGCTGGGGCCACCATGTTTTCTTCACATGACATTTCACTTGCAGAGCATCTTAGGCTCCAGGAGTCCAGATCACAAGAAGCAATGGCCCCTCATACTGGCAAGGCCACAGTGGGAGTCTTGTCTTCCATCCTGGGCTCCACATTTAGAGAGGGAAATTGACAAATTAGCCATTAGGCAGACAAGGGCACCTGCGGTGGCCAGAAACGCGGGAACAAAGGGGGTTTCACGCATAAAAGGAGACGCCGTCCCTGTCATCAGACAGTTGGCAGACTGCCAGAGAGAAAGGGATTGGACTTGTCCAGTGGGGAGAAATGGACATATTGTGCCACTGAAACTTTTGGACCACTATAAACATGCTCTTTGGGGGATAACCCACCCAGCTTTGGAAATCCTGCCCCAGATGCCTCTCTGTCTTGATGGATAAGTGGGTAAAAGCAGATTCTCATAGCAATATAGTCCCAGTCACACGTGACATTTCACCTTGGCCATCTTCTTTCCAATCAACCAACAAGCATTTATTAAGCACCTACTATATGCCAGGCACAATGTTAAGTGCTAGGGATACAGACATATTAAAACAATCTTTACAAAGAGCCTCCTTTTGGTGGGGGATGCAACAAGGACATGGATTTTCATAGGTAGACGTGGATATGCTGAATAAATGTAAGTGAGTTAAACACAAGGTAGTCTGGGGGGGGGGGGCACCCATAACTGAAAGGATCAGAAAAGGCTTTCCACAGAAGGGGCTGGTGGAGGTGAATCTTGAGGGAAGAGGGGGATGCTGTGATGGGGAGGGTGCATCCCAGGCATGGGGTACAGCTGGGCAAAGGCAAGGAGGTGGGAAATAGAACATTCAAGGAAAGCCAGATGTCTGTGCTGTGGAATGCAGGGTGAAGGGAGAGGGTACCGGACACTGAAGATAA
This sequence comes from Gymnobelideus leadbeateri, assembly GCA_011680675.1. Taxonomy (NCBI): domain Eukaryota; kingdom Metazoa; phylum Chordata; class Mammalia; order Diprotodontia; family Petauridae; genus Gymnobelideus; species Gymnobelideus leadbeateri. The sequence goes on from WOXC01005011.1 coordinate 224,245, forward strand.
AAGGGATTGGAGCAAGGCTGTGAGGGACTTTAAAAGCTAAATGGGAGTTAATACTCAATTCCAGAGAACATAGGGAGACACTGAAGTTTCAGGAGGGGAATGACATGATCAGTCCTTCTTGGACATGGAATAAGCGGTAATAACTTCTTTTTCACTCATTTAAGTAATAACTAATCATAACTGCTAACATTTACATAGCACCTACTATGTGCCAGGACCTATGCTAAGTACCTACAGTTATGATCTCCTTTAATCCTCATAATAACCCCAGGAGGTAGGTGCTGTTATTACCCCCATTTTATGGATGAGGAAACTGAGACAGACAGCAGGTAAGTGACTTTCCCAGAGTCACACAGCTAGTAAGTGACTCAGGTTGGATTTGAACTCAGATCTTCCTGACCCCAGGTCCACCACCTAGCTGTTCATTTAAAGTTACAGGAAGTCAGATTTGGTCTCAACATGATTTTCTTTAAAAAAAAAAAAACAACAACAAAAAACAGCAGCAACAAAAAAATCTTATTCATATCTTTTGCTATCATATCACCTCCATTTCCAAATATAGTCCTCTCAGATCACCTCCACCTCTTCAGGAACCCATTAACGAGAATTTAAAGAGAATAAAAATGAAAGAAAAAAAAGTAGTTGAGCAAAATTAACCCACACACTGATGGAGTCAAACACTGAGATACTGTTCTGTGCCCATAGCGTCCCCTTCTGTAAATATGGGAGTGAGGTAGCTTTCTTCTTTTGGTTCAGACTTGATTATTATGAGTATACATTAAAATGCTCGGGTTTTTAAGAAATCACTTTCTAGCAGTTAAAGTGGTGTCCACCCCCTCCCCCAAGTGAAATGAATTTCCTTGGGAGATAATGAACTCTCCATTGCTAGGGGTTAGGCGACCATCTTTCAGAAATAACATTGATGACTTATGTATACCCAGCACTTCCCACAGTGCCTGGCACACAGTAGGCATTTAATAAATGTATATTGAATTGAACCTCATTGCATTGGATAAGAGACTGAAGTAGACAACAGTAAGGTCCTTTCTACCTCGAAGGAGAGACAGTAATAACTAGTAATTGTACAGAGTGTTAAGGTTTGCAAAGCACTGTGCGTGTGCTGACTCGTTTGACTCTCTCATTTGGGAGGCAGGTGCTGTTGTTATCCTCTTTTACAGATAAGGAAACTGAGGTGCAGAGAGGCAATGTGGTTGGATACAAAAACAGGTCAGATGAACCAGGTTTCAATTTTGCCCCTGCCAAGGACTAGCTTTGGGATCACAGGTAGGTAACTTCACTTTTGTGAAATTCCCTCCCCTTGCATGCAAAGGACAGAAAATAACACCCAGTTCCATTTTTTCATCCCTAAATAAGGGCAATAAGTCCAGTATCTGAAGGGCAACTTCCTGGATTAAAGTCTTCTCTCTGACAAGTCTGGGCTGAGTGACCCTCGACAAGTCATTTCGCCCCTGAAAGGCCCTCTCTAAGACTGTAAAGATATTGCTGATTGCCACCACAGGGAGTTCCCTCACCCAGAAGTCCCCCACACCATTGAAATCTCAGGCACGGACCAACATACTCATTGCCTCCCTAGCCAGGCTGTATAGGAAAAAGCACTTTCCATGCTTTAAGCTGGGATGTAAACACAGGTTCTGCTTCTGACTTTTTCCTCCTCCCCCCAAACAAAGAGCCCTTAGTTAGATCAGCTTCTTCACCAAAAGACAGTACACAACGGGCTCGGTCTGTACTGGGGGCAAGGATGTGGCTTTTAAGGAAGCCACCAGGTCATTCTGCTTTTCCAGCTGTTTTGTCCTATTTTTTTTTTAAGTTTATAAGGCTAGAAGGAGAACCCGGATGTATACCTTCACAGAGCAAGTCTGAAGAAACCTCATAGAAGGACTATAACCTTTGTGCTGGAAGGTGTCTCAGAGGCTACTGGGTGACGTGCCCAACCCAGGTCTCACAGGTAGTAAGTAGAATTTGAACTCAGGTCCTCCAACTCTCCCCACTGTACTAAGAAATTTCGTAGTCCTTGTTATTGGACCCGGTGACCTGTGAGGCCAGAAGAATCCCTATGCAAACTGGAGCTTCAAACCAGAGCCAGAGCTGGGGGATTGACACAGAGACACCAGTCATAACCACTGGCCAGCTGGGCAGTGGTTTCCAGGTGGGGTGGGATGGGCAGGGGCTGCGTGGGTGAGCTCGGAAAGTGCTGAAGAGCAGGAGACAGGTGTGGCGTGGTGGAACTGATTGTGACCTCCACCCAACTGTTTGCTGGAGAGAGCGACTGAGTCTGGGCAAGGCAGAGCCACGGCATATTAAAGAAACTCAGACTTACTGGGCAAGTGCAGCGCTGTTTGAGGTTCCCAGGAAAGAACTGTGCTGGGCAACGACCTCAGAAACACAAAAGTCCAGGCCAAGGTCAGTGACAGACACCAGCAGCCATGGGAGCCCTTCAAGGAGAGGCTGGACAGTCTTTGGGACTGTTGAAGGGGGTTTAGGCACAGATTGGACCAGGCAGCCATGGAAGTTCCTCCCAGCTCCGAGGGCCTGGCTTTCTCCCACTTCCTCACGTACCTTCCATTATCTCTAGTCTTTGCATCTGTTGTCCCCAGTACCTGGAAAGCTCTGTCCCCAAATTCTGTCTTTGGGCTTCCCTGATTGTCTTCAAAGTTCTCCTCCAGCAGCCCCGCACACAGTCCTTTCTGAGCCACCAGCTGCTACTGGCCTCTCTCCTCTACCCCAAGGGGGAACCCCCAACATTTTCCCTTGTGCTATAAGCTTGTGCATATATCTACTTTTTGTACCTGTTGCCTCTTCTGATAGAATGTAAACTCCTTGAGGGGAAGAACTATTTCTTTTTGGTCTTTAATGTCCAGTGGCTAGTACATAAATATTTACCAACTGTTTCTCTGAAGGAACTGGAAAGCAGGGAAATTTGGTCAGGATTATTGAGAAGGCCCAGTGCCCTCAGAAATACCTCCTCCACTTGTTCCTCAGTGTTTCAGTGGTCTTAATAAGGGCAAACTTTTTTTCTCTGATATTAAGAGAAAAGATTTCTGATTCAGATACTCTTAGGAGAAGGCAGTGAGAGGGACTCCAGCTCAGACTAAAGTTCAGACTGAACTCAGATCGAGTTCAGAGGTTTTTCTGAGAGGTCTTGATTGCATTGCAGAGAAAGCATTCCGAGAGCTGGAGCATCCTATATAAATGGGAGCTGTCTTTACCAGAGGACTGAAGGAGGGTGAAAGGAGGTGTTAAAGAAGGGTGAAAGGAAGAGATAAACCACCAAAAATCCAACTTTCCTATCCTGGAAAATTGGTCCAGAAGGAGATCTAGAAAGGAGAATTGGAAGGGATGGCCCTTGGAACCTCAGATCTGCAGCTGGAAGGCCCTCATTTTACAGATGAGGGAACTGAAGCACAGAGAAGTTAAATTACTTGGCCAAAGTCACAATCAACAGTGAGTAGCAGATTCATGATTTCGCACCCAAGACTTCTGGCCACAAATCCATAAGAACTCTTGGGTTCTGAGTCTTGTTGTGCCATTGTCCTCAGTGATATAAAATTTATTTTGAACAAACTTTCATGTCCAGGCAGAACGGAGGCTCCTTCAGGGCCGGGATTATTTGGCTTGTATTTCTGAATCTGCAGTGCCTAGCACAGCATGTGGCAGTTAATGTTGATTTAGGGGCTAAACTTTTAAATCAGAATTTATTCTTTCCTCTTAAAAAATGATGAACTTAATAACCACCTACAAAAACAGTCTATCAAGTAAACTTCCAAAGCAGGGTAAAAATCTTTCCCAACTCACAGCCTTTTAAGAAAGCAGAACCAAATAAATTACCAATAACAAGCGATACACTGATTACAAAGGAGATAGACTGCTGGCTCTAGAGTTACTGGACCTGAGTTCCAGTTCTCTCCCTGATCCATATAACATGGGACCTTAACGTTTCCTTTTTCTTTCAATTGTATCATTTTTTGATGGTGTATTTTGTCCATCTAACTGCAGGTCACAACCTAGATCAGAGGGTGGAACTCCCCCAGCAGCCTGCCCCTCAGTGAGGGGGACAGGGTCCCAACCAGATTAAAATGGAATTGGGAAAAGCTTAACAAAATAAATAAAGATATAACACAGATAAGACTAGTTTGTGGTTTTCTAAGTCAATATAAGGCCTGTGGGGGTCTGCTTCTAGACCCTACTAGTCTACATAATAAACATTCTTCATCCACTTAGTGTTTCTTGGGTGCATAGTTCATACAACAAACAAGCCAAGAAAATTATTTTTGTTCTTTTTTCTTTTTCAAAACCTATCTAAAGTGCTGGACAATTTTGACCCCATTTTTCTGTCCTCAGTACCTGTCCTTTCTCTTTTTTTTATGTACTTGTATATGTGTAGACACATGAATACAGTGTGTTCCACAAGTTTTAGCATAGTTTTAAGCTTTCAAAGCTCAAATTTTAACTATTTAAATAAATTTCTGTAATCATATAAATAAATTATTTAATTTAAGTTAATATAATTAAAGTTTACTAACTTAAAATTTCAAGTTATTAAAGCTTAATATTTCACTAAGATTTTTGGTACACTTTATAGCTACACACTGTTTATACACAAGTGAATGTCAGATACAAAATGAAGACAAAATAGTTTGAGGAAGGAAGAATCTGGTCCAGAAAACAAAAACCCCAACATTCTAGACCCTTCCATTCCTACATTACAATCCTCCAGCTGTCGGAAGTTAGACTGCTTTCCTTTTTTCCATTATGACTAGCTACTAAATGAAGGCTTTTTGCACAGAGAGGTGCTTTTATGACTCCTTTGGTGTAGTGTTCTAGCAATGATTACCAGGTCACGGGTCTGATCAATGTGGTGAGCCCCGAGTTGTCATATTCATCTCCGAAGTGTTTGCACCTGCCAGTGGTGAATTGATTGTTTCTTTAAGAACACGAAGGGGGTGTGTGCTGGTCAGGGTTATGGGTTATTCGTGGTCATCCATCATATAGGAAGGCTGTCTCTAGACTTAGCCCATTAATAGCATTGAGTTTCTGACCTGGCAGCGACTTCAGCAATAGTCAGCTAAGGTGGCATGCTTATCAAATCTAATTTGCTGAGGCTGGGAAGGACAGCTAACTTACTGGATGACAGAATTGGGATCCAAAAAGGTCTTGACAGGCCAGACCAATGGGCTGAATCTAATAAGATAAAATTTAATAGGGATAAATGTAACATCCTGCACTTAGGTGAAAAAAAAATCTGCCATACAAGAACAGGATGGGGAAGAGATGGTGGGGCAGGAATTCATGTGGCAAAGACCTGGAGATTTCAGTGGGTTGAAAGTACAAACAATGGGAAGGGGCATCCCCCAAAGAGGCTGCTGTGGGAGAAGAATCCCCTTGGGCTGGGAAGGTGAGAGTCCCCATTGACAGCCTGCCCAGAATGTCCTCTGTATATGCTTCTGCTTGCCATGGTTTGGGAAGGACCTTGTAAACTTGGATAAGTTCAAAGAAGGTAGTTGAAGAGGGGAGGGGACTTGAATATTGACATATGACATACATAGGGTACTGAACCTGGGTTCACATCCTGCCTTGACACTTTTTAGATGTGTGATCATAGACAAATGGTTTAACATATCTGAATATCAGTTTCCTGATCTGTAAGACGGGGGCAATACTCCCTGTAGTACCTACCTACCAGGGCTGTATGTAAGACTCATGTGAGGTAATAAATGTCAAGAAAGCACTTCATAAGCCTCCCACTGTTAAATGCTGATGGTTGTTGGTTTTCATCATTATCATGGCCACCATCTTTATTTTCCAAGGCTCTGGAGGCATTAATCCTAGAGAGATGAGCAGACTTAGCAAGGGACCCAGTAGCTGTCCCTCAAGCATCTGAATGGCTGATACATAGAAAAGGGAACTGTCTCTATGTGCTTGGCCCTCTGTTATTGGGAATAAAAAGACAAAAAGGAACAATTCATGCCCTCAAGTGGCTTAGGTTCATTCTCCTGAGTAGAAATGACATGTGTGTGGATGAGTAATATAAAATAATGGGGAGTTTGATCGAATGGAGGAGGGAGGCTCAGGAAAGGCCTCTTGGAAGGGCATGGTCCTTGGTCTGAGTTTTGAAGGCAGAGAGGGATTCCAAGAGATGAAGGTGAAGAGAAAGAGGATCCTACTTATGCCAGTCAACCTGTGCAAAGGTAATGAGGAAGGGAAACCAAGTAGGTCAGTCCAGCTGGGCCACAGAGTGTGTGATGGGGAGTAAGCAGGGACAGTCCTAGAAAGGTAGGCAGGAGCCAGATGGGGAAGGACTTTCAGGCCAGGCAGAGGCATCTATATTTTCTCTTAGGGCAGGCAATAAGGATGCACCTCTCCAAGTCTCAACTTTCTCCTCTAGCCAACAAAGGATTGGATTAGATGACTCTTGGAAGCCTGGAACTCTGAAATTCTCCAATTCTAAGACTTATCCCTGGCTCATCCCCGGCTTCCTCTTTGCCACAGTTAGGAAAGTTATCTAATGTCAATAAAATTAAAGGGACCACAGGAATAAAATTTCTCTTGGAGGTGTTGAGGACTAGTTAACTAATTGGGGCTTCTTAATAAGCTACCAGCTAGCAATCTTCCCCTTGATGTAATGATCTGGAATGTTTCTTTGGAAACTTTCCTAGACTTCCAGGTCAATGCAAGCACTGAGTGGATTTTTCTGCATTTAGCAGTCGGTGGCATCAACAGATGCCTACCCACCTCCAGCAAGGGCACCACAGGCAGGATGAGGTGCTGGAAACATCGAAGGAGGCTTGTTCTGTTCCTGGAATTTCCATTCTCTGTGAAGAACTGAAAGCCAAGACGGAACCTTGAATTAGCCCTTTGAGGAAAATGTAAGGCAAACCCAATTCCATTGATTAAAATGCCCCTGGAATTTAGGAGACGACAGCCTGCCTCCACTCCCATGTAGCCAATGTGTTAATTGCTATAATGGGCTCTGAAATAAGAGTTGTTATTTTTAGCTGAGACAAAAAAATGCACCTGCTAGACTTTGGGACCAGTTTGAGCTTAGTAGGGAGCCAGGTTTCAGGGGTAAAATTAATTTGTAATTTTTTCTTCCCCAAAGTCCAAGCAAAGTAGTATTAAGTAGTATTAGATGGAAGAGTTTAATGAATTTAGTTATTGAGCATAGATTGGGAGGACTTTTCTGGATCCTTTATTTAGTCCTGGCCTGGGACTTCATCTGTGTGGGGAACTCCTGGTGTGGGCCTTCCCTTCACCGACAGAGCAGCAACTCACAGTCCTAAGAAACTTTGAGGGCCTGGCTGACCTATGGCCACACAACTAGCAAATGACAGATTTGGAATCAGACGTGAGTCTCCTTTACTGGAGGCCACTCTATTTGCCATGCATATTACCTCTCTAGGCTAATTATTCTGGTAATTTTTTCACTGATATAGGACCTACAATTGGAAGGAACCTTAGACCATTAGATGCAAATTTAGGCAGTTGGGCAACATAGCAGCAAGAAGGGTGAACCTGGAGTCAGAAGACCTGTATTCAAATCCCACCTCAGACACTTAACAGTTGTGTGATCATGTCTAAATGGGGACAATAATGGCCCCCTATTTTACCAGAAGTTGGTAACTATTGTTCTCTGGCCCTGTCTGGACTTGGTGTAAGAAAAAAAGAAGGAAAACATCCAAAAGGAGACCTGTCCCAGCCTAGAAGGGGCAGCTTCCATCAAAGGCTGGATGTCTGCCTGTCGGGAATGCCATTGAAGACCTCCTTCCGAGTCTGAGCTGGCCCTAGCCAGAAATCCCTTCAAACCCTGAAATTCTGTTTTCTGTGTGGATGGGCTGTGCCTTACCCCAGGGGAAGGTATACCTGTATTGCTGAGGTCAGAGATTCTCCAAAGTATGAAAGTCTTAGTCTCAGTGTTGCGAGTTGTGACATTGGTCAGCTGTCGGGTCTTTGGCAAACTCTGGGCCTCGGTTTTCCCATCTGTAAGATGAAGGGTTTTGTTTTGTTTTTTTTAATTCTGAATGTACAGGGGTTGTCATTGCTGCTGCTGTTGTTTTGGGTCTGACTTTTGCTAGAGCTGGTTACATCTCTATGGGAGAAAAAAGATGAATTAGCTGGCTACTGTGCTGCTCTCAAGGAAATTTAGGATCCTCTATAGCTATAGCTACATTTTTTATTATGATTAGAACTGATAAAATAGATACAAAGATCATTTGTAAGTTGTTTGGTCTCCCCCTCCCCCATCAATATCCCAAAGTCGGGAGGAAAGGCAGAGAGGAAACCCAAATTCAGTTGTGTAGGATTTTTCAGAACTCAGACATTGACTTTCATAGGATCACAGATTTAAAGCTAGAATAGAACTTGGGGAAACTGAGGCCCCAGAGAGAGGTGATTCACTCACAATCACTTGGGCAGTAAGTGACAGCCTTGATCATTAATTTAGGAAATTATAAAATGGGCAGACACAGTTCTTTGGGAAAGACCAAGGTGGCAGCAGGAAGTGAGGCTACAGTCACATTCTAATAGCACATTAAAGGTGCAAGGAGAAATAGCACAAGAGTCCAGAGGCAGAAAGTGTGGGGGCAGGAGTGGGTGGGGAGGGGTGGAAGCAGAGAACGCCACAATCACAAATGAGAATTGGGAGTACTGGGTAGTATGACGGAAGAGGGCTGGGGATGGGGAATAGAAGTTTGGGGTTGCATTTTTATAGGGTTTGGGGGGAGCAAACTCATATATGCCACTGTGAGGTTAGGTCATTAACATACCCAAATCATTTCAAAGCTGTCAGAAAAGCTGTAAAGTTAACACATCTGTGTCATTTCAAAATGATCTGCACTATTTGGCAATCCACTGGTCTGGATCTTGTCTGAGAAATGACACATCACAGGACCAGCCAAGTGTCGTTGAGTTCCCCTGCCTCAGCACATGTCACCAGGACATGACTTTTTGTTTAATATGGAATATAATTTATAAATGACACCCCTTCAATCTTTTGGAAGGTTTGTGAGAGAGTTCTAGTTTCCCTTTGCCATCTTCCTTCCTGCTGTTTATATTGGCTACTTATAAACTTACCCTGCTAAGGAGAAGCAGAGGAAGCTAGGCAAAGGGACTACAACAAGACACGATTTTAGCACAATGGTTGGATCAGGATTTGAACTCTAGACCTTCTATTCCCAATCTAGCCTTCTTCCCTTATACTCCAGTTAGATAGAGATTTGTGAGGCCTTAATACAGAACCAACCCTATCCTCAGGCTTAAAAGGGTGCTTGTTGAGTGCAGCAGGACAGTAGCAATGGTTTTATAACATAATCTTGCACAGTAACATATGAGAAGTCTAGCAACAGGTCACAGAGGCCTAGTTCCTTCCCCTCTCCACCCCAAGGGAAAAAAGAAAAATAAAACCCTTTTAAAATATGCCTAGTTAAGTCCAATAAAATCCTACATTGGACATGTCCCCAAACATCTGTCTCCTTCTGTACCCCGAGGCCATGTCTTCTCCCTCAGGAACTGAGTCACGCTCTGCATCATGGGGCCATCATGGGGCCTCTGGAATTGGGTGGGGGGAATCATTGCCTTGATCTGGATGTGGGCAGCAGGGGTCATCATGATTCTGAAATTGCAATTAGTCATTGTTCAGCAAGCATTTTTAAGTCCCTCTCATGTACCTAGAAGGATGCTAAGCAGTGGAGACACAAAGGCAAAAACAGCCTCTGCCCTCAAGAAACTTACATTTTAATGGGATATATATATGTATATATACACCGGAGGAAATGGTACATACAAGACTTATCCAGGGTAAATGCAAGAGTATGCAGTCTGCCTCCTTTTCCTGGGTAACAAGCTCTGTGTGTGTATGTGTGTGTGTGTGTGTGTGTGTGTGTGTGTGTGTGTGTGAGAGAGAGAGAGAGAGAGAGAGAGAGAGAGAGAGAGAGAGAGAGAGAGAGAGAGTTTTCATTTTAAAGAGTTCTGACTTTTGAGTCCTACCCATGTCTTTCTCTGATTGGGGCACTGGCAAGTCCACTGAATGTGAAGTCCAGATTTTAATTTCTGTTATTGTCTATTTGTATTACTTTGGGGGAGCCAGTTAGCCTTTTTATCCCTCAGTTTCTTCATCTGTTAAATGGAAGGAGGGAGGACTGTCTGGACTTTAAGCTCCTTCCCTGCTCTAGAATTCAGACTGCATTCCTTTCCCTTCCCTCCTCCACAGGCACACACAGAGGGGGAGGTGAGGGTCTTGTCAGCTTGAGCTAGAATCTTGTTGGGCACCTGGACCCTCTGCTTGGGAGAAGAAGATGAGAAACAGGACCTTCCTTCCACTTAAGCTACAGGAATCTGAGCCTGTTGGTGACAGTTCTAATAACTACATCTCTGTTTTCTGCTTTTTATAGCAACAGGCTCTCGAATTGGGAGAAGGAAAACTCCTGGCTTGTGTGCCAGTGGTGGAGAGGTGGCAGGGTTTGGTATCTGCCTGAATCTTAGAGGGAGAAAAGAGGGCAGAGGCAGCTCTGCTGCCAGGGCATAGGCGGTGGGGAACCAGAGGCGGGGAGCTCTGATTTGGAGAAGCTGCCTGGGCTCTTCTGGGAGCTGCTTGCTGGCATTATGTTTATGTGTCTGTCCCAGGGAGCTCCAGGAGTCCTGCTTGCTCGGTGTGGTACCCGGCCGCCCACAGGGGTTTCGTGGGCACCCTGGTTGACTGGCTGGAGGCTGTGGGTTTGTTTTTCTCCGCCAGAGAGAATCCCCACTAGCTGGCTGGCTGGTTGGCCCTTTACCACTCTCTCCATGAATGGGACTGTTCCACTGGGTGGAAACCTGAATGAAAAATAGGGAGGCTCCAGCCTGCTCTGCTCTGCCGAGAGAGAGTAGAAGAGGAAAGGAGAAGAGAGGAGAGCTGAGAAGAGGAGACTGGAGAGCAAGCAGCACCCTCAGCCCCAGCCTCAGCACCAGCCCCAGTAGCTCTTGGCTGACCCTGGTGCCCTCCCCATTCAGGACCCTCCAAACGGCCTCTCGGACTCCCAGCGCTCCCAGGCTGCCTGGTGAGAGCCCCCCTGGGCTTTAAAATGTCTTTGAAGGCCCCACCCCCTCAGTCCATCAGGTTTTTCTGGCTAGGCTTTCCTTGGCAGAAGGGGAGCACAGGGTTAGGGATGGGGGGAGAGGGCCAGTCACTGAGGATTTGGATTTGCCCCCACGAAGTTATAACTAGGTGTTTGTGTTTGTGTTTTGTTTCCTGGCGGTGGGGGGGGAAATCTTTTCTGGGCTTTCCCCCGCTGAAAAGTGAGAAGGCAGGAGACTCTTGGAGCCAGATGGATTCCTATTACCCCCCTCATCCCGGAGCTCGGGCTAAGGAATCTTAGAAGCCCCTTGCAGCTCCCCATCCTGAAATGACACCCAGCAGAGGGGACGCAGGGATGGGCTCCAGCCTGGGAGTGTATTCCCCCTTCTCCGCCTTTCCCTTGCTCAGACTGGGCTTAGCCTGCATCCCCGGGGGCTCAGCTCTCCTCTTGACTGCCCCTGCCCTCAGGACAGCTGCTGGGACTTTGCCAAGCTTCTTCTGGGCTAGGGTGGGGGCTGTGTGGGGCTCTCAGCACATCCCCGAGGCGCTACTAGGCACACAATCTTTAAATAGTCTTCCTGCCACCCCCTGCCCCTTCTGGCTGTGCCAACAATAAATGTGCCCTTTGATACACAGTTGGGGGTGGGAGGTGTGCTCTGAAAGTTGCTCATGCTGTCATTTGGGTTTGCTGTGAAGATCAGGCAAAAAGGTCCTAGACATCATAAATAACTCAGGTCTGTAGAGGAGCTCAGATTTTAAGGGGTCATCCTTGCATCCACCCCTCTCCCCATCCCACTTACCACCTGGAGAAACTGAGATAAATGGATGTGCATAAGGTGTCCCACATGCTTTGTGATGGGGTGGGGGGGAAGGGAGCCCTCCTGCCCCATCCCAGCCCGGATTTCTATTCCAGTCTCAAGGAACCTCAGAGGGGATCTGATCTAACCTACCACATACCCAACAACTGGCCATCCAGGCTTAGTTCAATTCAATTCAATAAATATTTATTAAGCTTCTACTATATGGCAGGTCCCAGGCTGAGCATGAGGGATGCAGATAAGACAGACACAGTCCCTGGTCTCAAGGAGCTTACACTCTAATAGAGCTTGAAGACATCTATTAGAGGGAAAACCTGCTACTCCCAAAGGCAGCTCATCCTGCTTTCCATCAGCTCTGTTTGGAAGCTTTTCTGACATTCCTTGTCCAGCCCTCAAGGGCTAAACTGAACAGTTTAACCTCTTCTATAGGACAGCCATTCAAAGATTGGAAGATAGCTATTTTCAATCAACAAACATTTATTAAGCTTTTATTATTATTATTATTAATTTTATTTATTATTATAAATATATTATATTTTATATATTATAAATTATATAATATAAATATTATATACAATTAATATTATATTATGCCATGCTCCAGATGTTCTTCAAGAGATGAAAACAATCCCGTCCCCAAGGACTAGAGGAGATACTATATGCACAGCTATGTTTATGGAGCAGATTTTAGGTGAGACCTGTGATTTCATTGGCACAGGGAACTCACAATAATGCAGATAGGAAGCCAGTGGCCTAGTGTGCTGAGAGGCTAGGGGACTTATCCAAGGTCATTCAGCCAGTCGGTCTCAAAGGCAGAGCTTAAATATAAGTCTTCCTGACTCAGGTACTGGTTCACCAATCTCATGAATAATGAATGGTTCATTGAGAAGACCTCAGGACCTGAGTTCAAATAGTGCCACTGCCACTAGCTTGGTGACCTCAATTGAGCACCCTCCTGAGTCTCATCTCTAAAATCAGGTGTTTGGGCTGGATGGTTCCTGAGCTCCTTCTGCCTCTCTGTCTGTCCCCCTGCCTCCCTTATCCTTTGTCTACAAAGCCAAGAGTTATTTTGGAGGGGAGGCATCAGAGAAGGCTTCAGGTATGAGGAGGGGCTTCAGACACATTTTGAGGAAACCAGGGATTCTAAGAGGCAGCTAAGAAGGGGCTGCCTTCTAGGAATGCAATGCAGCCTGTGCAGAGAAAGACAAGAGTGTGTGGGAAGAGTGGCCAGTCTGCTTGTAACATAGTAGTAATGGGATGAAACACAGTAAAAATAGCTAGCATTTACATCAGGCTTGAAGGTTTCCAAAACACTCCACAAATGTTCTCTCATTGGATCTTCACAGAGAACCCTGGAGGTAGGCTCTATTATCAAGCCCATTTTATAGATAACGAAACTAAGACAGACAGAGGGCAAATGACTTGCCCAGGGTCACACAGCTAGGAAGTATCTGAGGCTGGATTTGAACTCAGGTCTGCTGACTCTAGGCTCGGCACTTTATCCATCTTATTGTGCCACCACATATTTCCACTGGGCTGGAAGTAGCCATTTTTTACAGAATTATAACTTCAAACAGTGTGGGGAGATTCGCTGCTCCCACTAAATCGGGACTGAGCTGTCTGTGACAGGGAAGAGTACAATGAGTGTGAGAGGGAGGCAGAAGGCATGCTGGGAAAGTCTTTACATGTCAAATGGAGGTGGCTGTATTGGATGCTACAGGAAATAGGGAGCCCCCTGAGCTTTCTGAGCATGGAAGTGGCCTGGGCAGACCCAAGTATCGTCTGGCCACATATGTGGAGGATGATCTGGAAAGGGGAGAGGCTTGAGGCTGGGAGTCCAATTACAAAGCTACTGCCATGTTCTGAGTGAAAGGAGATAAGAGCCGGCACTAAGCAGGCCATTTGCTAAAGGTCTTAGAAGAACCATCAAGGAGACTTAGAATCAGAGGGGTCTGGTGGTGTGAGGAAGAGTACTGACAGATATTCAGAAGAGGGTGGGGCTAGAGAAAAAAATGATGAGCTTTGTTTAGGACATGTTGAGTCTCAGAAACCCGTAGTACGTCCAGTTGGAAGGGTGATGCTCAGGAGAGAGATCTGGGCTGGATATAAAGATCTGGGAGCCACCAGCATCGAGATGAAAATTAAACCTCTGAGAGCTAATGAGATGAGATGATGAGACAGAGACACAGAACCAGACAGAGAGAATTTGCAAAGAAAACAGTAAATCAAACAGTTCCAATATTATATGTCTGACCTTGTGCCATGTGCTTGGTGTGTGCGTGTGTGTGTATAAAATCTGTGTATGTATATATGTATATATAGTGTGCATAAGTTAAAGATAGGAATATCAAGCACATAGCACAGGCTCAGGCATACAATATTGGAAATATACATATGTATATATGTATGTATATACACACAGAAAGACAAAAGTGAATATTACCTTCAAGGAGCTTTCATTTTATCAAGGGAGAAGGAGAATATAGCCCTAAGCAGACAAGTAAACCTGCTGTCATTTTTAGGGTTGGAGGGGTCAGCAGAGGGCAAACAACTAGAGGAAACATAAAAGGCCTCATGAAGGCGACTCACTGAGCTGAGCCTTGAAGGGAGATCAGGATTCAAACCAGCCGATGAGCTTTTCACCAATGCCCTTTGTACCAGGCACTAGGCTAAGCCCTGGAAGTGCAAAGATAAGGTGGGGTACAAAGGAGATGTTCAATCAAGCAGTCACAAGCTTGAAGCACCTACTGTGTGTCAAACTGCTAGGAATTTGGAAAACACTCAGAAATAAACTGCCCTGCCCTCAAGGAACATCTGTTCTGCCAGAGGTTGAGCACAGAGGGTAGCAGTGTCTAAGTATCTGCTTACAGGGAGTTACAGAAGTGAGTATAAAGGCCATGCCAGACAAAAGTTTTTGGCAGGAGACAGCACAGGAGTCCAGGAAAGCTTGGCTACAACGTGGACTTTAGGATGGAGAATCACATAAAATAAGGCTGGAAAGCTGGCGTAGAACCAGAAGACCTTAGAAGCCAAGCTAAAAAGTTTGTATTTTATCCTAGAGACAGTGGGAGCCATTGACGTCTCTGGTGCAGGGAAATGATATGGTCCAATTTGTGGTGCTTTGGCCATCATGGGGAAAATGAGTTGGAAAGGGAAGAGCCTGGAATCCAGGAGAACAATAAGGAGACTTTAGCAATAGTTCAGAAAACCAATGACAAGGCTCTTAGCACAGGGCCTGGCATACCAGGAGGTGCTTCACAGCTGCTGGCAGGTTGGCTGAGTGGAGCCAGGGCAGTGGCTCTGTGTATAAAGAGAAGAGGGTAGAAGAAATGTGGTGGAGGAAACAAACTCAGGGTGTGCTGCAGCCCACTGGGCCTGGCTCACTCTTGACTAGGTGGTTATGAGCATTTACACCTCAAAATCAGGGCTTAACTTATCAGTTTGTTGGCAAATTTAAGATAATGGAGGAAAGGTGGTTAATGCACGTTAAACATGAGTCAGTTGGCAAACATTTCCCAGCCTGGTCCTGGGCAGAAATGACATTTGGAAAGTGATTGGCTACAGGTGATGAGGCCTGGATCTCGTTGCCTAAAAGGGCCTCAAAGTCACTCATCTGGGCAGCTGGAGAGATGGCGGTGCATTCATGGTGACGGGCAGCAGACATCAAACACAGCGGGGAGATTGAGAAGGATGAACACTGAATCTGTATTCCAAGTGACCCTACCAACATCTCTGTGCCTCACGGTCCCTTACCTGTACAAGGAGAGGGTTGGACCATCTGGTTCTAAAGTTATTTTCAGCTCTAAATCTGTCATTCTATAAGCTCTATTCATACATGATTATACACAAACTAGAGACAAGTTATTTGAGGGGAAGATACCAGCAGCAACTAGAGCACAGAAGGCTTCATTCAGATGATACCTGAAGGAGACCTGGGATTCTAAGAGTCAGAAGTGAGGAGAGAATGCGTGAAATTCCAGGTGTGGCCAATGCAAAGGCTTGGAGAGGAGAATGAAATCCTGTGTCTAAAGAACATAATGATGAGGATGCCAAATGTATGAAGGGGAAGGAAAGGGATATACAATAAGGTGGAAAGGTAGGAAGGCCAGGTTGGGGAACACTTTCAATGCTTCCAAACAGATGAGTCTCTGTTCATAGGAAGTTACTGGAGCTAATCGTGCAGGAGGGTGTCAGGGTCAGACCTGCCTGCCCTTTGGTAGGTATGCAGAAGATGGATTGGGCTGAGGGAGGCTGAAGGCAAGGAGACCAATTACAAGGCTATTATAATAGTGTGGGTCCATAGTGACCTTATCTAGGGTTGTGGCTGTAGGTGGAGAGAAGGGGACAAATGTTAGAGATGTTATAGAAATTACAAGATTGAATAATGGGTTGAATATGATGAGTGATGAAGAAGGAGAATAAATCATGAACCCAGATGACTGAAAGGATAGTGGTGCCCTAGACAGTAACAACAAAGTTCAGAAGAAAAGATGGTTTAGAGAAAAATACTAGTTATATTATGAACATACTGAGTTTGAGGTGTCTATGGGATACCCATTCTAAAATGTTTCATATACAGTTGGCAATGTGAACTTGAGGTTCAGAAGAATGATGTGAGTATATGGATCTAAGAGGAAGAATACACTTAGAGATATCTAAAGACAGATGACAAACTCACAGGAAGTGATGTGTTCCCCAAATAAAATAGTGTTGAGAGACAAAAGAAAGGGGCTGTGGGGTACACCTACAGATAATGGGCAGGGAAAAGGATGATGAGCCAGTAAAGGATAGTCAGATATGGATGAGGAAGAAGGGGAGGAATGGAGAGAAAGGGAGGACTGGAAGGAGTGAGAAAAAGAAGAGGAGGGACCAGGAGAAAATGGCAAGGAGTAGCAGAGAGATGAAGGGGCCATCCAATTTTGTAAGGAAGAAATCACTGATAACTTTGGAAAAGCTGACAGCTGACCCATCTTTTCTGAATATCAGTTTTATAATTATGCAAGACTAGCCCAGTCATACCTTTTGACCCACTACTGGGAGCATACTCCAAGGAAGCCAAAGGCAGAAAGGTTCCTTAAATGTCAAATTATTCATAGCTCCACGGGTAGCAAAGAAATAGAAGCAGGGGATAGTGATTAGGTAAGATGTTATTATATCGTGTTACATGTCTTCTGGTGGAAACAGCCTAGAACCCTGGGAATGCCCCCCGCCCCAGGCTACCAGCCCTGTCTGCAGCTTGGCACCCTAATACAACCCTTATGGAGAAGAGGGCAGACTTCTCTGTCATCACTATCCCAACCATCCACTAGTGGCCTCCAAATAAGCAGATAAGCCCAAGAAAACTGGCTACAGCAGCTGGAAGCCCCAGACCACTGACCCTGCTTTCGGCTTGTCCCCTGTCCTGACTGCCCACAAAAAGCAATCTACACCCATAGCCACTACCCTGGGGCAGACCCTCATCATCTCACACTTGAACCGCTGCCATAGCTGCCAGGCGCTCTGCCAGCTTCAGTCTCTCCCCACTCTAGCCCATTCTCCCAAAGTGACCTTCCTAAATTCAAGGTCCAACCACGCCAGCCCAGTGAATTCCAGAGGCTTCCTCTCACCTCCAAGCAATTAGTAAGGGGCTACAGTATGTTGGGCACAAACGGAAAACCTTTGGCATCCAGTTCCCTTCACCGCCCCTCCTCTGTCCAGCCTTCTCTTGCCTTACATCCCCTACCCAGGGCACCCCATCTCCTGGGATGTGGGCATGTTTTCTGGCTGTCCCCCAGACCTGAAATGTTCTCCCTTCTCATCTCTGACTCCTGTCTAAACCCAACTGGAATCCCACCCCTCCATGAAGCCCTTCCTGATCCTCTTGATGCCAGCCTTTCCCCGCCGAAATGGGTCAGCATTATCCTGGCTAGAGCTTGTCTGTGTAGAGCTTCCCCTCGGACTGCGCGCTCCCTGCAAGCAGGGACTCGGTGAGGGACGTTGGTTCTCCTCTTTCCTGTGGGCGCAGGGTGGCCGCTGGAGCGATTTCCTTTCACTTTCATGGGCACAGAGACCTGAATAAGGCGATTACCCCGCCCGGCCCTGGTCCAAGAAGCCTGCCTTTGCCCAGCACCAGGCTCGGAAAAGGGAGACTGGAAGGGGGGTCCCTGGCTCTTGCCCCACCCCAGGAGAGAGGGTGTGTGTGGGGGGGGTCCCTGGCTCCTGCCCCTCCCCAGGAGAGAGGATGGGGGGGAGGGTCCCTGACTCCTGCCCATCTCCAGGAGAGGATGGGGGGGCGGTGTCTCTGGCTCCTGCCCCTCCCCAGGAGAGAAGGTGGGGGGGGGGTCCCTGACTCCTGCCCATCTCCAGGAGAGGATAGGGGGGGTGTCTCTGGCTCCTGCCCCTCCCTGGGGGGGGGAAGCCTCTTATTCTTGCCCCTACACGAGAAAGGATGGGGGGGCGGGGTAATCTCTTGTTCTTGCCCCGCCCTGGAGGGGAAGCCTCTTATTCTTGCCCTACACAAGAGAAAGAGTGAGGGAAGGGGGTCTCTTATTCCTGTCCCTCCCCAAGTGGAAGGTGGAAGGAGGCGGTTCTTGTGGCAGGACTAAAGCTCCTGCTAAGGGCCGAGGCGCATGCGCAGACTTGCTAACCAGCAAGGTCTAATACGCATGCGCAATTCCAGTTTAAACCAGTATAAACCTTCCACTGCAAACATTCCCACTAAGGCGTATAATTTGTTTTGGAGAGCCCGCGGTAATCTCGCGATATTGAACGCGAAAGGCTCTGTTGCCAAGCTCGCAGCTCCGATCCCCAAAGAATTATATAATTGTGTACCGCCAACAAGGGGCGGGGGGGTGCTCGCTAGCACCGCCCCCTAGGCTCAACAGAAGCACAGCGCCTTCCTATAGGCTGGATTCGGGCGGCCCTAGCAACGGGGAGAGGGGGTGGGCGGAACCTGGTTACCTCCTCTCGGTGATTGGACAAGCGTCCAGCCCCGAAAAGGCGGACAGCGCCGGGGTTGGCTGGACGGTGCGAGGCTCCGTCGGACCATGTCGTGATTGGCTGGATCCGGGCAGGGCGTTTAGCCGGGGAGCTGTGTCTCTGCAAGGCTCGGAAATGGCTCGCTCCCCATCCCTGGGCCCCTCGGCGCGCCGCGGAGCGAGGCGGGGAAACGCTGCGGCGGCTCTGCCGGTCCTGCCCCCTCCAGATGCATGTTACACAACCTCACCTGGACCCTCCCTGCGGGTGGCGGGGGAGTCTGCTCCGCCCCCGCACCCTGCACCGCGCACCCGCTCCCGGGCATCTCCTCCCGCCTCCCTCCCCCCTCCCATGCCCACTAACCCCGAGCCCTCCTCTCCTCTCCCTCTCCAGGGCTTCACTGGGTGATCTCATCAGCTCCAATGGATTTAATTATCATCTCTATGATGATGGTTCTCAAATCTATTTATCCAATCTTAGCCTCTCTCCAGCTGCAGCCCAGACATCTTGGAACGGATGCCCCTGGGCCCCTCCAGGCTCCGCGTGCCCAGCCTGACCTGGTGGTCTCCCCGCGCCACCCCCTCCCGTGCCCGGGCTCCTGCTGCCCGTATGTCTCACGCTCCCCTCCAGTCTGTCACCGAGGGCTGTACTTCCACCTTTGCAGCATCTGCCTCTCTCCCCTGATACTGCCACACCCTGGTGCGCTTCCTGGACCACCCCGTACCCCAAATCCCACCTCGGTCCGGTCTGTCCTTCCTAAAGCCCCAGCATGACCACGGCAGCCCCCTACTCAGTTAACTCCAGTGGGCTCCCTATCACCCTCAGGATCAAATATAAAATCCTCCATCAGACATCCAAAGCCCTTCTTAACTTAGCCCCACCCTGGCTGTCTAGCTTCCCCTCCCTGATTCTGACTGTGCTTCCACCTCCTGTGTCCAGTCATCTTCAGTGGTCCTGCCCCACGCCCAGAATGCTCTCCCTTCTCATCTCTGCTTCCTGTCTTCCTTCTAATCCCAGCTAAAATGCCCCCTTCTACAGGGTACCTTTCCCAATTCCTCTTCATCTTAGTACATTTCCAGAGACTGTTTGAACATAGCATTCCATTAGAGTGAGAACTCCTCAGGAGCAAAAACTGGTTAGTGCTTAGCATACAGTAGGCGCTTAATAAATGCTGTCGACTGACTCTTCACCCTGAAAGTTCATTCTGCTTCTGTGGCCTCTTTCTCTGGTTGGTTCTTTTCAGAAAGCCCATTTTAAGACGAGTGTTCAGGCCAGGTATGTTTTCATTGCTTTCCCAGCTTTACTCACCAGGCTTTTCCCACCATGCCACTAGTGGTGGCATGCTTTCTTACTCTCCCCCTCCCCTTTTAGCCTTTCTGCCATGTGTTATCTTCCCCCACTAGAATGTAAGTGCTTTGAGGGCAGGACCTGTCTTTCTTTTTGCTTCTATTCATATTCTTGGTACTTATTTACTATAAGTATAGCATATAGTAAGTGCTTAATAAATGCTTGTTGACTATGTGCCAGGCACTCTGCTAAGTGCTGGAATTACAAATGCAATGAAATGCCCTTTAATTTTTACAAATCACTTTTGGTAGATTCTCTTATTTTGATCCTCAAAACAACATTGGAATCAAGGTCTTGTTTTTATCTCCTGTTGCTGATGAGGAAACTAAGGTGGAGAACTTAAGTGACGTGCCTAGGGTCACACAGCCAGTCTGTGTCACTGGAATAACTTGAATCCAGGTCTTTTGGGTTCATGAACCTAGTCATGTCTCCCCCCCCCCCCCAATTCCCCCACCTCTTTGTTTCCTTGGCTTCCTTCAGGATTCAGCTTGAAGCTCACCTGCTGTAAGAAGGCTTTCTATTTCCCTGCCCTCATGCCTTCCCTTTTTCAGATGACTTTCCATCTACCCTGAAAATGTCTCCCTGGTGCCTTGTGATTGACATCAGTGCTGTTCAACTCAAACAGAAATCAGGACCACTCATCTTTACAGAAAGCTCCCTTCAGGCAGCAGATTGGCTTAGCCTTAAAACTGTAACATTATCTATGTTGTGGTGTATTTTTATTTATTTTGTTAAATATTTCCCAGCTACATTTTAATCCAGTACTGTCTGTCCTCTGCAGTGTTGTGGGCCTGCTGTGGCCTGCAGGCTGTGTGTTTGATTCCTCTGGTCTATGTGTTACCTTCTCCAGTGGAATAGAAGCTTCTTGGGGGCAATGACCATGTGCTTGCCTCTCTGCATCACCAGCCGACACCAAGTGCTGAATAAGGAAATGCTTGTTGACCACCTTCCATTGTCTGACTAGCTCACTGATTTTGATTTCTAAGTACAATGCGGTACAGGAACCATATGGACCAGTCTTCTTACTGTATTTGGGGATCTAAAGACTGCAGAAGGTCCAATTGCTGAACCCAGACTCAGAATTTGAGGAATTTGGAACTCCAAGTTGAGAGGCAGAGGTGGTCTGGAGTAATCTCACCACCCTCCCTCCTGAATAGAATGTACACTTCTGAAGGGCAGGAACTTGTATATTCATGTTCCCAGTGCTTAGTACAATGTCTGACCCAGAGGAGACACCTAGGATAAAGGCTTGTTGATTGTCTGGGGCTGTTATACAGGGCCTGGGCTTTAGAAATGTAGAGTGGATTTGCAGAGGCTTGGGGGAAGTGGGATTGGAAGAGAAAGGGTAGGAACCTTGTCTGGTTAGGAGCTTAAGAAACAGGAGGAGGGAGGGAGGGAGGGAAAAGGAAAGGGGAAAGGGAATTTCTCCTAGTAAATCTACCAAGCTGACCCTCAGCTGAGTGTGTAGCTGCAGGGATAGAGGGAGGGGATGGTGATTGTCCAGGCTTCCTTGAGATCTGCTCTGGGATAAGGCTAAGCTGTGTATAGGGGATTGCTATTGGCATCAATGACCTACAGCTGAAAGGAGCTCCTAAGCCATTCAGTCCCAACCCCCATGTTGTGATGAGGAAACTGAGGCTGGAGAGGGTAAACCATTTGCCCAAGGTCACACAGCTAGGGCAAGAGCTGAGGTCTGAATCCAGGTCCTCTGACTCCACATCTAGCACTCCCCCTTCACAGTCTAGGCTCCCAGCCCCCACTGTGGGGCCCTCCCTCCCCATACCCCAGGGACCAGAGCTAGCCCATGTACCAGGCATGTGAGATTTGCAAGGCTGGGGAAGGGGGAGGGGGCAAGTCCCATAAATAATATTTATCAACTCTTCCCCCGCTATCCCAAGCCTGCTGTGCCATTAAGATGTGTGGATAGGCCGTTTTACAGATTTTTTTTCCGGGGGGAGGGGGCTCTGCAAGGGGCAGACGAAAGGACAAGTTTGAGTGAGCAATTGCTGTCTCTGTTTCTCTCCTCTTCCCTCCCCGTCTCCTAGATTCCCCCAATGGCCAGGTAAACAGAAGCTGAGTGGGCAAAGCTGCCCCCCTCCCAGTCGTGCCCCACCCCCGAGTTGAGATTGCAGCCAGCATCCTCTCACTCCCGGGCTTGCCTGTTCAGATCACAGCAGCAGGGGTAGCGGTAGCAGCGGCAGCAGCAGCACAGCAGCGGCGGCGGCTCTTCTCGCGCACTCCAGCTTGAAGCCAGCTTCCGAGATGCCTGAGCGAAGCAGCGACTACCGTGTGGTGGTGTTTGGGGCAGCCGGAGTCGGAAAGAGTTCGCTCGTTCTGAGGTTTGTGCGGGGCACTTTCCGGGAAACCTATGTGCCGACCATTGAAGACACCTACCGCCAAGTCATCTGCTGCGAAAAGAGCGTCTGCACCCTTCAGATCACCGATACAACAGGTAGTCACCAATTTCCAGCCATGCAAAGGCTGTCCATCTCCAAGGGTCACGCCTTTATCCTGGTGTATTCTGTCACCAGCAAGCAGTCCCTGGAAGACCTGCTGCCCATCTACGAGCAGATCCGCCAGATCAAAGGGGACGTGCAGAAGGTCCCCATCATGCTAGTGGGCAACAAGACGGACGAGGACCAGCGCGAGCTGCAGGCCAGCGAGGGGGAAGCTTTGGCCAACAAGTGGAATTGCTCCTTCATGGAGACCTCGGCCAAGAACAACTCCAACGTGCAGGAGCTTTTCGAGCAGCTGCTGAACCTGGAGAAGAGGAGACCCGTGTGCCTACAGGTGGATGGCAAGAAAGCCAAGCAGCCCAGCAGAAGCGCCCGGCTGAGAGGCAAGTGCTGTCTTATGTAAGCCCCGAGGGTCGCGGCCGAGCAGGACCCTTCGCTTCCTTTGCATGGTGTCTGTCTTAGGGGCTTGGACTACTCCTCCCTGGTGGAGAGCGTCACACAGCATTATTGAGTTGTTCATGAGGAATCTCAGCTCGTGGTCCATGCTCTAAAAAAACTGGATTCGAACAAATGTCCTTTGGGGAAAAAAGAAAAACCAAAATGTGACCAAGACATTCAACATTTCCTTGAGGGGGGAGGGATTAAAGACTCTATTGACAAAAAGAAAAAAACACCAAGGCATCCAGCATTAACTGGAGAAGGATTCTGAACTTTGAAGAAAATCTTTGCAAAAAACCCCCCACAAAAATTTGAATCCAAAGGCCAGGATGTATTTGAATAATGCCCAAACCCCCCTTTTATAATGCCACGAGTAATATTGTTTTTAAGCAGTTTTGATTGTTTGACTTGTCTATGCTATATATACTCTTTAAGAACATCATCTTCAAAATTCACCTTGACTAAATTTGCTGTTGAGTCTAGAAGACCTAATACAGAAAACCAGGACGCTGTGCACTCGGCTAGTAGATACAGGGGTGGAGAGGACGACACTCGCTTACCAAAGATGTGCTAGATGTTTCAGAAATAAAGTTCCAACTCTTTGTGTGTGTTTGTGTGTGTGTTTGTGTGTACGTGTGTCGCTCAGCAGCTTCAGAGGCATGTGGCACTGATTTATGAATAAGCGTGACTTATTAAAGCTCTTCTTTGCATGGAATCACTCGTGTCCTGTTGTGGTTTTTCTCGACAGCGTGGGACTTCGCTGCATTTGGCAGGGTAGCCCTTAAATGGGTCCTGGCTCAGGGCCCAAGGCAGCATCTCAGAGAGAGGGAGGAAGGGAGGGAGGGAACAGGGGAAGGAGGGAGGGAGCGAGCCCCTTTTCCCTCTGGCGATTAGGATCTAAGCACATCTCTCAGGCCCCCTGCAATGCAGGGCTTGCTCAGCTCCTATCTACCCCTCTGGTCACTGGTCCTCTCTGGTGAGAGCAGAGAGTAAGCAGGCTGAAGAGCAATATAAGAAAGGCAGATCCCCGGATTTGGAGCTGGGGGGACAGACACTCTCCTCTAGAGTTCATCTGCTTCAACACCCTCCTTTTTCAGACAAGGAAACTAAGTCCCAGACTTATTAACCTGCCCCCAGATACAGGCACATGGTAAGTAGCAAAGCCCCTTCAGGATTCAGATCCAGCCCTTCAGCCTCCCAGCCCAGAGCTCTACTGTTATATCTCAGTCCCTTTTAAAATCAGTGAAATCCTGGCTCCCTCAAAATGTCTCTGAGTGAGAGGATCTGCCAACAGCAACAGCAACAGCAGCAGCAGCAGCAGCAGCAGCAGCAGCAGCAGCAGCAGCAGCAGCAACAGTCACCATCCTGATCATGGCAGCTGGCATTTCTAGAGCACCTGGAGATTTGCAAAGAGCTTCTAGAGGTGAAATCATTTGCTACATCTTGTGAGATGGCCTCTAGAGTAGGCAGGTGGGTATTTACCTTGGGGCTACCTTAAGGGGGCTACCTTAAGAGAAGCATCATAGTATAATGACTAGAGAACAGGCCTCCCTCAGAGACAGGAAGATCTGGTTTTAAGTCCCATCTCTGACACTAACTGGCCACTGACCCTTTGCCAGTCAGGTCACTTTGAAGAGCCTCAAGCAGCTGATCTGCACTGGGAGAGGGAGTTTCTTTACTAGGACTTCCCTTTGTCAGTAAAGTCATGGATCTGGTTCAAAAACCAAAAAGACAGTTATCATTGTGGAAGAAAGGGGAGGTATGTGTCTGCAGGGGGTGAGGGAAGGGGGAGGGCATGTTCCTTTTCATTTGGTGGGATGATGGGGGGGTTCTATAAATCCCTTTATGAAAAGAATTATTAGTCAGTTAATAAATATTTATCAAGAACCTACTTTATGCCAGGCACTGTGCTAAGTAATGAGGATACAAATAAAGACAAAAGACAGTCCTCAAGGGGCTACGGGGAGACAACATGCAAATAATTATATTTAAAAAGAGATGTATCGAGGATAAATTGGCAGCAATCAGGAGAGGGAAGGCTCGAGCACTAAATGCCTTCATTAGCATTAAAGGAGATCAGAAAAGGCTTCTTGTAGAATGTAGGGTTTTAGCTGGGAATGGAAGGAAGGCAGAAATGGGAGGAGGGAGGGGTGATGGGGAGTGGGGAGGAGTCGGTCAGAGAAGATGCTGGAAGCCAGTGATGGGATCTCCTGTTGGAGGAGCAGCCGGGAAACCAGGGAGGGAGGAGAGGAGGGAGAGGGGAGAGGCAGTGGATCAGAAGACTGAGGAACCTTGGAAAGATGGGGAGGAAGGAGGGCTAGGTTATGAAGGGCTTTGAATGCCAGACAGAGCATCTTGTATTTGATCCTGAAGGTAACAGAAAGCCACTGGAGTTTATTGAGCAGGGAGATGGTGAGATCTGTGGTCAGACCCAGGCTTTAGGAAAATCACTATAGTGGATGAATGGAGGACGGACAGGAGTGGGGAGAGACTTGAGGCTGGCAGACCCCTACCCCCTCCTTCCCCCCAGCAGCCACTGCAATAATCCAGGCAGGGGGAGGTGATAAGGGCTGGTGGCAGAGGAAAGAAGAGGACCTAGGTGGGAGATATTACAGAGGTGAAAATAGCAGATTAAATACTGGGGGAGGAAGAAACTAGAATCCAGGAGACACCCCTGAAGTACAGAAACCTCAAAGAAGAAGCCATTTTTCTTGTAGCTTTTAAATAAAGGGAAAATGTAGCCCTTCTTCCAGAATTCCTGGCCACCTCCTATGGGAGGCTTCTTTGATTCCCCCACCTGCCAGTGAGCCTTCCTCACTCCAGCTTTCCCACAATTTTTTATCTCCCATTTGTCCCCCTCACCCTTTACTTGGTAGTTTATTTTTCTGTGTCCATATTATATGCCCCAGTAAAATGCAAGCTCATTGAAGGCAGGGCTAGTTTCTCTGTTAAATTTGTATCCCAGCACCTAACACCACAGCTGTTTAATCCAGACTTGGACCTTTCTTGATGTGGGGAATCTCCTCACAGAGAAGCTCCCTTCACTGAGCTTCACCTTCACCTCATTTGTAGCTTATCAGACAATCTGAGCATTGCCAAGGATTGCTGAAAGGCTTGAGGGCTTCGTCCAGTCATCCAGCCAGCTTACATCAGTCTGGCTGGAACCCTGGTGTCTTCTTCATTCTGGATGGCTCTCTCTTCACTCTCTCTCAAGCTACCACTCCCCAATATGTTTGTTTACTAAATGTTTGTTGAGTGCATACAAAACACCCCATGTGTTTCTTCTCAGTCTTAGCAGTGTTAAGGCTCCTTACTACTCTGGAAGGGAAGGAAAGAGAGAGGGAGAAAAAAAGAGAGAATAAGTATTTAGCATCTATTATGTGCCAAGATCTGTGCTAAGTGCTTTTTACAAATAAAGTTGTTTTTTGGAAATGGTTGTGCAGTTAACTCCTAGAGAAGAAAAATGCTATTCAAATTTATCAGCCTTTCAGTCACCAAGATGGCAATCTTTATATTTCATTAGTTACCGCAAAAACTGCTTGAAATTTGGAAAATGCTCTATCAACTTTTATATGATTGCCTATCATTATTAATTATTATAGACCGGGTCTCCTTATCTCCCCTAGGTGGAAAATCCAGTGGTCACTCATGGCTCAATTCCAATATTGATCACAAGCTTGACCTGTTCCATTTCTGACCTGAGTCGGTCTTCCTCTTGAATCTTAGACCATGTTGGCAGACACTCAGTGGGCTTAAACCCTCCTGTAGCTCTAAACGCCTGAGCTCAAGCAATCTACCAGTCATTAACCTCAATAGTAGAAAGGATTGTAGAAGTGGGTTACCTCAAACTAGGACCCCAAAAATGGTTCACACCCAAACCAGTCTCCCTTCACCCTTGGAAAATGCCTTAAGCATTTTGTTATCATTACTGACTCCTGTCTGACTCTGTGACCCCATTTGGGGTTTTCTTGGCAAAGATACTGGATTGGTTGGACATTTCCTTTTCCAACTCACTTTACAGAGGAGGAAACTGAAGCAGAATTCAGCAACTTATCCAGAGTCACATAGCTTGTAAGTGTCTGAGGTCAGATTTGAACTGAGGCCCAGAGCTCTGTGCACTAAGGCTCCCCCTGGATGTCCCAAGCACTTTGCTATGTGGCTATGGGATATGCTGTTTACATCTCCTATGGGTACCTGGGAGAAAATACCCCAACAAAAATGATGAGAGGCTACTTGGAGTAATTTATCAAGTGTCTCTTACATGCAAAGCATTGGGTATACAGAGGAAATAAAGAACCAGCCTAGGTCTGCATCAAACACAGCCACAAACACAGATCATCTGAATAAAATTAGGGAGGGAGAAAGCCTGAGGTGAGGGGAGCAGGAAGGCTTTGCTAGGTGGTGGTACCTGAACCACTTCAGTGGGGGGCAAAGGATTCTCTCAGGTGGCAAGGAGAAGAGACTCCAGGCATAAGATGGGTGTGTGGGGACCAGAGGAGGGGGAGGAGGAGGGGCCAGGGGATTGCAGGGAGTCCAAGTAAGGGGGTGGCCAGACAAGTTTGGTGGGAGCACATAGTATAAGAAAGACAGTTTTGGAAAAACATTTGGTTTCAACAAAGACAGCTTGGGAAGACTGCAGATGCGGCTGCTCAGTATGAGATGAGTGGCCAATCTTCACCCTTAGAAACACTAGCAAGTGTGGCCTGTAAATGCCAGCTGCTGCTTTCTACAATAGCAACAATAGCATGTAGGTGGCAATTTGAGAATGTGCCTGAGGATTCAGGGTAATAGTAATGAACAATAATCATTTATGAAGTGCCTCAAAAAATATGATCTCACCTGAGTCACAACAAACCTGGAAAGTCAGTCCTCAGATCATCTTCATTTGACAGATGAGGAAACTAAGGCAGAGAGAAGGAAAGTAATCTGGCCCAGAAGTGAATGAAGTCAAATGGCCAGCTACCTATAAAGAAAGAGGCCTATTGATAAGAGATGGGGAGGAAGGAAGGGGGAAGCTGGATGCTCAGAAAAGCTTTTCACACCTGTCTTTCCATGATCTCCCAAGGTGGGGAAGGAAGACCTTCTAGAGCGCCTGGCCCAGCAAGTTGGGAACATTCTGTCCAGATCCGAGGTAAGTCGGAAGCAGACTACATCTAATAAAAAGCCAGCCTTTTGTTACAACCTAATAAAATCGTTATGTTTGCTGATTGCATTGAGAGAACTTGCCTGGAGCCATTTTTGATCCAAACCTGCTCCCCAGGCCAGGTGAGAACTAGACAGGAGGCCTCTTGGGGGCAGAGGAGGGGCTGGCTCTTATCTGCCAATGTCCCAATGCCCCGTGTTCCACTGCATGTCTCAAACACGTGACATACCTTGGCTGCATGAAGCATCCCCAAAGGTGGTGAGGAGCCCTTATCTCCACATCCAGGGGTTTGCTGGGGGAATTGTGGGAAACCGGCAGAATGCAATCAGGCCAATCAGGGATCCACAGCAATAGAGAAGGGTGTCTGTGGCACCACAGCTGCGGGCTGGCAGGTGGGAGAGGGCAGAGGGGAGGGAGCACATTGGACGTGGAGTCTGAGGACCCAGCTTCAAGGCCGGGCTCTGATGCCTGCTAGCTTTGTTCCCCAAGGCAAATCACTTTGTCTTTCCATAGCAGCCAAAATTTAGAGCTAGAAAGGACCTTCAAGCCCCTTGTTTTACAGATGGGGAAACTGAGGCCCAGAGAAGGGGAAGGGAATGAGCAGATTCCATAGAGCCTGCTTTGTGGCAGGCACATATGTGGCAGGCACTGTGCTAAGGGCTTTTTAGAAAAACACATATAACCTTATCTGAGCCTCACAATAACCCTGGGAGGTAGGTGTTATGATTCCCATTTTACAGGTGAGGAAACTGAGGCTGACAGGGTTAAGTGACTTGTCCAGAGTCACACAGCTAGTAAACACCTGAAGTCAGATTTGAATTACATTCTCCTTGACTTTAAGCACAAATCTCTATTTACTGTTCACCTAGCTGTACAGCAGCAAACCCCTCAGACTTCAGATCCAGTGGTCCTGCTTTTCAATTCCCTCATCTATAAATAGAGTCAAACTGGACAAAGCAGTAATCATCAAAATGATCTGGTGCTGGCTAAGAAAGAGAATGGTGGATCAGTGGGATAGATCAGGTCAATGACCACCATGATTTAGCACTTGACAAATCCCAAGGTCCAAGCTCTGGGGATAAGAACTTATGATCTGATCAAAACTGATGTGCAAACGGGAAAGCTCTATGGCAGTAAATTGGTGTAGACCAACATCTCCCATCAAATAGCAAGCTAAGTTTAAAATGGGTACATTTTAGATAAAGAGACCAAGGAATTGCTTCCCTATCAGATCTTTGGAGAAGAAGAATGTATGACCAAACAAGAGAAAGAGAACATAATGAGATGTAAAACAGATAATTTTGATGATATTAATTAAATTTAAAAGGGTTTTGTGCAAATGTAAAATGGAACAGTACTTGTACTATTTACCCACACAGGGTTGTTTTAGGGAAAGTTCTTTGTGAACTATGAAGTGCCCAATAATGAGAACTCTTGTACTAATAGCTCATATTTTTATGGCACTTTAAGGTTTACTAAACTCAAGACCAAGGGTTTCTAATATTTCTTTGTGTGTCTGATGAGCCCCTTTGGCAGTCTGCTGTAGCCTATGGACCCCCTACTCAGAATCTTGATTGTAAATGCAGAAAATAAAATACAAAGCAAACCAATCACATTGAAATCCAATTGTCAAAAAAAGACTTTTTTAAACTCAAGTCAACAAGCTAATTAAGCACCTGCTTTGTTCGGGGTACTGAGTTAAGTCCTGGAAATACAAAAAGGCAAAAAACAAAGTTCCCAATCTAATGGGGGAGGGAGGAGAGAACAACAGAAAACAGATATGTACAAATAAGACGCCATTTATGCATACACTAACATACATGCCTGCATATGTATACACATATGTACACATACACATAATATACATGTGATAAGTGAGGGAATCACACCGAGGAAAGTCATTAAGATTCAGAAAGACTGTTGCAGAAGGGAGGGCTGTAGCTGAGACTGCTGTGAAGCCAGGACAAAGCAATGAACTCTAGAAATAGATTATGTCATTTGACCCCTAGAACACAGTCAGTCGATAATCATTTATTAAGTGCCTACTAGTTGCCGAGCACTGGAGGATGCAAAGAAAGGCCAACGGCCATCCCAGCTCCAGACAGGGAAGCCACACACAAACAGCTTGGTACAAACAAGCTATAGGCAGGGTATAAACAGATGAAGGTGCTCTCATTAAGAGGGGTTGGAAAAGCCTTCTTGTGGAAGAAAGCTGGAGGAGGCAGGATCCAGAGATGAGGAAGGAGAGGGTTCTGAGCATGGGGACAGCTAAAGAAAATGCCCAGAATTGGGGTACCAGGCAGGATGAGAAAACTGAGATGTGGGATTTCATAGATGCCCAGAATCAAGGACCAGCCAATGCTCCATATTTTGTCATCTGTCACAGAACTTGGGTTAGAACAAATTGGACCCCTTCACAGGCCTCAGTGTCCTCATCTGTAAAATGAGATGACCGCTGAGGTCGCTCCCAATTTGAAAGACAGAAGCCTATGATGAGCCTCTGAGGTCATCTCCTCCAGTTCCCTTCAACAAAAATGCCCTGTATGGCACGATAGAGAAGTCGGTGGTCATATGGTTTGATGGAGCATGAATAGAGGGTCGTAGCTTTGGAGCTAGAGAAAATCCTTAGAACAGGGAAGGGCTTTGAGTCCTGTCCTGGGAAGACATGGTGAAGATACCAGACTGAAGAGTGAAAGACTCAGCAGCTGGAGGCAGGGCTGGCCTCCAGTTTTTTCTGTCTATAGTTTTATTTGTACACAGCCCTTTGTTCCCCCCGCCCCATGAAGATTTTGAGCTCCTTGGGAATAGAGACTGTCTTTTTGCCTTTCTCTGTATCTCCATAGCATAGCATAGTGCCTGGTACATAGTAGGTGCTTAATAAATGCTCCTTGCTTTGACTTGATTATTAGGTCTAAGTATTTTAAGGGCTGGCTTATGGAGTAGGGATGGGATTTGCTCTGTTTGGCCCCAGAGGATTGAAATAAGAGCAATGAGTAGATGTTCCAAAAGGCAAATTGAGAAACCTAACTTCTACCTCTCAAATCCCATGATTCTCTGATTCTGGGACTGCAGGCACTGCCTAATCTCAGGCACTGTAATCTCAAATTCCAAACTCTTCCCAGGACAACACTCTGCTTGTTATATGTCAGAGGACAGCCTAATTTCCATTAAAGCCCAAGGATCATTATCTCATTTCAGGATAAGGACTAGATCTATGATTTCATTGGTCTAAGGAACTCCCAAATTAGAGTTCTCCTCTGAAAATGCAGTTTAGTACCTTCTCTGTGAGCATGAAGAGATAAAGTGAATGTTCTGGAATCCCACATGACATGCGACACAGTATGTGTCAGAGAAGGTACTTGAACCCAGCGTTCAAAACTGGTGCTGGCTTCCAGATATACCAGCCTTCCTCTTACTTAAATTCATGCCTCTTACTTTAAATTCAATTTAGCAAACACTGATTAAGCACCTATTGCAAGCTAAAAGTTATAAATGTGATTGTTATATATTTGAAGTTGAATGGTTATAGAGATAAATTAGGTGTGACCCTCTGCCTTGTAAATCCTCTCATGGATTTAATTATCATCTTTATCTCAAATCTAGCCTGCCCCAACCTGTCTGCAGACCTTAAACTGCCTTTCAGATATCCTGAACTGGATGTCCACTAGACATCTTAAAGGTAACAGTCCAAAACAGAACTCATTATCTTTCCTCCCTAACCTCCCCACCCCTATTATTGCAGAGGCCCCACTATCCTCCCAGCCCCCAGACTCATAGCCAAGGGGTAATCCTAGATTCTTCTCTATCACTTACCTCCCAGCTCCAAGCTATTGCAAAGATCTGTCAATTTCACCTCTGTAGTCTATCTTGTAGATTTCACCTGTACAAAGTCTCTTGTAGATTTCACCTCTCCAGCCTCTCTTATAGACTTCGCTTCTACAAAGTCTCTTGTAGATTTCACCTCTCCAGCCTCTCTTATAGACTTCGCTTCTACAAAGTCTCTTGTAGATTTCACTTCCAAGTCTCTCTTATGGATTGCACCTCTGCAACATCTTTCAAATACACCCCCTTTTCTCCTCAGACACTGCCACCACTCTAATGCAGGTCTCTTCACCTCAGCTCTGGACTATTGTAATAACTACTGGGGGAGGGGATGTCTACCTGCCTCTCACCACCCCGACACACACACACATTTTCCATTCAGTCACTGAAGTATAGCTCTGATCATGTCTCCTCCTTACTCAATAAACTCCAGTGGCTCCCTATTGTCTCCAGGATCAAATACAAAAACGCTGTTTGGCATTCAAAGCCCCTCATAACCTAGCCCCCTTCCTCCTTTCTAATCTTACACCTTACTCCACAACACATAACTTTTTGATCCAGTGACAATGGCCTCCTCTCTATCGGTGAATCAGACACTCCATCCCTAAGCTCTGGATGTTCTCTCTGGCAATCTCTTAATACCTAAAGTGTTCTCCCTCTTACTCTCTGACTGTGGACCTTCCTGGCTTCCTTTAAGTCCCAAATAAAATACCATCTTTTACAGAAGGCCTTTTTCTTAACTCCAGTACCTTTTTTCTGTTAATCATTCCCTATTTATCCTATATATAACCTGCTTTTATATATTTGTTTACTTGCTGTGCCCCCCCCCCATTAGATTATAAACTCCTTGAAGGTAGGGACTGCCTTTTGCCTCTTTTTGTATCCCTAGCTTGGCCCATAGTAGGTTCTTAATGTATGTTTATTAACTAAATGACTCATGCAGCTTCAAATTTAAATGTCACACCCACAAGTTACTGTGGGTACACAATATAACATGGATTCATGTTTTCCTGTTATACAGAGGAACACTAAAGAAGACTTCCAATGTCTGGCTGTGGAGCTGGGGACATTCAGCTGTGAAAAGAGGTAAGCAGTAGAGAGCACAAAGCTAAATGAAACTTTTATTGGGAGCTAATAAAATGCTTGTGTTTCCTGATCCTGTGCACTCATAGCCTCAAGCTTTTTCTTTGTATTTCTCGGCACTTAGCATAGGGTCCAGCACCCAGGAAACCCTTAGTAAGTACTAGTTGGCTGATTGATTATGCCACACGTGGACATAAGAGGGGGACTCGTGAAGACTGAGCAAGGAAATAGTGTCTCTACCTCCAGGAGGGTGTGGGAGGGAATCATGGAAACCTTCCTGGAAGAGGTGAAATTTGTGGGATGAGCTGGATTAAGTCTAGTGGAGATGGAGAACATTCTGAGGGAAAGGACAGCATCTGCTCATCAGAGGTTGAGTACAGTGTAGCCATATCAATTTAGAAGGTGAGCAAGGGAGGAAGCAGCATGGTCTAGAAGATAAAGAGCTAGCCTCAGAATCATGAAGACCTCTTCTGCAGTCTACCTATGTGACTTTGCGCCAATCACTTAACCTCTCAGTCCCCTGAACTCCCTACGATTATGATTCACAAAGAAGAGACTGATCTGTGTGATAGAGGAGGTCTTTTCCAGGAGTTCCTTACACCAGTGAAATCATAAGTCTTTTTTTGTGGGGGGAGTTCTTTATCTTTGTTTTTGTTTTTGTTTTTACTGTAGACCTTAGAACTAAGTGTTAGATTTAGATACTTGGTCATTTGGTTGTTTGCTACCCAATTTCACTGGTGTGGACCCTCCTGCCTTTCCTGATGCTGATCACGAGAGGACTTGGTCAAATCCTACTTCTGACATGATCTCTACCTTCTCATCTTAGATAATTCTTAGCCAAATATTTTCATACATTCTCATGAATGATGTGCAGCACATTGTTCTGGAGGAATTCATTAGAGATGGCAAGGTTCTCTAGATGTTTCTGACTATAGAACACATTGTTGTAATTGCCTGAAGAAGGCTTATAACTTGCAGTTGGATGGACAACCCAAGAACTGGTTCGGGTGGGTGCTCTTAGAGAACTCAGGATTCTCCTGGAAACAACTTAAAAAAAACAACAACTCAATATTCATCTAGGGGTGCTGGATGGTTCTCAAACCATGGAATAATATTCTCCAAAGAATTACAGTTGCACATTACCCAAATAGTAATGGAAGGTTGCTGTGCATGTGAGTAGGTTGTGATACATTTCCAATTAGGAAGTGGGCAAGGGAAGCCGTTTTAAGGATATTATCAGAGGTATCTGATGACCAGGAAAGAAACTGGGTCAGTCATGTATTGAGTGCAAGGAATAACCAATGTGGAGAAGATGAGGGAAAGCTGGAACACTAATTCATTGTTGGTGGAGCTGTTAGTTGATCCAACCATTCTGAAGAGCAATTTGGAACAATGCCCAAAGGGTTATAAAAATGTTCATACTTGGGGCGGCTAGGTGGTGCAGTGAGTAGAGTGTTGGCCCTGGAGTCAGAGGGACCTGGGTTCAGATCCAACCTCAGACACTTAACGCACACACAAACAAAAACCTAGCTGTGTGACCTTGGGCAAGTTACTTAACCCCAATTGCCCTCCAAAAAGCAAAAAAAAAAAATGTTCATACTTTTTGACCCAGCAATCCTTTTTCTAGAGCTGTATCTCAAAGAGATCATAAAAATGGGAAAAGGATCCACATGTACACAAATATTTATAGCAGTTCTTTTTGTGGTGGCCAAAAACTGGAAATTGAGAGGATACCCATCCACTGGGGAATGGCTAAACAAGTTGTGGTATAGGAATGCAATGGAATGCTATAGGGCTATAAGATATGATGAACAGATGGACTTCAGGAAAAACCTGGAAAAACCTATATGAACTGATGCTGAGTGAAGTGAGCAGAACCAGGAGAACATAGTACATGGTAACAGCCACAGGCTGTGATGCAGACTTTGATAGACTTAACCCTTCTCAGCAATGCAAAGACCTAAGACAATTCCAAAGGACTCATTATGGAAAATGCCATCCACCTCCAGAGAAAGAACTATGGAGTCTGAATGCAGAGTGAAACAGACTATTTTCCTTTTTTAATTTTTTTTTGCCTTTCTCATGGTTTCTCCCATTCATTGTAATTCTTCTATATAACATGATTAATGTGAAAATATGTTTAATAGGAATGTATATGTAGAGCCTATATCAGCTTGCATGCTGTCTTGGTGAGGAAGAGGGAGGGAGGGAGGAAAAAATTTAAAACTTATGGAAGTGAATCTTTGAAAACTAAAAATAAATTTACTAATAAAAAACAAAAAAGTATACTATAATAAGTAGGTGTATCATAAAAGGGAATAACCAATGGATAGGGATAACCTTTGTGTCAAAATGGTATCTACATAATATCAGGAAGACCTCTGACCCCTAACATGCCCAGAATACCCCCTTGTGGAAGATTCACAGGAAGACCAGAACAAGTCAACTCTCACTTATTAAGAACTTCCTATGTACTAGGCAGGTTCAATCAGGCTACAGTTTTCTCCCTGGAGGACATATTGACATTGAGGAGATCACAGATTCATGAGATTATTAAAGCATTCTCCAGACCCATGGAGGAATGAGGGAAGTTCTGGAAGCTCAATTCTCAATGGGACCCCACCATCACCCTTTTACTTAGTTATGTTATAGTGGCAAAAGATCCAGGCCAGGAAAAAGTCAGGATCCTTGACTCTTCCACAAGATGGCCAGGGAATGTTTTGAAGATAGATCATGCAATGATGCATTTCTCCTGTAGCCAAATAATTCTTGTAGGTATTGAATGGACACTAAAGATGCCTCTACACAGGTCAAGACTCAAAGGAAATGAAGCATTGCTAAAGGAAACTGAAATGAGCCTTTAGTGGCAAAAAAGTGGGTGGGAGAAGAACAGGAAGCCTGAGCTGGAGCAGTGGTGATAGCCTTTGTGGAGAGGCTGGAGAATGGAAGAATCAAACAGAAGAGAAAGGGAAGGAAAAGAGAGGGCAGATAAGAACAGAGAGGCAGCTCTTCTGGAAGAGGAGCCGGTGGGGTGTTCCACAGGGGACGAGGAGGAAGATACTGTTCATCTTCCCAAGAAATAGAGTAGAGCCATGGAAAATAGCAAGAGAGACAATCTACTGAGCATTAGAAGAAAACAGAAGATCAAAGGGCTCTCCCCTGCTCGGGGTGTTGAGGCAACTGTCACCCTGATGACAACAGAGAGATCCGGCTCTTCCTGGGGAATGTACCAAAGACACAGATGACAACTGCTTGCTTCCAATGACTTACAGGGACACGCAGGAGATGGGCAGAAGTCTAAATTGTATTGCTAATAATTGTGAGGTTTTCAGCAAGAAAATGAAGAACACAAGAGTATGGATTGGGTTTTCCTCACGGTTGCTAATTGAAGTCAGAGAATGCAGATGAGAAAAATTAATTTGGGAAGTGAACAACTGGTGAAGGAGGTGATGTCCAAGAATGGAATTTTAATTTCTGGACCAAAGTTTAAAATATAAGGACACAGTACACGTGGACAGAAAGAGCAAATAGACGAGTTTGAAAGCAACAGATCACAAGCCTGGCAATGAGGCATGATATGATGGGGACGGCGGATTTCAGCTCTCTAGACATCTCCTAGAGGTCTTTGTGTCAAAAGTGAAGGAGCTTTCAACTCACCTTAGTGATCATTTCATTCTTCAGAAGGTGGAGGAGCCAATAGGAAAAATTCTATTATGAACCTGATTCTTGCCAACATGGAGGAACTGGTGGCTAGAGTAGAAATTCTGTCAACTCCATTGCATAAATAACCACTCCATGGTCACATTTTGTGATGGGAAGAGGAAATCTGAGCATAATCCAACCTCCGTCCTAGATTTGGGGAAAGAGGATCTCAAAGGGTTCAGCAGAAACATAGGCTGCCATCGAGTAAAATACCACAGGAGCAATCAGTTTAGGATGAAGAGGAAATGCCTAAAATGGGATTATGAATCCCAAAAGGGAGCAACTCCAGTGAGGAGGAGAAAGGAGATTTTTCTAGAGAGACTGATGTGAATGAGCAGGGAAATCACTGCTCAATGTAGATTAAAAAAAAAACATATAGAAGGTGAAAGCAAGGCAAGGCGGCACAAGCCAATGGGAGTGCCTCAGTTCTCTAAAAATGGCATCAGGACCATGGCAGCTTGGAAGGAACTCACATTGGCTAAGGAAGTGAAGAACAACAAAAAGAAGCTTGTTGTTTCTTTTTATCGATAGAGAAAAAGGCAGATTGGAGAAATGAAAGCAACTTTATTTGAGGTGCATGGGACAATGATCCTTGACAAGGACATGAAGCCACGAGTAGTTGCCCACTTCTCATTGTGTTCTTCTTTATCTTCCAAGGAGAATGACGTTAACATTGGAAATGACAGAACAAAGCCCAACTATCAGAGAGCTGATGCCCAGATGAAGTAAGGAGACGGTGGAGCATCGAGTAGATGACCTCAAGTCATGTGAGCCAGAAGAAGCATTTCTTCCCATCCCTTAAGAGATAGCAGGTGTTATTTGCTGAGCTTCCCTCAGTGATAGTGGAAAATGGGTGAGGAACCAGAAGCTAGAGAGAGAAAGACAAATGTCCTGATTTTTAAGAAATGAAGAGAAGAAAGTCTGCCAATTCTAGGCCAGTGAACTTAACTTCTTTTATTGGGAAGAATCATTGAATAAATGGTTTAGAAAGGGGAGCCATGGATACAAAGAGTCAGCCTGGCTTCATCAACAACAGAGCCTGGTTTTGTTTGTTTGGGTTTTGGACAGGATTCCTAAACTAGAGAAATCATGTGGATAGAGATTTCTCTATATTTTAATCAAAATTTAGTCAACAGTCAGTAAACATTTGTTTAGCACCTACTATGCACCATGCCCTGCAGTATGTGGTAGGAACAGGAACACACACACACACACACACACACACACACACACACACACACAGAATAAAAGAAAAACAGTTTCTGACCTCAAGAAGCTTACAGTATAATGGAGGAAAAGGTAACACACACAAGAAAGCTGAAAAATGAGGGGAAGGGGAGGAGGTACTTGGGTCTAGGGACATGGTGAAGGAGCCAAAGAAATCCAAAATGAGTATAGCCAGGAAAGGACTGAGGATGTGGCTGCAGCTCCTTTAGGTAAAGGATCTAATATGAGCCTCGTGGAGAAGCTGGAGTGGTATGGGTGATATGAGAATGTGTTTAGACGAATTTGAAACAAGTAGGCTAGCCAGACCCAAAGAAGAGTGGTTTACGGTTTAGATTGAACATGTCTGTAAAACTCCCAGGGAGTTCTCCTAGGACTTCTGCTTAGTCCTGTCCTGTTTTAACAACTGCATGCATTAAGTCACAGATGGCAAACTTATCCCATTTACAGGAAACACAAAGCTGGGAGAGATATCTAAAATGGAGCACCACCAAGTCAGGATCCACCATTAGCCCAAATCAAATTCAATAGGGATCAATGTTGTCTTACATGTGAGTACTAAAAAATCAACTTAAATACAAGATAGAAAGGAAAGGTTTGACAGGAGTTGTTCTGAAAAATATCTGGGGATTTTAGTGGACTTCCAGCTCACTAGGCATCAGACATGTAATACTCAATTTACTGAGTGACCAAGCTTTCAGAAAAGACAAGAGGACAGGTCTACTGTATTCAGCCTTCCTCAGACCTTCTCTGCAGTATTAGCACCAGGGTGAAGGACATTACTAAGTGGAGAAGTGTCCAGAAGATGACAACTAGGCAAGTGAAGGGTATTGCATCTATGTCATAGGAGGGAGTAGGGAGTGTTGAGCCTGAAGAAGAGAAGAGCCAAGGAGACTCAAGGGAATCCTTCTCCAAGGATTTGGAAAGTCAGCATATGCAGAATTGATGAGATTGGTTCCATTTGACTCCAGGAGGCAGAAGCAAGAGAAGAGGATAAGTGGCAAAGAGGCTAATTTAGGTTTGAGATCAGTCGGTCAACTAGCATTTTTTTTTCCTTTTGGAGGGCTATTGGGGTTAAGTAACTTGCCCAAGGTCAAACGGCTAGTTTTTGTGTTTTAAGTGTCTGAGGTCCAATTTTGAACTCAGGTCCTCTTGACTCGAGAGTCGGTGCTCTATTCACTGTGCCATCTAGCCACCCCTTCAACTAGCATTTATTATTTTTTTTAATAATACTTTATGTTTTCTCCAATTACATGTTAAAACTTTTTAAACTTTATTTTAAAGCTTTGAGTTTCAAGTTCTTTTTTTTTTTTTAAGCAATTGGGGTTAAGTAACTTGCTCAAGGTTACACGGCTAGTCATTATTTATGCGTGGGTGCTCATTTTCTGAGGCCGGATCTGATCTCAGGTCGTCCCAACTCCGAGGCCGGCGCTCTTACTCACTGCGCCACCTAGCCGCCCCTTGAGTTTCAAGTTCTAATCTTCCCTCCTTCCTTTCCCTCTCTCCTCCCCGAGATAGTAAGCAATCTGATATAGGTGTGCAATCATATAAAGCATTTATTAAGCACCTACTGTATGCCAGGCACTGTGCTAAGTTCTGAGGGTCTACAAAGAAAAGCAAAAGGCAGTGGCTGCCTTCAAGGAGCTCACAGTCTATTTGGAGAGACACCATGCAAACACCTGTGGACAAACAAGCTATAAACAGGAGAAGTTGGAGATAATCCCAGAGGGAAGGTACTAGAATTAAGATGGTGGTAAAGGCTTTTTGAAGCAGGTGGAAATTTGGCCAAGTCTTTAAGAAAGCCAAGGGAAGCCAGAGGCAGTGATGAGAAGGGAAAGCATTCCAGACAGGCACACAGCCAGAGAAAATGCCTGGAGTCGGGAAGTGTAGCTCAGCAGGCCAGGGTCACTGAATGCAAGAGAGCAAGGAATAAAAACTCTGGGAAGGGAGGAGAGGGCTGGGTTCTGAAGGGTTTTGAATACCAAGCAGTGCATTTTATATTGATTCTGTTTTTTTGGATTCAGTAAACTCCAATGGCTCCCTATCAACTCCAGGATCAATGAATGGTCAGACTTGCATTTTAGAAAGATCATTTCCCCAGCAGAGTGGAGGATGGATTGGAGTGGGGAACAACGTGAGGCAGGCAGACCTCACTAGCAGCTAGGACAATAGTCCAGACGTGAGATGATGAGGAGGCAGTGTCAGAGAAGGGACGCTCTGAAGGTAGAAACAGCAGGACTTGACCAGTGCTCAGATCCTGAGCATGAGAGACAGTGAGGAGTTGGGGATTACCCCAGGGCTGGGAGCCTGCATGACCCCATCATTGGTGCTGCCTTCAACAGTGATGGGAAAGGGAGGAAGAGGGCAGGGTTTTTGAGGAAAGGGAATGAGTTCAGCATGGGCCTTGCTGAGTATAAGATGTCTCCTGAACATTACATTTGATATGTCTAGTAATTCAAGATACAAAATCAGAGGTCAGTGGAGATATTGGGGCCAGACAAGTAGATCTGATGATAGAGATGATCATTGAAACAATGGAGTTGATGAGATCACCAATTACATTTTCTAAAAAGAAGAGAAGAAGGCCCAAGACACAGCCTGGGGCAACACCCACAATTAATTGGCATAGCCTGCTTGAAGATACAACAAAGGAGGTTGAGAAAAAGTGGTCAGATTGGTTAGAGAAGGATAAGGAGATATTGTGTTTTGTTTAAAACAGTATTTTCTTTTCTAATTACATGTAAAGATATTTTTCAACATTTTTTGGTTTGTTTTTGGTTTTTTTTTTGCTTTTGGGGGGGGCAATTGGGGTTAAGTGACTTGCCCAAGGTCACATGGCTAGCTTTTCTGTATTAAGTATCTGGGATCAGATTTGAACTCAGGTCCTCCTGACTCCAGGGCCAGTACTCTATTCACTGTACCACCTAGCCACCCCTAACATTAAGTTTTTATAAGATTTTGAGTTCCAAAATTTTCTCCCCCTTCCTTTCCCCCTTCCCAAGATGGCAAGCAATCTGATATAGGTTATATATGTGCCATCATGTTAAATGTATTTCCACATTAGTCATATTGTGAAAGAAAAAATAGAACAGAAGGGGGAAACTATGAAAAAACAAAAACAAAATGAAAATAGTCTTTTTTGATCTGCATTCAGACTCCATAGTTCTTTCTCTGGAGGTGG
This sequence comes from Gymnobelideus leadbeateri, assembly GCA_011680675.1. Lineage (NCBI taxonomy): Eukaryota > Metazoa > Chordata > Mammalia > Diprotodontia > Petauridae > Gymnobelideus > Gymnobelideus leadbeateri. Next base: position 265,478 of record WOXC01005011.1, read on the forward strand.
ACAGCATTTTCCATCATGAGTCTCTTTGGGATTGTCTTGGATCATTGCATTGCTGAGAAGAGCTGAATCATTCATAGATTCTCATTTCACAATGTTGCTGTTCTTCTGGTTCTGCTCACTTCACTCAGCACCAGTTCATGTAAGTCATTCCAGGTTTTTCTGAAGTCTGCCTACTCATTTCTCATAGAACAACAGCACTCCATTACATTCACATACCACAACTTGTTCAGCCATTACCCAATTGATGGAGAGCCTCTCGATTTCCAATTCTTGGTCACCATAAGAAGAGTTGCTATAAATATTTTGTACATGTGGGTCCTTTTCCATTTTTTATGGTCCTTTTGGTATGTGGGTCTAGTAGTGGTATTGCTGGATCAAAGGATATGAACAGTTTTATAGCCCTTTAGACATAGTTCCAAATTACTCTCCAGAATGGTTGAGTCAATTCACAACTCCACCAACAATGCTTTAGTATTCCAATTTCCCCACACCTCCAACATTAATCATTTCCCTTTTTTGTCTTTAGTCAATCTGATAGATGTGAGGTAGCACCTCAGAGTTGTTTTAATCTGTAGTTCTCTATTCAATAGTGGTTTAGAGCATTTTTTCATATGATTATAGATAGCTTTGACTTCTTCAGAGAGATGGTGTATTGAAAACCTAGAAAAGAGAGTGTCAGGGAGAAGAGAATGATCATCAGCTTTGAAGGCTACAGAGAGATCAAGGAGAATGAGGATTGAGAAAAAGCATTAGATCTGGCAATTAAGAAATCACTTGTAACTTTGGAGAGAGGAAGTTTGGTCAGAGGATGAGATTGGCAGCCAGACTTCAGAGAGTTAAAAAGAGAGTGAGAGTAGATGCCTTCTCAAGGAGCCTCACTACACAGTACCTAGCACATAGTAGGTGCTAAATAAATGATTGTTGATTAATTATAAAAAGGTGGAAAAATATAGGATGATGGCTAGTAGAGGTAGACAGATCAAGTGAGGTTTTCTCAAGAAGGAAGGAAACAGAGACCTATTTGTAGTCAGTAGGGATGATAGAGGAGGCAATCTGCCAAAGAAGACAGGACTTCTTGTGCATATAAAGATAGGGGTTTGCTTTGGCAAGGAAAAGGAATGCTTCTTTACCTGAGATGGGTGACGGGGGATACTGTGGCAGAAGGTATCTGGGGGAGAGGAAACAAGTGGAGGGGAGAGGAGGGAACTCTTAATGACATCAATTCTTTTTATCCTGAAATATGAAGCAAAGTTTTCAACTGAAAGAATGTTGTGTAGGGAGGACAGAGAGGGAGTAATGGGATTCTGGAGAAGGAATGAAAAGGTTTGGAAAAGCCATTGTTATGAGTAGGATAGCAAGTTCATTGGGGAGTTAAGACAGGCTGGTCAGCAAAGCATTATCTAACCTAAATTTGTGTCAGCATGGTTTCATGATTTTCTCCAGCTTTGTTCAGTGGCATGTGTGGAGAGGCAAAGGCAGTGGATGGTGAATATAATCCAAGGCTGGTGTTTGTAAGGGCAAAGATAAGGGGCCAGAGACTCAAGAGAAGAGGGCAGCATATTGCTGAACTGGCTCTTTGGGGGATCCTGGGCAAAGGAAGAGAATTAACCAGAGCATGGATGATGGCCTGGGAGAAAACAGAGGGCTCAAAGGTTTGGAGATTGTGGTGAGGAGGAAGAAAAGGGACTTCAAAGGCAGAGGGAGACGTGGAATGAGAGCAGACTATGATCATATAAAGGAATTCCAGAGTGCACCAACATGGAAGTGGAACATTTGTGAGCGAAGGTAAGATCCAAGGTATGCCCATCTCTGGGGGGGCGGGGAGCAGGTCATGGAAATAGGTAAGTTCAGGACTTGAGAGGCAAGGATATCTGAGGGAATATCAATAGGCGTATTGACCTGCCCTAGTATGAAGTAACTTGCCCAAGGTTACACATCTAATGAAAATCAGGGCTAGGACCAGAACTCCCTCCCCCAATGCCATCTTGTACCTGTCTTGCCTCCTAGCACATGCCCCAGTGCTGCCATTGTTTTGGGAAAGGGAATAGAAATTGACCACCTGGTAGATGAATGAGATTGTATTTCTTGGTACTTAATACAGTGCCTTTATCTAGTAAATTCTTACTAGATAATTGTTCATCCATTCCTTCATTCTATTAGTCACTTGTTTCCATTAAACTATTTCCCAACTCTCTGATCTTTCAGTTTCCTCATCTGTGAAATGGGCATGCTAAATGATACCCACTCTAGCCACTTCCCAGGATTGTTGTAAGGATAAACCCATGGGATCCTCTGCAGAAGTTAAAGGCACCAGGCATATTGTGAAGCGTGATTATCATCATATTTAGTCAATGTCCTTTTGTTCTATATGCATTCATTAAGCACTTGCTGTCTGTAAACCTTGATGTTATGTTCTGGGGATTCAAGAGGGGGGAAAAGCAGTCCCTGCCTTCAAGGAGCTTACATTCTTCTGGGGGGTAACTGGAGCGGGGAGAGAGAACATCCCTACAGGGGAGCACCAGAGCTGAGCCTTGAAGGAAGATGAGGATTAGAAGGCAGGGGTGAGGAGGGAGGGCAGATACCTGGGAGCCGGAGATGGACCACCCAGGTTAACAAGCATCTAACAGTTTTGTTTGGCTTGCATATTGAGTGAGTAAAAAGAAGAGAAATGGGAAATACATCTTGAGAATCAGGCAGGAGGCAGATTGTTCCAGGCTTAGAAGTTTTCATTTAATTGTAAATGCTGTCCGGTTCAACCCGGCCCCTGAATCATGGAGACGCGCCGCCTGCCGAAGCACCCTCCAGATTGATCGAGTAGCCTTGATTATCGCCTGAGACCTTCTCCACAGTACTTGAGGTGACAGTGAGGAGAGAGGAGCAAGGCTTGGTCCTTGTTCTGACAGATTTAATTCCACTCCCCCACGTGTGAGAGGCTGGAAAACAAGCTGAGCTTCTCCCAGCCTTCTCCCTCCCCCCTCCCTCCCTCTTCTCTCCTCTCCCTTCCCTTCTCCATCTCTCCCAGAAAACCACTAATATTGGACAAGTGTGTATGTCTGTCTGTGTGGGGGTTAATGCTGGGCTTGAGGGGGGGGGGGGAAGATGATGTTTCCTAGTTTGGAGCACCTACTACAACGCCTGGCACATAGTGGGCATTCAAAAGCGTTTATGGGTTGATTGACCCAAATACAAATTCTCGGCCCTGGAATAAATACCACCTGAAACGCTGGGGCAAAGACAACTGCACGTGGGAGGTGAGACTGTATGGCGGAAGAGCTCAGACCTCTAGAAACAAGGTTCTGTCCGAGCACTAGCCTTTGGAGGGGAGACAGAGACCCCAGGATGCCATCCATGGAGAAAGAGGGTAGGAAAGCACCAGGGCTAATGAGGCTAAACTCTGTTGTTTCCAGTTCAGTTATTTTTAGAAGTAACAATGTGGAGTCAGGAAGATCTGAGTTCCAGTCTTGCTTCAGATATTTATTAGTTGTGTGCCCTTTGGGAAGTCACTTAACCTCTAAGCCTCAGTTTCTACATCTGTAAAATGGGTATAATACTAGGACCTCCCTCAAAGAGTCGCTGTATGACCCACATGAAATAATCATTTATTAAGTTCCAAGTCCTGTGCTAAGCACTCAGATACCAAAAGAAGCAAAAGACAGTCCCTGCCCTAAGGAGCTTTCAATCCAATAACCTACATGCAAAGCCCCTTTCAGACTTTAGAGGGATATTTAAATAAATGCTATCGACCATTAAAACTTCACTGTTAGCATGCTTTCTCCATCCAAGCCTAGTGCATGTAGTAGGCTCTTAATCAAAGGGGTGGAGCAAGTGAGGAAAGCTGGGTCTTTTCCAGTCATAGAGAAGCATAGGCTTTAAGTGATAGATATGGGAGCGAGTGCAAAGCAGTTTTGTGCTGGGCGTGGGTGGGCCTGGGGCTCCATTCTTGAGGGGCATGATGGGAGAAGAGCTTTGTCAGAGAAGGTGCTTTCAATTACATCCAAAATGTTCTGGATAGAGCCAGCAAGAAAGCAACTTCCCAACCGCCTTCTCCCTGAGTCTGGAAAGCAGCAGCCTCTGCCCAGAGGTGTTCCAGTCAAGGACTGCTCTGACTTTACCTGCAAGTAGGAACATAGCTCTTTGAAGCTTGAAAGGGACTGTGCCTGGTTATGAGAATCTCCTTGAGGGCAGGCTGTCTTTTGCTTCTTTTGGTATCTTGAGCACTTACACAGAGGATGGTGTTTAGATGCAGATGCAGAGGCCTTGGGTTTGAATCCTGACTCTTCTGATTTCCTGAATGGCTTTGGATCCCCTTTTCTGGGTCACCTACTGATCTGTAAAATGGGAGATTTGTACCAAATGCTCTCTCAGATTGGTTTTGAGCTTATGAAATTCTGTCTTCTCTGTAAAATGTGGAAGTGGGTCTAGGTCAGGAGTTCTTAGCCCCTAAATGTCAAAGAAGTCATGAATGTGAATGGTAAAAAAATACATTTTTATTTCAATGTGTTTCCTTTGAAATACTCTTTTTATTTTAATTTTATGCTTTTAAAAATGTGATTCTGAGAAAGGGTCCATAGGTTTCACCAGATTGAGTGCTAGACAGGGCCATAGTTGAAGCACTCTTGGTCCAGATGTCCCATAACTCTCCCATCCAAGTCTAAATCTTTTTTGTTTCTTGTGGCAGGTGGGGGGCAGCAGACCTGTGACTGTCCCTGTTAGGGGACCCCTGGTGTGCAGCCCCCACAGATGTAGAACAGTAATTGATCTGTAAGCCAGAAATCTAAGGGGATTATGTCTGGGGGCCTGTGGTCACACAGCTAGTATAGGTACAGGGGAAAGACCTTGGTTCAGATCTCACCTTGGTGACTCACTACCTGTGTGACCTCAGACCAGGCAGACAGCCTCCCTGGACCTTGGTTTCCTAGGTTGGACCAAACAGTCCCTGAAGTCTCTGCCTGTTTGAGAGCTGGGATCCCAGGGGCAGACACAGTCCTCCCTGGCCCTGTGTCCGGCCCACTATGCCAATGCTGCTCCTCCTGATTTCTTTCATGGACCAAGAATTTCACAGCAAATGCTCTTTTCAGATAAACATTAAAAGTTCCATTTAAGAGAGGAGGACATTGAGGCTAAAAGAGGGGATGGGACCTGCTTGTGATTACAGTCTTCTGTCTGCCTCTTGACCCCCAAGTTCATGTTCTTCTCCCATCACTCACTGGGGGAATGGACCCAGGGCCTATGTGACCTTGAGCAACTCACTTAAGTCTCAGAGAGCAGAGCCACAAGGGGCCCTAGAGATGGGGCCAACATCTCCCAGGTAGGGAGCCCAGAGCATCCTTCCAGGCCCGGGCCTTTAGGATGCTGCTGTTTGCCTCCACTCCCTCCAGAGCAGGAAATGCCACCCAGACCACAGGATCCTCTACCTACTGAAATTCGAGTCAGCAAGCATTTATGAAGTGCCTGCTGTATGCACAACTCTTTTTTTTATCATGATTTCTAAGCTTGTGGGTGGCCTCAGAGCCGGGAAGGAGTGGATTCAAGTATCACCTCTAATCCACACTGGCTGTGTGACCTTGAACAAGTCTCTGTCCTCTCACTGCTCTGGGCAGCTCTCTAAGACTGATTTTCAGACAAGGTTCTGACCTGCCATGGAGGGATCCCTCGAGGGGAGCTCTGATGGGAAGAAGGTATTGGAGCCTGTGGAGGGGAGCATGGGAAGTGTTCTAGGGATGGGGAATAGCCTAGAATGTTCTGTGTTCCAAACACTGACCAGTCTGGCTGGCCTCTGAACATGTGGAGGGACAAATGAATGAGGAGATTCAGGAAGAAGGGGCTTAAAAACTCCCAACCCTGGGAGTTACACCTGCCTGCTTGTTGTCCATGACTCATGATGCTACATCCTGGTCTCTGCTGGGAGTAATCACTTAATAAATGCCTATTGACTGACTACTCCTGGAGACAATACGGAGTCATTGGAGTTTACTGAGGAGGGGAAGGACATGGGCAGCCTGGTTCAGGCAGCCTCGATGGGGCCCCAGACGGGGGCCGAGTGGACACAGCTGCTACAGAGCCGAGGCAAGGGCCAGAATGAATAATAACAACAAGCAATGCTAAGAGCCAGCATGTTTATTTACTGCTTTAACATGGGCAGAGAACTTCGTAAATATCACATTTTATTCCCCAAAACAGCCCTGGGAGATCTTAAAGCTGTCATGGTCATTACCATGGTACAGGTTAGAAACTGAGGCAGACAGCACTAAGAGACTTGCCCAGCATCCTCCTCACAACAGCCCAGGGATGCAGGTGCCATTATTATCTCCATTTTACAGATGAGGAACCTGAAGCAGACACAGGCAAAAGGATGTGCCCAGGGTCACGAAGCCAGTAAGTGTCTGAGGCAGGATTTGAACTCAGGTCTTTATGACTCCTGGTCCGAAGCCATGTCAATGGGGCCCGCTTAGTTGCCTAGAAAGGTAACTGTGTGAGTAGATGGGAGAGCAGTCCTGCATGTCAATTAGTGATACCGGGAGAGGGTCTAGAATAGAAGCTGATAATGCCCCTGGGGTTCTTGAAGGTCCCCCAGATGGCAGTACCCTCCAGAAAAAATGGAGAAGCTTGGAAAAGGGGAGATGATGAGTTTTGTCTTGGACACGCGGAGTTTGAGATGTATAAGGCGACTGATCTGCGGTCTACAAGAGGCACTTGAGGGCCCAGTGACTGCAGCTCAGAAGCATGGTGAGGGCTGAATGTAGAACCCCGGGAGTCCTCTGCAGAAAGAGGACAAGCCCCCCCCCCCCCCCCCATGGGAACTTGCGGGATCCCAAAGCAGGACAGTAGCGGGCAGAAGAAAGAAGGGGGCCCAGGGCGGAGCCCTGAGGAAGGCCTGAGACATCAGCAGAGGGACTGAGCAAAGCCAGCAGGGGCAGAAGCCCGCAGAGGAGAGGGTGGTCCCCAGGGGCCAATGCCAGAGACAGCGCGAGAAGCGGGAGGATTCAGACAAGGTCGGCAGGCTGGGGACCCTCAGAGAGAGCAAGTTCAGTGCAGTGATGAGGCTCGAGACCGAGTGCAGAGCACGGGAAGGTGTTTGAAAGGAGCAGAAGGGGAGCGGACAGCTGTCTCCTGGGAGTTTGGTAGTGAAAAGCAGGAAACAGGACAGTAGCTTGGTGGGGTGGGAGAATGCGGTGAGAAGCGTTCAGAGATGGAAGAGACGCCTTCCTAAACGTTAGGGGCAGCCCTGAAGTCCCCGGGCATCCTGAACAGAGAGCTGGCCGAGGAACCCCCAAGACCTGAGTTCAAGTGCTGCCTTCAGCACATCCAAGCTGTGTAAGCCTCAGCCTGGCTCTAGGCAACTCTCTACAACTACAAATTGCAGAAAAGATGCTGAACTGTACTGGGGCAGCTGGGCGGTTCAGTGGTGAGAGTGACCCGCTGAGTTCGAACCTGGCTCGGGACGTTTACCAGCTATGAGCCAAGCCACTTAGCCTCTGCCTGCCTCATTCTCCTCAGTTGTGAAATGCGGTTAATAACGGCTCCTCCCTCTCAGGGTGACTGTAAGGGTTGGAGGAGATGATCACAAGGCTCCTAGCACAGCCCCAGGCACAAAGTGGGTGTCTAATGAGTCCTTGTTCCCTTCTCCCAGCTAAGGCATGCACAGGGTCTGGAGGAAGGGATGCCAGACATGGGATCAGTAAGGGCTGGGTTCAGATCTCACCCCGAGGTTTATTTATTTTTCAATCAATCGACATTTATTACGTGTCTACCACGTGCCTGGGGGCTCATCCCCGCCCCGTATAAAATGGGTGCTGCCCCTCCCTCCCCCACTACTCCCTCTCCCCACCTTTCCCTCTCCCACCCCTCCTTCCCCCCTCCCCCTCCCTTTCCCTCCTCCCTCTCCCCATCCCTCCCTCTCCCCCACCCTCCCTCTCCCCCTTCCCCCTCCTCCTTCCTTTCCCCCTTCCCTCTTCCCATCCCTCCCTCTCCCCATCTCTCCCTCTCCCCATTCCCCCTCCCTTCCCCCCTTTCCCTCTCCCCACCTTTCCCTCTCCCACCCCTTCCTCCCTCCCTCCCTCTGTTGTGACGGGCTCCAGGCAGCAGAGGAGTCCTTCTGACCACCAGGCAGACAGTCAGGGCCCTTCCCGTGTCCTATGTTTCCATGGTAACGCCTGCCAGCATAGCAAAGGCTGGTTACATATGTAAAGCATTTTTGCAAAAAAAAAAAAAAAAAAAAAAAAAGCATTCTGTGTGTCAGAGATTAAGACTGTGGTTAGGGGCTGAGGGCTAAATCTAGGGTCCGATTGGTGCCGGAGAAAGCTCCCTTGACCAGTACAGAGCAGTATCTACTTTAAACCCACTGTATACCCAGTGGGGAGCAGGACCCCCTGGGGATCCTTAAGAGACCCTTTCAGGGACTCTGGCAGGTCCAGATGACTTTCATAACATTGCAAGTCCTAATGTAACAAATATATAGAAATACTTATATGTATGTTATATATAAACAATATCTAAGATATTTTCATTTCCAACATGGTAAGTACCAAGATATAGCATAAAGCAAAAGTTCTTGGACAGAGTCCTTGACAATATTCAAGAGGATGAAGGGGTCCTGAGACCAAAAAGCTTCTCTACACCTTGGTTTCAGAGAATTATTTGGCAATATGGAGACATTAAGTAGCCAAGGGCCCCATAGCTAGTATATCTATCTAAAGGCACAGCTCAAACCCAGGTCTGCTGGTTCTGACTTCATCTCTCTTATCAACTACTTCATGCTGTCTCTTATTTGCTATTGTTGTTGTCGTTATATTAATGATAATTATTAACATTATAAATAAAAATGATAACATTAAATTATACAAATATAACTAATAACAAAATAGAATTCAGCATCCTCCAAATCCAAGCACTTTGGTATCCTCCACAGAGCCATGTGAAAGAGGTTTGGTATCCAGCCCTTGGACCTTACTCAGATTCTGGCCTTATCATTTACCATCCATATGACTATGGACAAGTCACTTTCCTTCTCTGGGGCACATTGCCTTCAGCTTTAACAGTGAAGGGATGGAGAGGGATGGCCCTAATGATCTTTCTAGTTCTAGTCCTATGGTGTCTCTAAGAAAGTACCAAATTGCCCCTGAGAAGAGCCCAGATCTGGCTTTCCATCCCTTGAGTTTATCCAGGAACCCACAGTTGGGTGAGAACTGGCCTGGCTAGAAGTGGTAGAGTGCTTTGGGTGTAGAACAATAGCCAACATCATACAAAGTGTCAGATGGGTCTGACACATGTCATCTACTAGAGGCAGTTGAGGACCAGTGGCTGCAGCTCAGAAGCATGACTCCCCTGGCCCCCACCACCAGAAGACCAGGTAGGTTGCCTTTGACCCCCCCTCCAGGGTTCTCCCATACCCTCTGTGGCATTTGGAGAATTCTAAACCAGTAGTAGGTGTGGGACCCTCATGCCCCAATCCCATTTAACCACAAACAGGTAAGACTTTACAACAGAGTGCCACTTCAAAGATATAATAACAAATATACAAACATACTCCCCAACACATGACCACAATTCCCTCTACCACCCATACTAAGTACATCATATTCTGGAGAGACCAAGGGGATTAAACTCATAACTTAGCTTAGTTTTATATAGCACAGTCCCAAGCTCCAGGTCCAAAGTCCCTCTGGGGCTTGAGTGTTAAGCACCCTGATTTCTCTAGACTCCCCTGCTCCTCGGGCTGGCTCCAACATAACATCCCTCATGGAAGCCTGGTTCTAAGGCCTCCATGGCTCATTCTGGATCTGGTAGGGAGTCTACCTCTCATACCTGAGAGTAAGAAGGAAAAATGAAACAGCAGATCTATTTCTTGGGGCCAGGGAGTCTAACAGGAGCGATGGAGCAGAAGGAAGACCATCCTTCAGCCCTGTCACTGGTTCAATTGGTGGCACCCTTACTGCGGGTGAGGGTCACCCTGTAACTCTCTGGACACTAAACAGTAAAGAGAGCACAGTCTGTTCTGGCCACTCAGCCCAGTAGAAGGAGGCTATTCTAACCCATGTGGTAGGAGAACACAGGATGTCTTCTCCCAGAAGCAAGATACCTCCATGTTAGGCCAGTTGGATATGCTCCGATGTCTCTATTACAGATTGATTTGTTTTGCTAAACTCTAAGAGTTCTATTGTAGGGGTAAGGTAGTAGCTGGAAAACACCAATAGTTTAGAATAAAAAACCTCTGTAAACATTTACTTAATTTTTTAAAAACTTAACTACATAATAAAGACAAAGCCTAGAAGACCTCAGAACCTCGATTGAATGGGATGAAAAGCCCTGTGTCCAGAGGCTTGATCCTATGACCTGTCTCCCTTTTCTTGGTAGTGGCAGACTATGGGTGTGGAAAGTCCCATACACTGTTGTGGGAGGTGACTTACCTTGGGGAAGGGGCGAATGCAATGCCTGAAGTATAGAAAACAAAAATCATTAAGACTTTTTTGGAAAGTGAATTACTATGTCAATGTGCAGTCCCTCTCAGCCTATACCATCAGGGTTCTCTTTCCATCAGAGAGAGGACAGCAAGGTTAAGCCTCTTCAAGAGTGGCCCAGATCAGAAGCAGAGTGCCCTGTTCCAACTTAAACCAATTACTGTTTAATGCTCCCATTACAGGCTGAGTCTCAGCAAAGGAAATGTGTGCCCCTGACTTATTATGCTGCTCAATTTATGCCCCAAATAAAAGTTTAGTTGCATTTAGCTCATTTATAAAGTTGGACCTTTGACCTGGGCTGAAGTCAAGACACCCATGCACACAACTGGATGGTGGCACAGCATTTTTTTCTACTTCATTGATGAGAGTATTCTTTGAAAGTTCCCTAAATTCCAGCCTAAACTGATTTTTAGTAACTAGGGGCAGGGAGGCAGTGGGGAGAAGGAGAACATTGGCCTGGGACTCGAGACATCTGACTTCTGGTGGTACTGGATCTGCTGTAAATTGACCTGAAACACATCCCTGTCCTTCTTTGATGAAAGACCAGGAACATCCCCTCTGGCATAAGCTCTGGCAGAGTGGATAGAGTTCTGGGCTTGGAGTCCAAAGATGTGCATTCACATCTCCCCTCTTATGTTTATTAGTTCCCTCAGTCTCATTGTGTGTAAAATGGGTACAATAATACCGTTAGGACAGAACTCACAGGATTATGAGGCTTGCAGGAGGTGATGCTTGTAAAATGCTTTGCAAACTTTAGAGCAGGAAATTATTGCAAATATTCCTCTTACTTTTACCTTACTCTCCTCTTGTTCAATGAAGCCAATACTAGTCAGGCTTTGTACCAGGCGCTGTCCTGCTTTCACCCTTGAAGATCGAATGTTCTGTGAACTCTTCTACTAGGGTTCAGATGATGATTTTGTAATTGACTGTAAGAGTTGGGATGAAAGCTCATCTTCTCCAGCCTCATGGGAGGGATCAGGGGGACAGCTCCAGGGACAATTATCATAAAAAGATACTAGCTAGCAGGGGGCTTTACGTTTTACAAATATTAGCAGATGGGCTGAGGGGGATTATCTGCCTCTCCTTCCCCCTTTCTATATTGTTTCTATATTATCTCTACATTGTTAAAGCTTTCTGCTGGTATGGTGATATCTTTGTTTTTAAGACATTTTGTTGTTGAGTTTGAAATGCCTGTGGGAAGTTCAGCTCAAATGTTCTGTGGGCAGTTAGTGATGGAGCTCAGGGGAGGAACTAGGTCAGAAGATGTAGCTCTGGGAGTTATCTGTATAGAGATGGCAACTGAACCCACTGGAGCTGATGAGGTCACCGAGTGAAAGAGAAAAGAGAAAAGGGTCCAGGACATAGCTTGGCATCTGCTTCCAATTAGTGGGTATGACATGGATGATGAATCACTCAATCCATTAGTCAATACACAGAGTAGACTGAGAAGGAGTGATCAGACAGTCAGAAGGAAAACCAAGAGAGGAAAGAAAATCCAGAGAGAAGGTGGTTAATAATGTCAAATGTTTAGCAGAGGTCCAGACAGAAAGGAATTCAGAAGTCATTACATTTGATAATTAAGAGAACTGATAACTTCGGAGGGAACAGTGTTAGTTGCATGATGAGTTTGGAAGCCACATCACAGGGGATTAAGAAAAGAGTGAGAAGAAAGGATGAGGTGACACCATGAGTAAATAACGTTTTTGAGGCATTTCTGTGAGAAAGAGAATAGCTTTAGGACTGGAATGGGGACGATGAGATCTGTGAGGATTTTTAAAGACTGGGGACCCAAGCATGTCTGTAAGCAGCGGGAAGAGTGATGGGGAGACTGGAGATTAGAGAGAGGGAGGCGTTGAGAATTTGGGAGAAGATGGAAGGACCTGGGGTCAATGGTATAATTTCTATGTGTAAGAGAGTGAGCTTCTGAAGATGAGCACAGCCATTAGGTCATGGGGCTTTTGCTAGGTATTGTTAGCTGCTAATTTTTACAGCAATGAGTTGCATGGCTTCTACTATTCCCCTTCATATTTAAATTAATCACAAAGACTGGGTTCCTTAAAGATAATCTTTTGGTAATTTCTGGTGGCAGCAACTTGGGTCTGAATTCATAGAATCAGAGATGATAAGTTTTTCCACGTCCGCAAACAAATCTTCACAACTAAGCTATTTGTTTGGTTCTTTTTGGATGCCATATTGTTGTTTAATACGATGGTTATACATGGAGGGTTTCACCAGTTCCATAGGTCCCTTTTGGAGGTTATATCTGACATGCCCAACTGCATGTGTTTTCCATTAGAGTTTCTTTTGGCTTGTGGATATTTGCTGATTTCAAAGGTATTTCTGTAGGTTTTTTACCTACTTATCATGTGCTATTGGGATGATGATGATGATGATGATGATGATGATGACAATGATGGTGGTGATGATGATGATGGTGGTGGTGATGATGGTTGAAATGGAGGAAAGTCATCAGTGAGAAAGGTTTTGCTAAGGTTGGCCTGGAGTGTACACATTAGGGGAGGTAGGGATTGGAGAATCTCTTTCTGGACTACTCAGTAATATTGTTAGAGACATGGGGCCAAGGACTACTGCTAAATTAAGAGCTGACCTTCAGGACCACACTCTAAATTGGATGTGATTACATCTTACCCAGGCTCAAAAGTCTGACATCTTGTTAAGACCACAGTCTATACTCATCACATCACTTACTGTTGCAATGATTAAGGGCCTTCATAAGGTTTACCAACCACAAGAAGACAGCACCCTCTCCCGGGGGCTATTCCTGGTTCAGCTGATTTATGATAGCAGCCCATGCTAGGTTAATTCCAGGCCCCAGACCATCCTTCCACACCCAAACTTTGGCCAGAAAATCCATAAATGTGTATAACATGTACACTCAGCCCAAGTTAGAGCAGGAAGGGGACTTGGAGATCACTGAATCCAGCCCTCTCATTTCATAAATGGAGAAATTGAAGCCTGAAGGGTAAAGTCACTTGCCCAAGACCACACAGCCAGGAACAAAAGTCAGATCCTCCAATTTGTGGTCCCCAGTTTCACAGCATCAGACAATGGGGAAGGTCGTGGATTTTGGAATCAAAGGATCTGGATTGAAATTCCAGTGCTGCCAGGACTGTAGGACGTTGGGCAAGTCACTTAACCCTTCTATGCCTTAGCTTCCTCATCCATAAATGAGTAAGCCTCTAAAGTTCCCTGTAGCTCTAAACCTGATGCTATGATTCAGCAATCAGTTTAAGCCAAAACCAAAAGTGTGGTTTGCTGCTAAGGCCATGTTTCCCTAGTGTTGAGACAATAATGGCTGGCATTTATCTAGTTCTTTAAAGTCTACATGGATTATCTCCTCAGATCCTCAGAACAACTCTATTAAGTTGGTGCTGTAGATATTACTGACTTTGACCTTAAAGGCAAGGAGACTCAGGCTCAGAGAAAATGCAGCCCAGCACAGGAGAAAGCAGAGTAGCACTGGAGTCAAGAGAACTTGGATTCAAATCCCACTTTTGAGGTTTAACCAATCAAGAAATAAGCCTTTATTAAGCACCTACTGTATGCCAGGCACTGAACTATGTTTGCTAGCTGTGTGATCTTGGGCAAGTTAATTAATCCACCTGTGCTTCAATTTCCTCACGTATAAAATGGGCCAGAGCAGGTGGCCTCTGAGGATCCTTCCTACTACAAATCTGTGAACTCTATGAGATTGAGAAAGCCAAATGACCTATGTGTGGATATAGTGCTACTATCCAAGGCGAGGTTGGGATTTCAAGCCCAGCCCTCTATCCACCTGCCCATACAGGGTACAAGAGGTCCTGGAATTGGGGGCTTTGCTCCTAATCACTGACTGCCCTCAGCTGGGTAAATTACTTCAGTTTCCAGAGCCCAGTTACTCCACCAGTACGGCGAGGGTGCTAGATTAGTAGGACCTAGTGTCAAGAAAGGATTTGGGGTGAAATACCAAGCCTCCTCACTACAGATCAGTTTCTTTTTCTGAGCCTGGCTCTTCATTAAAAATAATAATAGCACCAGGCTTTTATGTAAGCTTAAGTCTGACAAAGCACTTTACAGAGATCATCTTACTCTATCCTCCCAACAACCATATGAGGTAGGTACTATTATCTCCCTTTTGGAGATGAAGAAATTAAGTGATTTGGCCAGGGTCACAGCTAGTCAACATCTGAGACAGGATTTGCACTCAGGTCTTTCTGACACCAGGAATAGTGTTGTATACATTATGTATATGCTGTATACATTCCACCTCTAACGTTCTGGGATTCTGGGATGCTCCTGACCCTCTCACCCTACTATGAGACTTCATTTCATTTTGAAACTGGAAATTGAATAAGGAATGATGGAAACATAGAATTCAAGCAAAGGATTTTGTAGCCTGACAGCTTTATCAAGTGTTTGTGTAATTCAAAGGTGTATGTGTGTGTCTATGTGTATATGTCTATGTGTCTGTGTGTGTGTCTATGTGTGTATGTCTATGTGTCTGTGTGTCTGTGTGTGTGACTGTGAGACTGTGTGTGTGTGTGTGTGTGTGTGTGTGTGTGTGTGTGGTCAGTTTGCTATTACAAAAAGAGCATGGTAAGACTTAGAGGGAAAATAATTGGTGTCAAGTCCTGACTTTGACAGTCTCTAATGGTATAGCACATCAGATTGACTCTCAGAGTCTCAGTTTTCTCATCCATAAAATGGAGATATTAAAATAAACTCAGCCTGCCATCAAGGGCCATTGAGAGGATCAAATGATGATCCGATGAGATGAACTATCATAGGTCATCAAGTTTGGGGATTCTAGAACTCTAAAGAACTTTTGAGAAGTAACAGAGTGTTGGCTTTGGAGTCTAGATGGTTTGGGTTCAAGTCCTGTATAATGACCTATACTGGTTCTGTAGCTTTTGGTAAGTCCCCAAAACTCTCAATGCCCCTGATAACTCTGTAAGCCAACCTGTTATGCAGATATAGCCTTTCCACATCAGTTAAGGATCTCTCCCCACCAGTACTTCCTATTCAGATGAAATCACAGCTTCAGACAAAAGATTAACTTGCATTTATATGATGCTTGAAGGCAGAGGGGTCATCAGCCCCTTTGGAAGTCCAGTAAAACCTATGGATCTCTTCCCACAATAATGTTTTTAAATGATTGAAGGAAATATTAAATTTCATTTAGAGGTTTGTGAAAATAAAGATGTAATTCTTTTCCCATCCAAATTCAGAGACCCCCTAAAATCCATCCACAGACTCAAGTTAAGACTCCCTTCTCTGAGGTTTACAAAAATGCTTTCCTCAAAGCAATAACAGCAGCTGACATTTCTATACCATTTTAAGACACATAAGGCACTTTGCATATGAAGGAGTATTGCTAAGGGGACCTAAGATCCACTGAATCTCTTCCCACCCTGCCTGGCTCATTCTGATAAAATTACAGAATACAAAGAAAATGAGACGTCAGTGTTCACCACTTTCCTATTCCCCTTGGCTTCCTTCCAGTCTCAGCTCAAATCCCACCTTCTGCAGGAAGCCTTTCATGAAACCCCTTAATGCTAGCGACTTCTCTCTGTTGATTATCTCCAGCTTAGCCTGTCTAGATCTTGTTTTTATGGAGTTGTTTGAAAATCATCTTCCCCATTATACTGTGATCTCCTTCAGTGCAGGGATCATGATTTTGCCTTTCTTTTCTATTCCCAGCGCTTAACACAGTGCTCAGAATATGGTGCTTAATAAATGCTGGGTTTTTTTATACTAAGAGTAATTTTATGTGGACCTTATGAAGGGTATTGAACTGGAAGCAGACCATTAACATCTTTTAAAGGAAATGTTAAAAAAAGGTCTTCACTTGTCTTTGCTTCAGTAGAAGGTGTTAAGAAGTTGCTCAATTAAACTTAATCGAATTATAGGGCAACTAGCCATTAATCTGATAACCTTTTGAAAGTGATCTAGTCAGCTCTGCAGAGAGTCAAGACAGGACAAATTCTGCCAGTGTAGATGGTCACTTCTGGCAGTCTAGAAGAGAGTTGTCTTGTGAGGAAAACCACAGTTCTGGAGAATCATTTTTTTCTTGTCTTTTGTGCCTCCTTTAGAGTCTAGTTGTAATGTTAGTGGGATATAAGATCTTCCCCACCCTTTAATAGGCCTCAGGTGAAGCCCATTAAGGGAAGCTTGCTTGGGGGAGGCTTGCCTGTAGGAAGACTTTCACACCTTTTGTTAATTTCTAATTAGGCACTGAGTCTTGCCCTCTGACCCTAAAGAAGGGTATAAATACTGTGAGGTTAACATTTTGCTTTGGGACTCACTCATTGGAAGAGTGTTCTTGTGATTTGACCAGATGAAAGTCTGGATAGCTGTTAAGGAGCCCCCTGGCTTTGAAAAACCCAGATGTTGGTGCTTCTCTCTCTGGTAACTATGTATGTATTGCCTTGGTCAGACAGATGGATCTATTGATCTGTGCTAATTTCTCAGACAGTTAGAAGCCCTGTTTGTTGGTCTTAATTTCTCTGCTTGTATTTTCTTTTATTTTTTTTGTTTGGATTTTCTCTGAAGTTCAGGGTGCTGACTTTTCCCTTGAACTAATGAATATAATTTTAAAAGATTGTTAAGTTTTTGAACAACTATCTTTCCTAGTAAAGCAGATCTAAGAAACTGTGCTAGCAGCCATCCTGGGGATGCCAGTGTGGTTGTGGCCATACTAGTACAGGAAAGGAGAGAGATTTCCTCTTTTTCTTTTTTGCTTTTTGGAGAGGGGAAGGCAGGGCAATTAGGGTTAAGTGACTTGCCCAAGGTTACATTGCTAAAACATAGTATTAAGGGTCTGAGGGCAAGGGTGGGAGATTTCTCTTCCCTTCTCCTCCTCTTCCCCCTCCTTTCCCTCCTCCTCCTCTTCCCCCTCCTTCCCTTCCTCCCCCTCTTCCCTCTCCTCCCTCTCTTCCCCTTCTTCCCTCTCCTCCTTCATGATTACTAATGGCATATTAAAGTGGAGCTAGTCTCATTAGGAGATGCTATGCCCAGCACAGAACAGGTGTGGACTACAGATACAGAATCCCAAAGGCTGAATTGTAGAAGACAAGGAAGTCCAGCAAAGATGATTCATCCAGGCAGAAAACCATAAGAAAAGAAAGATTGTTGGGACTCTGTGGTACTCAGACTATGAGTTCCTTTGACCATGTGTGCTCTCTATATATGTGACCCCTTCACTAGAGTCTTCATGTCCTATGTGTGTGTACATTAACAATACCCCCCAGTCATGTTGTGTGGTTGTAGTAGAGAATATAAGTTTATGGGAGGAAATATTTAATAACTACTGTTTTTTACTATGCCATTTCAATAACACCTTTGCTTTGAGCTAACTATTTCTTTGTCTGACTAGTGAGGGTGAATGCACTGTTGGGGGCTCATGAGTTAAAGTTTTCAGGTTGGGGACTAACAAAGTTCCTTGAACCTGGAGCAATCATTCTTTAAGAGACGAAGCCAATTACTACAAGTTGGGGGTCAATGGGATAATATGTACATGATCTCACATGAGCTTCACAGCAATCCTGTAAAGCCAGGAATGTAGATGTTATAATCATGCTTATTTTTTAAGATAACAAAACTAGAATTCTAAGGCTAATTGACTTGCTCATGGTCATTTGGCTAGTGAGCATCATAGACAGGACAAGAACAGGTCCTGGCTCCAAACATAGAGTTCTACTCACCATTCCATGCTGGTTTTCATAACAATTCCATGTGTGAGGAAGGTATATAAGAATTTTTATGCCCATTTTACAGATGGGATAATGGAGATGATTTGCTTACAATTGCATAGCTAGTAAGTATCAGAACCAAGATTGCAACTGAGGTCTTCTGACTAATCAACCAACAAGAATTGTTAAGCATTTTGTGCAAAGCCCCAGGCTAAGCTCTGGGAATATAAATGCAAGCAAAAAAAATTTTAAAACCCAGATATTCCCTGCCCTCAAGTAGCTTACATTCCAATAGGGGAACACAAATAAAAGTGAACTGATAAGCATGGGGGAGAAGGGCAGAGAAAAGACCTGCTTCTCACTGAGATGAGGGGGTGTGGAGCTGAGGAGTCAGCCAGGTTGATAAGGAAACAGATGTGATAAAGAAGTCTGCAGAGTCAGGAGCAGAGCCTGGAAAGAAGTGGTTTCAATGATGGATTCTGCCATGGGGCAGAAGGCTTTAGAACCATAATGCCTATAGAAAAATAAGCTACCTTTTAATTTAATTTTTAAGGTTTTCATTTGTTGTTTCTTACATTGCCCTAATTATCATAATTAGCCTTCCCACCCCCCACCCCCAATCTCCCCAGAGCCATCCCAAATGACAAACTATTTTTTAGACAGGAAAAAAAAGTCAGCAAAATTGATAGATACATTGAAAAAAGTCTGAAAATTGTGCAGTGTAACACTGTGGACTTCCTACCTCCCATAAGGAGTATATGGAGATGTCTTCTCATATGTCTTCAATCAAGTTCTGTTTGAGCTTTATAATTTTATTACATTTACTTTGCCTTTTTGGTGTGTAGATGTTATTTCCAGTGACATTGCTGTAGTTGATTTGTATATTGTTTTCTTGGCTCTGACGTCAATCTTTATCAGTTCATGAAGATCTTTCCACACTTCTCTGTATTCATCACACACATCATTTCTTATAACTCAGAAGTATTCCATTCTATTCAAGTACCACAATTTGTTGGGCTATTCCTTAAGTGATGGGCATCTACATTGTTTCCAATTCTTAGTTATTACAAAGAGTGCTGCTTTAAGTATTTTGGAATATAGGGGGACTTGTTTCTTAGGGCTTCCTTGTGGTATAAGCCCAGTAATGGAGGCTCTGGTTCAAAGGACATGGGTGTTTTCAGTCACTTTGTTTGCATAATTCCAAATTGCTTTCCAAAATGGTTTTATCATTTCATAGCTCCACCAACAATGTATTAGTGTTCTGATTCTTCCACAATTACTCCAACATTAATTGTTACTATTTTGGGGGTAGTTGTTGCCAATTTGTAGGGTGTGGGGTGCATTTCTATTATTATGAGTCATTTGAAGCATTTTTATGATTTTGAATACTTTGCAATTCTTTTGAGAACTATTTGGCCATATCCTTGGACCATTTACCTATTGAGAAATGACTGTGAACAAACAAGGTGTTTTTTACTTAGGTAATTTATGTTTTCTATTTCACTGGATTATTGAATTCTGTTGTTTCTGATTCTCCTTTGTCTAGTTTGTCCCATTGATCTATATCTCTGTTTGTTTTTGTTTTTTTAACCAGTACCAGAGGGTGTTGATGATTACTGCTTTATAATATAGTTTAATGTCTAGAAGTGCTATCTCTCCTTCACCCCTACTTCTTTTCATCATTTCCCTTAATATTCCAAATACTTTGTTTTTTTCCAAATGAATTCTATTATTATTTTACCAAATTATGTAAAGTATCCCCTTGTAGTTTGATTGTGGAATAATAGCCTTAAAGCATAAATTAATTTTGGTAGGATTGCCATTTGGGAGGGTCAACTAAGTGGTATAGTGTGCCAGGCCTCCAGCCAGAAAGACCTGAGTTCAAATCTGGCCTCAGACACTTGTTAGCTATGTAACCTTGGACAAGCCATTTAACCCTGTTTGACTACTCCAATGCCTTTATCAAGAAAACACCAAATAGGGTCATGAAGAGTTGTAAATGACTGAAAAACAACTGAACAACAAGAATAAATGCCATTTTTATTATATTAGCATGGCCTAACCATGGGCACTGAATATTCCTTAGCTATTTAAGTTGTCCCCTATTTCTTTAAGGATTACTTTGTAATTTAATTAATGTAAGTTTTTATGTGCTTAGTGAGATTAATCTCCAGATATTTTATGCACTTTATAGTTATTTGGAATGGGATTACCATTCTATCATTGCTTCTTGTATTTTATTATTATTATTATTATATAGAAATGTTATTGATATTTGAGCATTTATTTTGTAGCTGAAGCTATTAATTGTTGCAACTGGTATCTTTGCTGATTCCTTGGGTATTTCCAAGTAAGCCATTCTATCATCAGGAACAGAGATAGTTTTATCTCCTCCTTAATTTTATTCCTTTAATTTCTTTCTCTTGTCTTCTTGCTTTTCTAGAACTTTAGCATTTCCAGAGCTATGTCAAATAATAGTGGGGAGAATGGGCACATAGCTCTATTCTCATATTTTTGGAAAAGTGTTTAGTACATCTCCATTGTATATACTGCTTGCTTTTGGTTTTAGAAAAAATTATTTTTTTTGTGATGTCAAAAAAAAAAGGTCCCTCTGTGTATATGCTTTGTAGGGTTTTGTTGTACTTTATTTTTTTTTTTTAGCATAAAAGAGTGTTTTGCTTCATTAAAAGTTTTTTTTCTGTATCTATTGAAATGATGATGTATATTTGGATAGTTTGATTTTTAATATGATTATGTTGATTGTTTTCCTAATGTTATATAATCCTTGCATCCTTGGCATAAATCACACTTCACCATAGTGGATGATATTTTGGATAAATCACTATAATCTATTTAATGGAAATTGGTTTGAAATTTTAAAATGAAAGTTCATTCATGATATTGGCCTAAGATCCTCTGTGTTTTATCTTTCCCTGGTTTGGACATTAGAACTACTTTTATCTCAGAGGATTCTAATAGGCTTCTTTCTTTCTCAACTTTTGAGAATTATTTGTAAAGTCTGGATACTGTTCTTTTAAATTTGATAGAATTCTTCTGTGAATCCATCAGGTCCAGGAATTTTTCCTTTGATAGTTCCTTGACAGCTAGAGCTATTTCTGTTTCTGAGATCAGGTTATTTAAGATTTCTATCTGATATTCTGGTAGTTTTTATTATTTTTTATTTTTGAAGGTATTCCTCTTTTTCTTTTCTTTTCCCAGTTTTGTTTGCATTTGACTGTGCATAATAATGTTACTTGTTTATTATTTCTAGTGTTTAAATGCATATTCAATTCATCAATCTTTTTTTTTTTCTATTTTGTGAATGTATGTTTATAAGAGTATGATTTCCCCCTGAGGACAACTTTAGTTGTATCCCAGAAATGTTGGTATGTCATCTCATTATTGTCACTTTCTTTTACATAGTTATCAGTTGTTTCTATGGTTTGTTCTTTGATCTGCTCATTGTTTAAGATTTCATTGTTACCTAGGGAAAAACTTCCTATTTGATAAAAACTGCTAGGAAAACTAGAAAGCAATCTGGCAGAAATTAAGTGAGGCTTACACTAATACCTTCTACCACACTCCACAATACATCTAGTTGTATACATATCCTTGATATTTAAGATCATACTATTAAAAAATTAGAAGAGAAATAGACCATGTACTTCTCATAGCTATGGGTTGAGAGATATATTCTTTTTTCCCTTCTTTTTATTACTAAATTTTATACAATAAGAAAAGAAAAAGAAATGTAAATTTAAATATTAAAACTTAAATACAAAATAAGAGAAATACATGTCATTTGCACAGCAGAACATAAGAGAGGATTCCAAATATATAGCAATAAATTTGCATTTCAAAAAAATACCTGTAATAAATACTATTTATTCTGGTGAGAGCTTTCCATATTTTCTTTGTTTCCTTGTAAGTTTTCTTTTGTTCTCTGCTGTGTACTTTTTATTTTGTTCTTTTTTCTCCCTTCCTCCTCCCACCCTCTCCCAAGGCTACAATTAAGTTTGGATATATTCATATAGAGATAAATACATAGACATACATATGTACATATGCACATGCATACACGCATACATAGGTAGACATGCTTTCCCTATCCAATTCTACTCCTGATCTTTGTTTTTTGTGCATATCTCTTGTTTCCAATCCTTCCTAACTCCTCTACTTTACTTCTCACTATTTATTTATTTATTCTCACTGACCTCCTTTTGTTTAACCTACCGTCCCCCCAATCCCTCCCTTATCTTCCCATCCCCATTAATGCAAACACCCTTCTATATACCCTCTGTCAATGTATTCTCTCACCCTTCCCTCTGGATCTCTTATCCTCTCCCTCCTCCCTATACCCTTAGCATTTTATTTCTTTCTGAATTTAGAAGACTTTTATACTCTTCTAAATATATATGTATTGTTCTCTCTTGAACCCATTCCTGATGAAAGTAGGTTTCCAGAACTACCAGCCCTCTTCCCCCATCTAATTCTTCTGTTTCAGGTCTTCTTTTCACCCATTATTTGTATAAGAGAACTACTTTTTTTTGCTGTTCCTAATGGTTTTATTTTTTATAGTTATATCATACAACATACAAACTACCCAATTACTAATAACAGTCTTAGAGGTTTTACATTTTACATACATAAAAGGTAAACAGTCTGTCCTTATTGAGTCCCTTGTAATTAGTCTTTGGTATGTACCTTATATTTCTCTTGGCTTTTAAATATTAAATCTTCTATGAAGTTCAGGTTGTTTTTGTTTGGGGGTGGGGGAGGCATTTGGTTTTTTCAACAAAGTCCTCAAAGTCTGACATCTCATTAAACGTCCATTGTTTTCACTGAAGATTTTGCTTAACTTTGCTGGGTATGATATTTTCAGCCAGAGCCCAAGTTCTTTTGCTTTTCAATATATAGTGTTCAAGACCTGCAGTCTTTTAGTGTTACTGCTACTAGGTCTTGTGTGATTCTAATTGTGGCACTGCCATATTTAAATTGTTCTTTTCTTGTTGCTCATAATATTTTATCCTTGAGCTCAGGGTTTTGGAATTTGACTATAGCATTCCTGTGGGTTTTCCTCAGAGTCTCTTTCAATTGGTGATTGGTGAATTTTTTTCTATCTCTACTTCCCCCTCTTGTTCTAATGTGGCAAGATAATTAAAAAAAATTATTTCTTGTATTATTGTGTCAAGATTCTTCTTTTTATCGTAGTTTTCAGGTGGTCTGATTACTCTTATGTTTTCTCTTCTTGATCAGTTGTTTTCCTTGTGAGATATTTTGTGTTCTCTTCTACTTTTTCATTCTTCATATTTTGTTTTTATTGGTTCTTGATCTCTTATAACTTCACTGATTTCCCCTTGCCCAATTCTAATCTTCAAGGAGTCGTTTTCTTAAGATTCTGGGTCTCCTTTTCTAATTGGTTGACTTTTCATAATTTTCTTGTTTTTCTTGGATTGTTCTTTTTAAAATTTTTTTTTTAGTTTTTCCTCAATCTTTCTCTTTGGGGTAGAAGAGGGTTTCTTTGTTTTAATATCCTCCTCTGAAGATGAACCCTGGTCTTTGCTATTCTCTATTCCCATAGTAATTCTTTATGGTTGAATTTTTTTCCTTTGCGTGTGTGTGTGTGTGTGTGTGTGTGTGTGTGTGTGTGTGTGTGATTTTGTAATTTAGTTTTTTTGTAATTTTATTATTATCTCTATTTCTGAGGTATAGGGGTGGTGCTTCTGGCCTCAGATCTTCTTTCAGTTCTCCCCTCTAGCTTGGAACTGGAACCAAGACTTCTACCTCCTATAAGTCTCCACATCAAGCAAGTCCTCACCCTGCTGCTTCTTCACTCACTGGGCTTGTGCTGGTTCCTTCCTGTCTTTGCAGCACAGCTAGGTCTGAATCAACTATTTCTTGTCAGCAGAGGTTCCCTCAATCTTCCTGGGCTCAGAGGCCCAACTTCCCTCACTGTCTCAGGGATAAAGGTTTCTACAGCTGGAGCCAAGGCAGCCTCCCAACCCAGCTAATTCCAGGGCTTGCCATTTAAGTGGACCTACAACCTAGCCTGGAGGTATTTACTCTTCACACGGACCAAACCTGTCTGGGGACTTTCCTTCAGATCTCCAGCTGTCACAGAAATACCCCTGTTCTGCCCCTACTCTTATTTATTTTTATGTGTCTATGTTCAACCTGAGGCACTATTTCATTTCTTTTGTGGGGGAAAATCTTGAGAGCTTGGAATTTTCTGACTGACTCTGACATCTTCCTAGAATCCTCTAAGAAATGTATTCTTAACCAAGCAAGAGAGAGAGGCAATTAAAAAAGATAAAGTGGATTTTAATTTTGTTTAAATTTGATTACTTTTTAAAAGTAAAAAGCTTCTGTAGAGACGTTAATGAATCTAGAATGAGAAAGGAAATGATTGAGTAGGAGAAAAGCCTTTGTATCAAATATCTCTGATAAGGGCTTGGTATCCAAGATAGATAAAAAATTAATAAGTGTATATAAGACTGATAACAATTCCCCAATAGATAAATGATCAAAAGATATAAACAAACAGTTCTCAAAAGAAGAATGCAAAGTATTCACAGCCACATGAAAAATTGCTCTAAATCATTAATAAGAGAAATGTAAATAGAACAACTCTGAGGTTTTATTTATACCCTACAAATATTGGCAACAATTACCAAAACAATGGCCATAGTCAGTATTGGAGGGATTATGGGAAGATAAGCACACTAATGTATCAGTGGTGCAGCTATGAAATGGTACGATCATTTTGGAAAGCAATTTGGAATTATGCAAATAAAGTGACTGAAATGCCCATACCCTTTGGAAAAGGGACTCCATTAGTGTGCTTAGACCACAATCAAGCCACCAATGAGGAAAAAAAATCCTCATATACCCCAAAATACTTATAGCAGCACTTTTTGTGATAACTAAGAATTAGAAACAATGTAGATGCCCATCGCTTTGGGAATGGCTAGACAAATTGTGGTACATGAATGTAATGGAATACTTCTGGACTATAAGAAATGATATGTGATGAATACAGAGAAGCATGGAAAGATCTACATGAACTGATGCAAACTGATAAAAGCACAGCCAAGAAAACAATATATATGGCAGCTGCAGCAACATCAATGTGGAAAAAAGCAAAACTACATGCCCCCAAATTAAAAGTCATCGTAACAAAATTATAAAGATCGAGGGCACTCAGTTGAAGACATATGAGAAGACATACCTCAACCTATTCCATTTTGGAGGTGTGAGATGTCCACAGGTGTTACACACTGGACATATTTTTGGACTTTCTGAATGTATCAATCAGTTGTGCTGACTCTTTTTTTTTTCCTTTCATCTATTAAAAAAGACTGTTTGTCATATGGGATGAGCCTCAGCAAACAAGAGGGAAAGGGTTACATGGAATACTATGGTGATATTAGAAAACATCTTTTAAAAAAGATTTATTATTAAGTCTTCATTTGGATCAGTATCTTTTGTTGATGGTCCTTGAATCAACTATTGTTTTTATTGTTATAAATTCTGTAGAGAATGTAGCAACTATTCTGCCTTTCATTTGTTTTCAATATCTCTGTGCCCTAGTACATAGTCAATTTTTGTAAAAGTTTTATGTAGTGCTGAGAAATATATATATTCTTTTGCTGTCCCATTTAGAAGATGTTATAAGTCTTATAACTCTATTTTCTCTAGCAATTTGTTCGATTCCATATTTTAACTTTTGTTTCTCTTTCTGGGATTTTTTGTTGCAACTGCTGCTAATGTTGTTATTAAGTCACTCAGTTATGGCCGACTCTTTGTGCCCCCCTTTTATGGGGTTTTCTTGGCAAAGATACTAGAGTAGCTTGCTATTTCCTTCTCCAGGGTCCCCATTTTACAGTTGAAAAAAAACTGAGGCAAAGAGATGTTAAGTGACTTACCCAGCGTTGCACAACTGGCAAGTATCTGAAGGGGGATTTAAAGTCAGGTTCTCCTGATTCCTATCAGTGGCACCACCTCACTGTCCATCTTTCTGTTAGATCTACCTAAAGCTGAAAAGGATATTAAAGTCTCCTGTCATTATTGTGTTGTCTTTTTATGTATTCTTGAAGCTCAGATAGTGTTTTCATTATGAATTTTGGTGCTATGGCATTCAAAGGATGTAAGTTTATTACTGATATTGGTTTGTTGCCTATGGTTCCTTTCAGCATAATATATTTCCCTTTTTTATCCCTTTTTAGTTTTTTTGCTTTGTCAGATTGTATGATTACAACCCCTACTTTTTTAGATTAACTTGATGCACAGAAAAAAAAGAAATTTCCCCTTCCCTCAGTTTTATTTTGCATAAGAATTTTTTTTAAAATGTGTTTCTTGTAAGCAACAGAAAATAGGGTTTTGCATTCCTTTCTAGTCTGATCCTCTTTTTTGTTTTATTGAATTGTTTAATTCATTCCCATTTAAAGTTGTGAGTTGTTTTTATTTCCTTCCATCTATCTCTAATATTATGGGGGCTTTTCCCCCTCTTCTACTATAAACATTATTATGCTCTTCAGTTATTTTAACTCTTTTTCCTAAGCTGCCCTTGTTCCCATTGATTGTTTACCCCATGTCACCCTTTTCCCTCTTGTATTTGATTTATTATTTTTATCCTGCTTTTATTTTGTTAGAATTCTTCCCCCTAACTCTTTTTTTCCCCTCTCGGTTAGTCAAGTTGATCCCCCCTTCCTTTCCTCACTTTCAACTAGTCCTATTCATTAGTTTTTTGAAGTTTCATGTTTTTGCTCTCCTCTCCAAAAAGGGGTTTTTCTCATTCTCTTTATTAATCCATCCCCTCTACCTGTCTACACTAGACAGATTTTCTGATTCATTTCCCCTACAGTTATCTGGTTTCTCTTCTATATTCCTCATGAAATCAAAGCTTTCACAGTATCCATTCTAGGCTCTCCCCTCAAAATGGTTTCAGAGTGTGCCTTGTAGGACTTGTCCCTGGGTTCCCCTTTTCCATTGTGCCTCACTCCCAGAACAATGTCAGTTATTTTAGGTGCCAAAGAAGACAGTGTCCAGTGGTAGAGCCTTTCATCCATCATTTCCTTGATTATGCAGCCCACCCCCGCTCTATACCTTCCCCCTTTTCCACACTTGCTCCAAATCTCCCTGCTCCCCTCCTGCTCCCCAAGTACCAGGTGCCCCCGAGGGTTCCAATTCCCCCACTTCCAATTTAGAATGAGTAGACTTTTCAAGCACCCAATATGCCAGGCCACACCCAGTGTAAGGTCCCTATCTTCCTTCTCAGACCATCTCTCTTCACCCATTGGAGCATTCATCAGTGGAAACCCCTCCCACCATCCAAGTAAGGCCTCCTTCTCTCCCTCCTTCAGTTTTCCCTTTCTCCTCCCTATCCAAGACTCCCAAGGTCACCTTCTCAATGTTAGCCCTTGATTTGAACCCAACAATACATTTCTCTCAATCCTCCTGCTCCACTTCACCCCTTTCATGTGTCCTCTCATGTAGTCATGGAGCCCCACAAAAGAAGCATTCACCTGTAGACAAGGTGTCACCAAGTTCCATCCATAGCACCTCCAGATTTCTGCCTCTTATCAGTCTCTGTTGTTTTGTTGCTGTTGCTGCCCTTAGCTGCCCCAATTATCCACTCCTCTTGCATTCTGTGGTTTGGGGTGTTTGAGGAGCAAATAATCTCTCCCGGTTTTCTTTCTAGAAATGTTTCAGACTTCATTATTAACGTCCATCTTTTTTTTTCTCTGAATGGTTTAGCTCAGATTTGCCAGATGGGTCACCCTGGATGCATCTTGAGTGTTGTTGTTCTTTGGAACACGTTATTCCATTCTCTCAGAAGTTTTCTGGTAGGTGCATAATAGTCTTGTTATTTTAATTTCCTTTGCTTTGTATTCGAGTCTTTCTCCTGATCACTTGAGGAACTTATTAGTTATGAACTGAATGGTTCAATCTAATGGTGATATGTCTTGAAGTTTGCAGGCTTGTTTTTTGAGTTGCTTTCCTTTTGCTGCCGGCAATTGGTGAATTTTTCAATTAGAATTTCATTTTCTACATTCAGAAGTTCTGGGTAATTCTCTTTTGATTATTTCCTTCATTGTGGCATTTTGGTTTTTTGTCCTGTCAAGTTCTGAAAGGCCTCTGATTCTCAGGTTGCCTCTACAGAGCCTGTCTTCAAGATCGATGCATTTGGCATGAATAGTTCCATGCATTTTAGTTTAATGTTCTTGTTCTTGCTTCTTGATTTCTATTTGATTCTTGTTCTGCACATTCTCATCGTAGGTCTATTATTCTCTTTTGTTCTTTGGTGAGACTTGTCATGGCAGATTCCAGTTTTTCTGTTCCAATCAATATTTTTGCTGTTTAGGACATGAATTCTGCTCTCAAAATTCATATTTCTTTTTTAAACCACTCAGGAAAAGTGTGTTGTGGTTCCATGTTCCCCTCACATTCCACAAGGTCTTTTGTCTCATCAAAAATTGGATCATTTGGGGCGGGTAGGTAGCACAGTGAATTGAGCACCGACCCTGGAGTTAGGAGGACCTGAGTTCAAATCTGGCCTCAGACATTTAACACAAAAACTAATCATGTGACCTTGGGCAGGTCACTTAACCCCAATTGCCCTCCAAAAAGCAAAAAAAACCCAAAAAGCAAAAAACAACAACAACAAAAGAATTGGATCATTTTCCTTTGTTTTCTAGTATTTATTCACAGATGCCTAAACTCTTTTACAAGACTTACAAGTCATGTTTTCATGTTACTATTGATTCTTCTGTTTATATTTACAGCCTTTAAGTTTCCTTGCTCCTGAAATCTCTGGCAATTTCAGTCTCCTCTAGGCCTCCCTTATTTTTCCTATCACTCACTTCCTAACTCCTTACTTTGTGTTTTTGTTGGGGACTGGATCTCAAAGTGTCTTATCCTCCTTCCACTCTCAGCAATTCAATGATTCACTAGTGTAGGTCTCTGTCCTGACTGACTTTTGGGTGGTCAGAACTAGCCCCAGCTGAATGCTGTGTACTTTTCCATAGGTCTGGTGGAATTCTACTAAGCTCTCCATCCTCCCACCCCCCCACCCCCACAGATGGAATCCTATCCTAGTGACCTGTCTTACTCCTTCTGTTTCTTACTTCTTTGGTCTGGCACCTTCAGATCAGGGCTTTGCAGCACTGTTGCTATAGCGTTGTGGCCCCTGTCTTGCTTTTGCCTCTAAGGGGCTGTGGTAACCTGGAGGACAAATTTTCCATAGCCTAGAGTTAGGGAATGGGAACCATATTGTGGGAACAGGTTTTATAATAAGCCTGTTTGATATCCTTGAGTCTACTGGTTTTATGAGAGGTCAAGGAGGCTGCTGAATGATCTCAGAGTCAGTGAGCATCAGTTCATGGCTTTGGTTATTTTTTAATCTTCTTTTAGATATTGGGTGTCCTAGACTATGGAGCCAGCTGATGTTGCTTTATATTGGGCTCTTAATTTCTGTTTTGACGAGTTTTGAGAAGTCGTGGGGATGAGAGAAAACATCTAGTCTCCCATTTTTTTGCTCATATAACCTGGATTAACTCTTTTCATTACTGTTGTTGTTAAATGCATTTGTTTCAATCCATGAAAGGGATGGTGCAGTGGATACAGACTCAGAAAGACCTGGGTTCCAAAGTCATTCTTCTGACACACACTGACTTTGGGCAAATTATTTAGACCCTCATCTGTGGGCAGTTGTCTGTGACCTTAAGTTTGGCAATGACTACTCTGCATTGGTGAAAAGACTCCCCATCCCAATCAAATCACAGGCCTGGTAGATAAATATCAGCAGGATTTTCTTTCCTCCACACTCTAGTGCCTACAGTAGCCATTCTCTTCATCAGTCTCTCACCAGAACCTTGAATTCTATTCCTGGGAAGCTGTGATGTTGTCTCTGCATGTCCTGTACCAGACCCCCCTATCCCTAAGCCCCAAAGAGGCTATCTCTCCAATGTCTCCTTTTTGTCCTGCCTTCCCCTTTTACAATGGAAGCTACTTGAGGGTGGGAATTAGCTTGCTTGCTTATATTTCTATCCCCAGTAATCAGTACAATGTCCCTCAATTGCTTAATAGATGTTCGTTCTCTCTCTCTCTCTCTCTCTCTCTCTCTCTCTCTCTCTCTCTCTCTCTCTCTCTCTCTCTCCCTCT
Organism: Gymnobelideus leadbeateri; assembly: GCA_011680675.1. NCBI lineage: Eukaryota > Metazoa > Chordata > Mammalia > Diprotodontia > Petauridae > Gymnobelideus > Gymnobelideus leadbeateri. Next base: position 295,788 of record WOXC01005011.1, read on the forward strand.
CCCCAGCAAGCCATGTTTTTTTAATATGAATTATTGTAATATGGTATTTAGACAGAAGAGAAGCTTGATTCTTGGCAAAAGCCTGAGGCTCCTATTTTTGGTGAGTGGGCTTCCATCATCTCTTGATCATTCTTCCCATACCAGAGAGTGAAGTTCTAAAGAAGGCACAGAATTATTTTCTTTTAATGAGCCCTTCATTGTTGTCCTACTTCTGTCTATAGTGAAAAAACCCACCTTATTAAGTGAGCGCTCTTTGTAGATCTGATAGATGGGCAAAGCCTTCTGTTTGGAAGTACAAAGAGTCTACATCCCTGCAGACATTCAACTCTCCCAGTGGTTAAGCCCAGTCCAACTGGAGTCACCAATGGGAGGATCTTTCCTCAGCAGTTGTCAGCTTTATTGGCAGTATCCAGGAGGGCTTGGAAAGAAACTCAATAAACTGACTGAAAAAATAGAAGCCAAGCCATGGGTGGAGACTTGCCTCCCTGCCTTTCATCTTGGGGGGGGGGGGCCCTAATTCAACCCCAAGGATGGGGCTTGGCTCGAAGTGGGGCCACTGTGAACACAAAGAGGGCCTGCTGAGGGAGAAGTATCAGTTCCTACCAAGGTTAAAGGCATTTAATTTGTATATTGGTTTTTAACACATACTCTTTAAAAATGTATTTTATTTAAAATATATTTATATTCAATATAATTAACTTAACATATATAATAATATTTAAATTGCTACATATGTTTAAAAGTATATTTGTTTTTACATCAAAGTCATTGGGGATATATTTCTCATACCTCAAATGAGCCTTCCCTTTAAAAAAATCAGTTCAGCAAAACCAACCAACAATGCAACCGACACAGATCTGAGGATGTATGCAGTGTTCTGCACCTGTTGCATTCCACCTCTTTGCTTGAAGAGGAAGGGTCCTTTTCTTCATCCCTTCTCCAGGACTAGGCCTAACCATTAAAACTAGTGCTCAGCTCCATTTGGGTTCCTTTTTGTTTACATTATTGTAAGCATTGCTTATATTTTCTCCTAGTCTCCTAGTTCTACTCACTCAATCCTTCATCAATTCATACAAGTCTTTTCAGGTTCCTCTGAATTCCTCATAGGCATTACTTCTTAGGTTAACTAGTTTTACATTATAGTCACATAACATAATGTGCTCAGTCATTCCCTCAATGAATGAACCTCCCCAGTGCTACTAGGAATATTTCAGTATGGGTAGAGCCTTTTGGTCTTTAGTAGGAGTGGATCTCTGCTTCACACCCTGCTCATACCCACTCTGTATCTACATAATGTGGAAGTCAGAAGGAAAAAGCAAATGGTGAAAATAACCAGGGAAAACAATCCTCCTTGCCTGATTCTCCAAGTCCTGTGTTCCTTTCACTTCTCACCAAGGTCCAGGTGCTCACTATTACCTTGGACAAGATACAGGCTGTTTTGTTTGCTATTTAACACCAACCTCATTGCAAACTACTTTTCCAAGATTTTTACACATCCCTTCCCTTAACTTGCTCCATGGCTCAGTCCATCGGTCAAGTGCTATCTATGTCCTCAAAGAGGACTTTTCTTGTGCCCCCCTCCCCAGCCCCATGTCAGAGCTTCCCCTGAAATCACCTTTTATAGAGTTTGTATCTACTGATATGTGTTTACACTCTTTGACCTGATAGGTTCCAAGCTTCTCAAGGGCAGGGGTATCGACTTCACTTTTGCCCTTTATCTTCAGCACCAAGAACAGTGCCTGAGGCATAAATGCTTGCTTCCTTCCTTCCTTAGGTCTTAATTGATTGATTGATTAACCCCCTAGACTTATCTTCCGTGAACCCCCTTCCCTGTGAATGCTTTCTCTCTTCTCTATGACCTCTCCACAATCTCGTAGGGTCACTTTCCCAGTGACCTTTTTAGTCCCACCCCCATTGGGGATTCTTACTTCTTTCTGTGACCCTGCCTCCCATGCTACCCCCTTATTCCTTAAGGCCTCATCCCTGCCTCGTCCCATTATCCTTTACCCTCCCCCCATGCCTCTGTCTACCTGAGCATCTTTGTCAGCTGTACCCATTGCACAAATTAAAGTCGAATCAAAGTGCATTTTTCTATTGCACTTTAAGATTTGCAAATCATATTACAAATGTCTTTTAAGCCTCACAATATAATACCTGAGAGGCAGATGCAATTATTGTCTCAATCTTACAGATGAGGAAATTGAGGCTGAGAGAGATTAAGTACTTCGTCCAGCATCCTGCAGTTAGTAAATTTCTGAGGCAGGATTTGATCTCAGTTCTTCCTGACTCCTAAGTCTCACCTTCTATCCATGCCTACCTAGCTGCCTCTGGCTAAGTGACTCTAAGTCTAAGAGAATGAATGTTGAATCAGTCATTTAACTAACTGGCATAGCCTAGTGGAAGAAGAGGAGGGTTCTGGATTAGAGTGAAAGGACCTGGCTTTAACACTTCTCTCTGCTCCCTACTAGCAATGTGACCTTGAGCAAGTCACTGTCTCTGAGCCTTCATTTCCTACTCTGGGAAATAAGGATGTGATATCCAATGACCCCTCAGCTTTTAAATCCTAAAACCTAGTGCTACTTCTGCACCTCACCCATCATGGGCGATTTATGCTCCAGCGGCCTCCTGGCAGTTAGCAGAATTTAATTTCTCCTCCAAAACGAGATAGATGTCATTTGTCTCCAAGAAGTTAGCAGCACATTCTACACGCTTTATAAGAGCCTTTATCTAGACTCACAGGAAATGAATAAGGTGGCAATGGAAATTCTCATCCACGCTGGCTGGGAATTCCCTCCCCCTCTGCCTTATTGGGAAAAGCTTGGGGAATGGAAATCAGGATGCTGTGTGACATTAGGTGAGCCCAGCACCTCATTTACCTGAGTTTGCCTCATCCTCTTTAAAAGGGGGATCATAAGAGGCCTATCACCTAAAGCTCTGACCCCTTTAAAGAGCTTCAGAAATGGCAGTCTTTATTTCTGGTCAAATAAATGTCTGTGGTGAGCTGTATTTTTTTTCCCACATGTCCAAGGGTTTTAAAAGGGCTTTGAGATCTTCAGGTGTGAGGCATGCTAAGTGCATCAGAGCATAATGAAAGCATCACAGGATTCCAGTGATGCATGCACAGTCAGGCCTGCTTGGTTCAATTGGAGGGGATGTGTCTCTGCAGCCCACTCTGTAGCCCATCTGCCCCTATTGGCATCTTTCCATGACCAACTCATGAGCCTTCCAATTAGAAGCACTCTCTTCCTCATTGATATCATAGCACTCTTTACTCCAATTCAGTCTAACAAATATTTATTTATTAAGCACCTAGTATGTGACAAGTACTGGACTAGGCAGTGGAGCTGCCAAAACTGAAGAGTCACATCTTCCAGGAGTTTGCATTTTACCATGGCACAGTAGATAGAACTAGTAGAGATGGGCCTCCAGTCAAGAAGACCCAAGTTCAAATCTAGCCTTACTAGTTGTGTGACCCTAAACAAATCATATAACTTATCAGTCTCGGTTACTTCATCTGTAAAACAGGGACAATAATAGCACCCACCTTCCAGGGTTGTTGGGAAAATCCAATGTGATATTTGTACAGTCCTTCACATAGTATCTGGCACACAGTAGGTACTCTGTAAATGCTGTCACCCCCTTATCTCCCTCTCCTCTTTCCTGCTTCTCTTCCTCCTCCCCCCTGTCACTCATCCATTTTTCCTGATACCTGGTTGCTCCCTCCAGATCTTATTATGCAAATATCTTCTCCCTCTCATCTGCTGCACTCAGCCCTCCTGATAAGAGGTTGACCTGTTCTTTGTAGATAGAGCCGTATCTATAAACTCCATTTCTGAAGGCACAGCAGACAATGAACATGCAGAGAGGAGACATTTTCTATATTTCTTCCCCCAGCCTGGATGTTCACATGGTGTCTTTGTCAAGGAGGTCATTAATCCAGAGCTGGAGGAATCAAGACAGATAGACTCAGAGGGAAATTGCTCACTATTGGAGCTTAGCCCTAATGGAGCCTCTCCCAGAACCTTTTTGGTGATGAGCACACACAGATGTATTTGTCCACACTTTGATTTAAATGTGAATTATATAAAATGTTCCCATTTTGTGCCTGTGTTTGCCTGCAAGCTCTGGGAGTGTGGGGGCAATCTCATTGGGATCCTTGGATCCCCAGAGACAAGCATAGTGCCTGGTGCATAGTAGGTGCTTCCTAAATGCT
>WOXC01005011.1:305000-450325 GCA_011680675.1 Gymnobelideus leadbeateri
GCCTATGATTCCAGTTTCCTATGTTGGGTTCTACAAGGGGATTTAGCATCTTTAAAGGGTCAGTGACTGACCCAGCAGAAAAATATTGTTGTTTCCCCATTGGAGCCCTCTTCCCATATCTCACTAGTCTAGGGCATGTCTCTGGCCTCTTAAAGCCTAGGAGAGTGGAATGGAGGCCCTGCAATCATCTTTGGAGCTGGGAAGGAGGGACCATAGCCACTCTGGAGTTCTTCTCAACTGGCTCCTAGTCCCCTGCAGAGCAGGGGTTGGGGTCTCCCTCAGGGGAGGGAAGCACCTGCTGGATGAAAATGCAGACCCTGGAAGTCTCGACTTTTTAAGTCCTTAGCAGTGTTCTTGTGAGTACAGAGGGAAACAAGGCCTGGAAGTAGCTTTGTAACCATGAAATGATACAGTAGTTACTAGCTGTTATTATTATTGTTAGTTATTCTGTATCCTTAGCTATGCTAGAAAGTGGGCCATTCATGGTTTACAATCCTATAGCACCTAAGAGTTACTGTATCAATGAAAGGCTCCTGTGGAGCCAAAGCCCTGAGTTCAAATCCAGCATTTGCTGCTTACTATCTTAGGCAAATCATTGAAGCTGTGGTGGCTGTTTATTGCCCTGTAAAAGGAAGGGATTGGCCTAGATGGCCACTAAAGGTCCTTATGACTCTAGATCCATGATCTCACAGTAGTCTTGATAGCAACAAGTCACAGCTATGTAGGATGTTAAATACTTTATAAAGTGTGTCCCAAATATGACGTCATTTAATCCTTACAACAACTCCAGGAAACGCTGCAGTAGAGGCTATTATTCCCATTTTACAGAAAGGGAAACTGAGGTGGGCAGCCTCAAAATGACTTGTTCAGAGCCACAAAGCGGGTCAGAGCCTGAGGCCAGATTTCAATTTGGATTTTTCTATTCCCAGATCTAGCTGTCTACCTATCATGGCACTTTAGCTTTGGAAAAAAGGGAGGAAGAAAGGGAGGGAAAAGGAAATGAAGGAAGAAAGGAATTAAGGAAAGAGAGAAAAAAGAAATAAAAAGGGAAGAAAAGAGAGAAAGAATGGAAGGAAGAGAGAGAGACAGAGATGGAGAGAATGCTTCAGAAAAGCTCTGTGGAACAAGGCAGATATTTTCATCCTCATTTTAAAGATCAGGTCATCATAGATTTAGAATTGAACAGGATTTAGATGAATAGAGATTATCTAACACACACACACACACACACACACACACACACACACACACACACACACACACATACACACACACACACAAACACACAGATTTTTCAGATGGGAAAACTGAGGCCCAGAGAGGTTAATTACCTGTGTGTCCAAGGGCACATAGATAGGAAGGCCCAGGATTCTCTCTGAATCAGTTAATAGGCTTCTTGAGGTCAGGGTGGGGGAGGAAGGAGAGAAGGGGATGATGTGGAGGCAGAAGAGCCTTTGCCATCCCACACTTAGAGAAATCTCCCATCTCAATGGCTAATGACGAATGCCTCCATCCTCTGAGCCACATCTGAGCACCGAGGTCATTTGTGGGCACTATGCTTTAGAAAGCACATTGATTAACTGAAGAGTGTCCAGAGAAGAGCAACCAGTATGGTGAAAGGTCTTGACTTTGTGTCAGCTGAGGATGACTTGAAGGAGCTGGGTCTGTTGAGCCTGGAGAAGGCTGGGGGGGGTGGGGATGGGGGTGGGGGGGCAGACATGACAGACACTCCCTTAGTGAGTGAGAAGTGGATTCCACTTGTTTTGTTCTTCCTCGAGGGCAGACTCGTGGGTGGCAATTGCCAAGCAGCAGACTGAGACTTGGCTTCTAACCGAGCACCCCAAGGTGAACAAGGCTGCCTTGGAGGCTCTTCCTTCTAGGAGGCCTCTCTTGGAACAGACCTTATAGTGAAGACTCCTTTCCAGGAGGGCTTGGCCTCTGAGCTGCCACCTCTCTAGTTCCATGGCCATGGATTGGGGTTGGCTGTTGTCACTTTAGAGCTGCAGAAAAGGGACCCACCAGCTGATGATTGGGCCAGTTGGGTTCAACACCTCCAGAAACCAAGATAAAGCCTCACAGCTAAAGTAACTACAGAGCCTACTGGATAACATACATGGTGTCCCCAAAGTCTTAGTGTATTTTAAGCTACTAAAGCTTAAAGCTGGATGAAGAATTGGGGGATACCCTTTACAAACCATTAGGGAATGTGCCCAGCAGAATATAAGTTTCCTGAGGGCAGGAACTATTTTATTTTTATTTGTGACCCTACACACACCCCAGTGCCTAGCATAATACCTGGCATATAATAGGTACATAATAAATGTTTACTGAATTAAATTATTCACTTGTACAAGAAAACATGTGCTAGCTGTGTGATCTTGGGCAAGTCACTTAACCCCAATTGCCCTGCCTCCCCCCTCCAAAAAAAAGCTCCCCCAAAAGCCAAATAAAGAAAACATGTGTCCTCTACTTCCCTTCACCCCTTGGGTCCCAACCTTTGTTTAATCTCATGGGGAAAAGAAGACACCTTTGAAAATCCATCAGTCCATTTGCCTCAGTGCAGACCTAGCCTGACCACTGGATACCTTGCAGCCCTTAGGGCTATGTGGTTTATACTGTTATTACCACCACTACTACCAGTAGATCAAAGGGTCTAGAGCTTTGGGGGGCATAGAACAGTCTTGGAGACAGCAGATAAAGCTGGATAGAGGCAAGGTCTGGTCGAATTCTTTTAGAGACTGGGCTCCTGGGGAGTCCTCAGTCCCTTTCCATGTGAGCCCCCTGCCCCTGAAGATGAAGGGGACCAGTCTAACCTGCCATCATCACTATTGGCAAAGTCATTCATATTATTATGCAAGGCTTGGTTTCCTGATGCTCAGGGCCTGGAGCAATGATCACATCATTTCTCCTCCTCTTCACATCATCAGGAGGCAGGTTGTTGTAGCTGACATATTTTAAAGCCTTTCTTTCTACTAAATCTTCCACTCTCTCGGGAAGGGATCTTCATGAATCTTGTCTTCTTTAAATAGCTCAACAATTTCCAGAATTTAAAAACCTTCCTTAATGCAGGGCTTTGGTTTCTTGCTTCCTGAGATTAAAATCTACATTTTGTGTAAATATATAATTTGATGGAGCTCTAAGACAGGAAAGCCATCCATCCGCTTGGAAGGGCATCAGTCAATGGCTTCACCACAATTCTATCCTATGATTCCTATTAATTCCTTAATCTCCTCAGTCCCCATACCACCTTTCTCTGCTGCCTTATCTTCTCTCCCCACAGAAAAGAGTAAAGTCATGGTGAGAAGGGGTGCCTATGTATGTATCAGGTACTTGAGGCCTTCGTGGATTAAATGTGGAGGAGAGAACAAGGACATTTCTCCTTTAGTTTTACCTAGTCTCAAAATGTGATTTTTTTCCCCTCTGAATTCTATTAGCTCTAAAATTAAACAGTATCCTTGCTTCAGCTCATTTCCCTCTTCAATGTATGCTTTATCTGGGGTAGAGACTGCACCCATGGCTTAATGCATATACAGAATTTCTGGATGAGGAAATCCCTCTACCAACCAAAATTGGGATTTTTCTGCTACAGATAGTGATAGAATGTTGCCTTGGGCATGAAGAAGTTAAGTGACTTGCTCAGGGCCACACAATCAGCAGGGATTAGAAGCTAGAGAGGAGCCAGGTTTCCCTTGTTTCCAAGTAAGCTTTCTGGCTACTATGACCTATTGGCTCTCACAGGCCAGGGAACATCTGACCAGACCACTCCCTGCTCAAAAAACATTCAGTGGATCTCTTTCTTGTAGGAAAAAAAATTACAAGCTGAGGACCTTCACAATCTCTTTCCAACTACCTTTCCACACTCATTTCCCACAAATCTCTTGGGCACACACTATTCTTAAGTCAAACTCAGCTACTAACTGTTCCATAAATCTGAGATGGCATCTCCCCACTCTATGCATTTACATAGGCTATCTCCCATGCCTGGAATACTGTCCCTCCATGTTTCTACATTTCAGCATCTTTCTATTTCTTTAAGGTTCAGCATAGATGGCACTTCTGCTGTGAAGCCTTCCCTGATCCCTGCATAGCAAATTCAGTTAGTCAACCAATATTAATTAAGTACTTTGTGCCCAGGATTGGGGTAAAGGCTAAGAATACAAGAAAGGTAAAACTTCTGTCCCTGCCCTCAAAGACCTTATATTTCTAGCAGATGAAACAACCTACAAATAATGATGTGTGTATAAGATCCATATAGAATACATTGGAGATAAGAAGGGGAAGGCCCTACCACCTGGGAGAACTAGCAAAGGTCTCTTGCAGAATGTAGGATTTAAGCTGATCCTTGAAAGAAGCTAGTAGATAAAGGGGAGGAAGGAGAGGATCTGTGCAAGGGAGAAAGACATCCAGGGAAGAGGCAAAGGGTCCTTAGATGTCGGGTGTTGGCTACAAGGAAGAACAAGGAAGTCCTGGAGGGGAGAGAGAAAGGGAGGAGCTCTGCCCTCCCCCTCCCCACTTCCACACTAACCATGCCTCATGGCAGGGTCAAGTGAACTGGCTGGTAATTGGATGGAATAGTGATGGCCGAGGAATTGGCAGAAGACAAGGTGAGACTTTGATTCATCGTCTTATTTTGGGTACGAGGGTAATTGGACACAATGTAACTCACAGGACTGAAATGTGTCAAGGACATATCAGTTTAAGAGTTGAGGCTCACTCCTTTGGCCACATAGCCTGTTGTTTGGGTCAAAGAAGTCCATCACTTGGTGGACAAACTCTTGAAGTCTCTGCCTGCTCCAAGCTCCTGGCCCAGACCTGCCCAAGCGATTTTCTTAAGGCAGGGATCAGGCCACCTGGCTGCCTTGCTGATGCAGTTCACCAGGTTTGGTCTCTTCCAATTGAGACTTTGAGCATTGTCTAGACACTGAGAGCCTGTGTGCCCTGACCAGAGTCACCCAACCAGGATGTGTCAAAGGCAAGACTCAAACCCTGGGTCTTCCTGGGTCTGGGGTTGGGTCTCTATCCCCTGGGCCATCTTAGCCCAGGTCTTCTTTATGTAATAAATACCCAGTCTTTATTTTATATTAACTTAGATGTGGCCATGTACACTAGCTTCTTGGGGTAGGGATTGTTTACTTCATCTACTTATTTATTTGTTCATTTGTTTATTTTGTAGCCCTAGTACCTGGAAATGCTGTGAGGATCAGATGAAATGACATTTGGAGAGTGCTGTGTAAACCTTCCAGGGCTAAGTAAATGTCAGCTGTTATGATTATCCAGTGACTTGAATTCATATCCTAACTCTAACTCCTGTGCTTGTGAATAGTTTGTATAAGAACCATGGCCATTGAAGAATGTCACAGCCAATCTAGAATTCACGGTCTTAGAGCAGGGACTTTTAACTTGAGGTACATAGTCTTGTTTTGAAAAAAAAAATTAGATAACTTTATCAATAGATCTGGGTTCTCTTATAATCTTTTATGTTTCTTTTATGCATTTTAAAGCTTTATTCTAAGAAAGTGTCTCATCAGCTTCATTAGATTACCAAGGGGTTAATGACCCCCAAAAGGTTAAGAATTCCTGATTTCGATGATTATCCACAGCTCAGATGAGCCAAGGGACTCACCCATGGTCACACATCTGAGTAAATATCAGACTGGGATTTGAACTCAGAGCTTTCTGCCTCAGAAGCACAGACCTTGCCATGAAGTCAGAGGGGCCTAAGTTCAAATTCTGCCCTGGGCAGGCTGTCTCATCTCTCTGGGCCTTGGGGGCCTCTGCAGGCCCTTCCAGGGCTCAGTCTGTGATCTCTCGACTCTGATGCCCACCATAGCTTGCTACCTCTGTACATCATCAAAGGGCAGGATATTTCTGAAGCTTTGAGGTTGGCAATACAATTTTCCCAGAGCAACCCTGTACAGAGGAATGAAAGAATTACTATCCCCATTTAAAACAAGAGAAATCTAAGTAAGGTTCCAACACTTGGCTGCTGTGTGATGCTGGATAAATCACTCACTCACCTGAGTTTCAGTTTCTTCATCTATAAAATGGGTATAATATTACTTTTGCTGTTGTTTTACAGAGAGAACTCTGTAATCCCCAAAGTTCTATAGGAATGCATTATCATCATTAGTATGAAGTGACTTTTACATGGGCCCGGAACTAATATAGAGACAGCCAGTGAAAAGATACAGAGAACAATGCTGGGTGAAGGCAGAGCCTGTGTCACCAATGTCACTGGACTGTGATGTCCAAAGAAGGGAGTAAAGTGGAAGGAGACCATTAAGGAAGGACTTTGAAAGCTAAACAGAAACTTTCATATTTGATGCTGGAGGAAAGTAGGAGCTTCTGGAGGTGAGCAAGTAGGGGAGATGCCATTGGTCAGACCTGGACTGAAACAAACCAGATTCAGTGGGACCCTTTCCCTCTAAATCAGTGGCCATTCCCCTCATCCCACACTGTTCTATCCAAGGTGAATCTTGTCCATTCACTGAGAGGCAATATAATTTAATTCAGGGACTCTCAGAGAGAGGTCCATGCTTCAAGAGGTCTCTCAGATCCTTTCAGGGGATTCTCAAGGTAAAAACTATTTTCATAAGAATAATGAATTGTTTCAACTTTAATTATAATTTCAAAATATTAATAGATACAACCTTCATAAACCAAAGCTCTTTGGGACAGGTCCTCAACAACTTTAAAGAGTATAAAAGGAATCCTAAGACCCAAAAATTTGAGTAGTGTTGATTTAGCAGAAAGAGCACTGAAGTGTGGATAGGGTCAGGAGGGCTTCTGTTCAAATCCTGCCTTAGACTCTTCATGCTTAAAGTGAAGAGAGGGCATAGTAGATGGAGCCAAGGTCTGAGTTCAAAGCCTTCCTTAGATATTTACTAGCTGTGTGACTCTTGCCAGGTATTACAACCTCTCTGGGCCTCAGTTCTCTCATCTCTAAAATGAGCTTATGTGACTCAATGACTTTCAAGTTCCTTCCAGACCAACTAACTCATGCGAGTAAAAGTTAGCATGGCAGGTCAAAATCATTTGTAGCCCGGACAGCCATGCATATAAACAGGCATTATTTTCCTTTAGTAATTCAACAAACATTGCCTGAGCACTTGCTGTGTTCCTGAACAATGTACAGAGAATTGGGGGGGTTACAGAAATACAGAGTCACAGAGCATCAGGCCTGAGAGGACCTTGGAGAGCACATCAGCCCTCTCACCTCACAGAGGTCGAATGTGTTACCTAAGCTGGTGCATACAGTAGAAGAAGCCAATTCCTGTCCTCACAGGGACAGTCCAGGAAACAGATAAGTGTAGGAGGGAACACGTGGGAGATTTAAGAAGGCTGGAAAGGTGGAAGAAGGCCAGCTTAGCTGAGGACAAAAGAAGAAGAAAGACTTCTTGGCTCAAGGGGAAGAATGTGGTGAGGTGGAGAAGCCTTTGGATTTGGAGTCAGGAGACCTGGGTTTCAATCCTGGCTCAGATAGCTAGCTTTGTGACCTTGGGTAAATCTCTCAGCCTCTCTGGGCTTCACTTTCCTCACTATAAAATGAAAGGGTAATTTTGGTTTATTTCTAATTCTACTCCCAACACGGATCCCATGATATTATGGGCTTTGTATAGCTTCAAAGTGTTACATTAAATGAAATAATCATCATTAAGAGAATAGACTCAATTTGAGGGCTTCACAATCTAATCTGAACCAACCAAGAGAAATCTCTAAAAATCATTTCCAAAACTGGATTCCCAATGCAGCCTCCTCTGGACATCTCAGCCTGCGTGTCTTGTAGGTTCTCCAACTCAGCACGTCCAAAACAGAATTTATTATCACCCCCACCTCACCCAATCTCCCCTCTTCTTGCACCATCTTGCCAGGCATTTTCATGCCTGGAATGTTCACCTGTTTATACAAAGTTGTTTTTATATTGTTTCTCCAATAGATCATGAGCTCTTTGAGGACAGAGACTGTCTTTTCCCTTTCTTTGTATCCCCAGTGCCTAGCATGGTGCCTGGCAAATGTAGGTGCTTAATAAATGTTTAATGACACCTGGAGAGCCACCTCTATGGGAAAGCTCCAGGGATCTGCCCTTGCCCTGTGAAGCTTAACATTTTAAAACTCAATTACTTGGGTAAAGACATAAATGGAATGTTTGTCCAATTTGCAAATAATACAAAGCCAGGAGGGATAGGTCATAGTCAGAGTGACAGCCAGGATCCCAAAAGATTTTCATGGGTCAGGATGCTGAAAGTCACTTAAATGTAAACTCCTGCACTTGATGGGAAAATGTCAGCTGACAGCCCCAATGAAGATGATGAGAAGATACTCCCACCCATTCCCCTTTGTGGGGGGAGGTCCGTAGGGGGTGGGACGCTGCATGTTTTGGGACTTTGTCAGTGTATCAATCGGTTTTACTGATTTCCCCCCCTCTTCTTCCTCTTTTTCTTTAAAAAATATTCTTTGTTATATGGAATGACTGAGTACAGAAAGAGGGATATTGGGAGAAATTTAGGCAATGTAAAATCAAAAGATATCAATAGCATTTTATTTTCAAAAAAGAATAAAGGAAAATGCCAGGTTAGGGGTGCAGGTTGGGGGATGTGTTGTTTGGGTCTAAGAGACCTGGCAGTTTTAGAGGCTTGGAAGCTCAGGATGAGCAATGGTGTGATATAGAGGCCCCCAAAGTGAAGGCAATCTTGACCTGCATTGGGAGGCACGCCTCCTCAGTGAGGAGCCTGAAATTCAGAGTGATTAGGTGTGACTTCCCTCTAGTTCCACATAAAGGTGATTGGTGGGATTCAAACCTAAGTCCCTCCCAGAGTCAAAGTCGATTTTCCATTATACACCATCCAGAAAATGAGGGAAACTGTCCTAGCAGAGTGAGCTGGGGGTGGGGGGAATAATAAAGTGATGGGGTCCACCACACTATCCATCTGAAGAAAACAGGGAGCAGCAAGGCTAACTCCTAGCCTCATCAGGAAGCTGGCAGGCATGAGAAGCTGCTAAAAACCCAAGCCAGGAAATAGAACTAAGGCTAATACAAACTCAGAAAGCTTTAAAGAGAAAATCCAAGAGGGTTAGACAGAAGGTCAGGGAGCAAAGAGAGGTTCATTTGCTCCATTCGCTCCCTTCTCATCTTGGCGCCTCCCTGAGAAGCTCTGTGCCCCCACGGGAAGGGATGCTGCCAGGTTACAAGCTCCCAGGGAAGGATGGGGTCAGGCAGGCAGGAGGGAATGTCATTTGGAATGGGAGAGACAAAATCAATTGTAATCAGGTGAGAATCTTAAGGGAGCAGCAAAATAGTATAGGCTCTCGGTAAGTGGCCATTTCATACTTAAATAAGAGAAATGTGGTTGGTGGGACCATGCTGTGGATCACCTGACCACCATAATGAGCCTGGGCTGGAAATGTGCTTGCCCTCACCAGACTAATAGCTTGCTTATTAAATGATTCTCATTAGGGTCGTGAAGCATACCAAAGAGCCATTTTAATAAATAGGATAAGGAGCCGTGGGGACCCAGAGAAGAAACAAGCCTGGGGTGACCCATTGGCAGGTTCTACAAACATATACATACCATTTGGCTGGCTAATGATCCTTAATGAAGAGAGCAGTCTTTCGTTACGTCAAGAGGCAAAAATGAGACTGGAAGTGGAAATGAAGCTTCCTGACTTGCTAACGGCATCTGGGCACAGACAGAAGGTCTTCACCCCTTTTCAGAGTCACAAGCCCTTGGGGCGGTCAATCGGGTGCAGCAGACTAACCCCTTTTCAGAATCATGTTTGTAAATGGATCAAAAAAGATACACAGGACTGGAAAAGAAGCCAATTATATTGACATAAAGATGGATTTCCATACAAGTTTGTAGACCCCTCAAAATCTATCCACGGACCCCAAGTCAATAATCCTGGTTAAGGTTCATAGGTCTAAGGGTGGAAAGAGTCTCAGAGGTCAGTTAAATTTTACAGATAATAACCACAATACTAGCTAACATCTATAGCATACCTACTATGTGCTGGGCACTATGCCAAGGACTTAGAATTATCATCTCATTTGATCCTCACAACAACCCTGAGTACCAGCAGGGAATGATTTGTCCAAGGTCACACAGGCAGTGAGTTTCAAAGGTAGGATTTGAACTCAAGCCAAGCGTTCATTCCTCTTTGCCACCCTGCCTCTCTTAGATGGAAATATGGAATGATCAATTTAATTCAATAAACACTTATTAAGCTCCCACTATGTGCCATTGAGGACAGGGACTTTCTTTTGCCTCTTAAAGCACTGCCTGACACAGAATAGGTAATGATAAATGTTTATTGATCATGCCAGTCACTGTGCTCCAGACTAGGGATGCCAGCAATAATAAAATAGTCCTTAATCTTAAGAAACTCCTTTGGGGCTCAGGAGACAAAACAGGCTCCAGCCAACACAAGCTGTATACAGAGTAAACCCATGGTGGTTTCTGAGTTGGGGGAGAACAGTGTCAGCTGGGAATCAGCTAGAGGAGAAGCCCTGAGTCAGGCTTTGATGGAAACCGAGATTCTACAGTGCTGGGCTTGGGACTAGAGAAGCCTGAGAACTCAGCTCAGCTGCTTTTTGGCTGAGTGACCTTGGGAATAATAATAATTAATAATAATCATAGCAACTGACATTTATGGAGTGTTCTAAGGTGTGCCAAGCATGGTCCTATGTTATCTCATTTAATCAACCAATCAATGAGTGTTTGTTTATTCAGTAGCTGCTCTGGGCTGGGCACTGTAATAGACACTGGAATGAAAAAACCCAAAGGGAGCCAGGTCCTGGCCTCAGGAAGCTTGAATTCTAATGGGAGAGATAACACTCATCCAAGGGTACTGCAACCACATGCAAAGCATCTAGAAGCAGGAGGCTTTGAGAGCTAACCACCAGAAAGAGCTTCATGTAGAAAGTAGCTCTTGGCCTGATGCTTGAAAGAAATCTGGAATTCTAGGAGGTGGGAGTGAAGATAAGCTGGAAATATGTTTGCTTGACTTCTCAATGAGGGAGGAAGAGAATTAGGTGATCAAGTTTTAAAAAAATAAATGTTAAACCCTGTTTTTAGATGTCATTGAAAAAATATATTTTGAAATTAAAAACAAAAACAGCATTCTGGGTATGTGGCATAGCCAAGGTAAAGGCTTGGAGTTGGGAGATGGAGGAAGAGAAAGTAAACCAGATCAGAGGATAGAGGGGAGGGAAGCCCAAGGAGGTTGGAAAGGTAGGAAGGGGCTGGGCTCTGAAGGTGCCCCCAACAACCTTTTGTTTTAGGTGCTATCATTATCCCCATTTTGCAGATGAGAAAATTTAAGCCCTGAAAATATAACTTACTAGGCTTGCACCCTAAGTACCTGAAAGGATTCGAACCTATGTCTTCCTCAAATCAAATCACTGTATCACACTTCCTTTCTGGGCTTCTGTTTCTTCATCTGTAAAGTGAGATGAATTGGACCATTGGATCTTTAAAACCCCTGCTAGTTCTAAATCTGATGACCTAAGTCCCTAAAAGCAAAAGAGAAAAATGGGAAAAGCAAGCGCTAATAAAACGTACCTCCCACCAGAATCCTATCAGGGAAATAGAAAGTGGGGTTAAATGAGAAGAAAGACTTCCTACCTCTCTGAGAGTCCTGGAAATCAAGTCCTGGCTCTGATAACCACTAGCTGAGTGACCCTGGGTAAGTCATTTAATTTGCTCTGTAAGATGGGCACAAAATGCAGTACCTACTCTATGTAGACCATCAATAAACATTGATTTAAGTTCCAATTATATGCTGCTAAGGAAAGCATGTTGAGAATTTCAAATAGCCAGAGAAGGATGCATAGTGAACATTATTATAAAGACCTGCTTCTTGGGTTTCCAAAAGAATTTGTATTTGGTGGGAACTCTAAGAACACAGAACAAAGTGTTCCTTTCCTTCCTCCCCGATTCCTGAAAAGTGATATGGATGGAGATGGGATGTTGGACAAGGAGGGGTGTTGTGAAAGTATGGATGTGTGTGTGTGCTGATATGGTACAGATGATAGATGTGTGTTACAGTAGAAATGTATTCCAATTTGAGGAGTTTAAGAAAAGAGATCGGGGCGGCTAGGTGGCACAGTGAATAGAGTGCCCGCCGGACAGCCCTGGAGTCAGGAGGACCTGAGTTCAAATCCAGCCTCAGACACTTACCACTTACTAGCCATGTGACCTTGGGCAAGTCACTTAACCCCAATTGCCCTGCCTTCCCCTTCAAGAAAAGAAAAGGAATAACCAGGGGAAAAAATGGTGGTTATCATTCAATCTGTTGTGTGTGTCAAACCACGCTAGGTGCTGAAGAGATTCATAGGTGAATCAGACACATCTTTGCCTTTTGTGCTAGGAGGGACCTCAGGAGCCATTGAGTAATTTTATGTGTGAGGAATTTGAGGTCCAATGTCCTGTCCATGGGTATGTAAAAGGAGGGTTTGAACTCAGGTCTTCATTTACAGGTACAGAACTTTACTGTACTATGATGTCTTTCCCCCAAGAGGCAGCTAGGGGGTGCTCCAATGCCTACGACTCTGGACTTTGAGTTAGGAACTTGGTGTTCACGCTAAAGTTGTGTTGGACCCCTGAGACCCCAATTGGGTTTTGGTTTTATGGGATTTTTTTGTTTGTTTTTGTTTTTATGGCTAAGATATTGGAATGGTTTGCCATTTCCTTCTCTAGTTATACCCGAGTTAAAATCCACCCTCAGGCACTTACTAGCTATGTGACCCTGGGCAAGTCACTTAACCTTTCTTTGCCTCAGTTTCCTTATCTGTAACAACAGGAATAATCATATCACCATAAAATAATACTTGTAAAGCACTTAGCACAGTGTCTGGCACATAGTAGGGCCTTTATAAATGTTTCTTTCCTCCCTCCTTCCCTAAAGAACTAAGTTCCTTTGTATCCCCAGGGCCTAGCACAGTGCCTGACCATCCTAGGTACTTAATAAGTGCTTGTTGATTCATTGATGAAATGTGCCAAGAACTAAGCTACTACTAGGGATACACTGGAAAACAACCACGGCAATGACAATGAAGACTCGGACCTCTTGGGTCCATTTCCTAGAAGGAGAGAATGCCACTGAGACCCCAGGGTCCCCCTGAAGTTTTCGTTCAGAATGCCTTTACATCTAAGCCTCTCACCAATTCCCAGCATCCCCTGAAGCTCCTCAACGTCCTTCTCTGCCCCCCTCCCCCCCATCCCATGGTGATGAGAGAGGAAAGGGAAGCAAGGGACTTGGTCACAAGGAAATGGGTCTAGCCTAGGCTCATTTTTAATGGACCTAACATTTGTTTTTCCACTTACGTATTAGAAATGAGAGGGAATGAGGAAGAATTTCCATTCTGTACATTGCTGCCCATTTAAAAATGAAATGCTACAAAAACAAACCATATCTCCCAACTCTACAATCAAGACCCTGTCCTTGTTTACAACCAGCTGCTCCCATCATTAAAATGGAGCCAGCCACATGTGATTGCCTCCTTAAATACTAGATTGATTAAGGAATCAACTACTTAATTGACTCATCCTTCAAATTCTCCAGCCTCTCCAAGTTCTCTTTCCCCAGCAAAGGCACCACTGATAAATGAATAACTGCACACAATGCCCCACCCCCAACAGGCTCATTTCCCACTCTCATAGGGGGAGGGGCAGGCTGAGAAGGAGAGGTGTTCTCTAAACAGAGAACCACCTAGAAGTCACTTCTGAACATGATCCCATTGGGGTATGGGGGTATCACTTCAAAGAAAATAATGAAGGTCCATTGGAAAGACCTGACTTGGAGAAAACAATGGGCAGTTGCTCAGCTTCTCCATCTTGAAATATTTTTCCAATCAGAAGGAACATCTAGAAGGTGTCTTGAGGGCAGGGACTGTCTTTGCACCCCCAGTGCCTCTTAGTGTCTGACCCATAGTAAGTGCTTGCTGAATAAACACTTACTGATTGATGGATTGAAGTCTCTTCCAACCATTTGTTTTGTCTTCCTGTTACTTTTTTCTATATTCTTAGTGCTTCGTGAAGTACTTGGCACTTAGTATGTGTCAAAATAAAAGTTGTATTTCTATAGAACTTTAATGTCTGTGAAGCATTTCCCACATATGATCTCATTTGATGGGACCAACCATCCTAAAGTAGCTACTAGAGAAACCCTTGTCACAGAAAACATCTTGCACCCTGGAACCTTCTTCACCTCAGGGTCACTGTCTGCAGATCTTTCCAAGGTTTACCCCTTGCTAGCCTTCTCCTTTAAGGATACTAGCCATCAACATGCACATTCCTATTTGTTTACATGTTTTTTTGTGTGAATTCTTGTTTCTTTTTCTCTGTATTCCTAGTACTCAGCACAGTGTTTGGCACATAGGAAATGTTTAATAAATGCTTGGTGATTGATTGGTCATTCTCTCAATCTCTTACAGGAGCACCACCCCCTGTCAGGCAAATAAGAGTGGGCAAGGAGGGCCCAGCAGGTACTGACTATGCACCGGGTGCCATGGTGGGGATTTTTCCTAGTTTCTCTTGCTGTTGTAGAGCTGTCAGGCTGCCTCTCCATCATCTTTTGCTCTGACCCCATGACTAAATCACTTCCTTTTTTGGTCCAATTACTCTCTAGTAATATCCTTTATGCTGCTTCTTTCAAATGATGGTTGGTTGGTAATGGTGACATGTCCTATTCATGCACACCATGTCCATATCAATTGACCTTTGGATGACCTTCAACTTTATTGCTCCAACCTGATGGATAGAAGTCCTGACTTAGAGTCAGGAAAACCTGAGTTCAAATTCTGCCTCATTCACCTGCTTCTTATATAACTCTACACAAGTCACAATTTTCATCAGTCTCCATTTTCTCATATGTAAAAATAGAAACAATAGCCGTTACTACAGAGATTCAAAATGTACGTTGTTCTTCAGTCAATTATTTGTGACCCCATTTGGGTTTTTTTTGTTTTTTTTTGACAAAGATCCTGAAGTGGTTTGCCATTCTCTTCTCCAGCTCATTTTACAGAAGAGGAAATGGAGACAAATAAAGGTTAAACGATTTGTCCAGAGTCACATATATATTCCAGCTCTTCTTTCCTATGGATGGATGGATGAATGGATGGATGGATGGATGGATGGATTGATCTGATCTTTGTTTTCTTTGATACCCACATTGTGCTTGGGTCCCCACCCTATTTCTCTGCAACTTCTGCTCTGTGCTCAAATTGGTGGTTCGCCTCAACCAGGCAAAAACACACCCTGCTAAGAGCCTGAGCTCATTTCTCAGACTACTGTGCAGTCTCTCTCCCTGTGTCCTTGGAACAAGGATGGTGTCTAAAGCGTTTAGGTTTCAGAGGGCTTCCCTACCAGCATACAGCTTTGTGGAGAGGTGAAAAGAGGGAGTGAGCTCTGCCGATAACAAATGAAGTAATTAGGCAGGATACTGTAAGTGCTGTCCATAACCTTGAAAGTCGCATTAGTGAGAGAAGCCAAAATGCAGATGATCTTGCCTGTAATTAAGAGTTGATGGTATTTGCAACTTTGCAGTTCTCTGTTCCCTAAAGTTATTTTGATTAAATGGATTATGGATTCCTGGGGAAATTCCTCTGGATAGGACAGCTGGTTGTTAAATTAATGAACTGGGAAGATAAGTTGGAGCTGGGGAATGCCTGCTTCCAATGTCTGGCGGCAGGGGGAGATGACATCGAGAGGAATCCTCAGTCCTACTGGGGAGGAGAGGTGTGTTTCTACAATGCCAAGACAGAAATTGGAACAATTTTCCCATGGAAACATTGTCATACAGGGGAGGGGAGTGTCAGTTTTTTACAACCAACCAATCAATCAACAAACATTTACTAAGAGTTCTACAATGTTCCAGGCATTGTGCTAGATGCCAAAGACAACAACATTTGATTGTAAGCTCCTTGAGGGCAGGAATTGACTTTTTCTCTCTTTTTTTTTTTGTAAACCTAGCACTTAGAAGAGAGCCTAGCCTATAGTAGGCATTTAATAGATGTTTATTAATTGATTAGGATGGCAGCAACATGGGAATGGAAGAAGTTTTGTCCTCAAGGAGTTTACTTTCTATCTGGAGAGACAACACATATGCATATAAAAGGTTATTTGGGGAGAAAGGGCACCAAAGGCTGAGGGAACCAGGAAATGCTTCTTTTGCCTGAGTCTTGGAGGAAGTGAGGAAAATTGTAGAAGGTGGGAATGTGGAGGAGGAGTGTTTTCCTGGAGCTAGCTCCCTTCCAGTGACGTGTGTGCCCTGACCTCGAAGATGGATCAGCTTCTGTGCATGTCTCTATTCTGGAGTTGGGGGCTGCATCAATCGGGCCTGGCCATTGAGTCAAACCAGGCTTAGGAGGCTTTCCGGGGAGATACACAGCCATCTCATTACCTGTCTATCGGGGGAGAGGCTCCCATCTTGTGGGTTTGGTATGTTTGTGTTGGGGCTGAAAGGGTGGGGGATGTCAGGCTCCAGCATAACTCAGGAGCTTGGACCCTTTGGAGAGAGATGGGTCTCCCAGCTCCCTGACCTCTAGACAGTATCGACATGAGACACAGCCGGGACAGCCCAGATGTGGGAGAGTCATGGGGGAGAAACAGCATGAAGCTCAGTTTTGCTCTCATATTCTCCAACTAAGTCTCTTTTCTGGGTTAAAAATCCGCAGCTTCCTCGACTGGCAGCGAGATGCTGAGGCCCCCTGGCCACCGTCCAGTGGGGGTTTTGCTCTCCTGAATCCAGTTCAGAGTTCTTGCCCTTCCACTCTTCTGCCTTGATCAGAGTGTGGACCACCATCCCCTCTCCCAGAACATCCTTGGGGATCACGTGCCAGACAGAAGGAAGGCAGCTGGATGGCTCAGAGCGAGGAGGAGCCTGGCAGTGGGGGATAGGTGCCACAGCTGTCACACAGTGTGCCCTCAATTTCATCCTCTAGAAAATGGAGGTAATTATGCTGGTCCCAGCCTATACTCAGTTGTTTTTAGGATACAATAAGATAAGAGATATGAAAGCACTGCAATTATTGAGCGGGTACACAGAATCATTACTCTCCTGGACATGGAGAATTGCTCTGGCCTCATTTTCCATGGGGCCCTCAAACTATCTTTCAAATTTGGTCCCTTTTTTTTTTTTTGTCTATGAGGTAACCATAGTAATGACTTCTCTCTGGCCTCATTATCATCAACTGCGAAATGAGACAAGGTTGGAGGGAATGTAATGTGATCGGTGGAACACTGAACTTTGGAGTCACTAGGCCTGAGTTCATAGCCTTCATCTGCCACTTACTACCTGCATGGCCCTGGAATAGTCCATTATCCTTTCCTGGACCTCACTTTCCTTATCTGCAAAATGGAAGAATTGGACAAGAAGGTCTCAAGATTCCTTGTAGCTTTCTGATGCTGTGTGTGACCTTGGCTTAGCCACCCACTGAGGCTGAGACTCAGTGTTTTCATCAGTAAAATGGAGAGAGGGTGGAGAAGACGGGCTCTGAGGACCTTCTGAAGTGCCTCCCAACCCTAGAGCTGTGGTGATATAATGAGATGAGCCCTAGGGCCTGTAAATGTATCCATGCTTTCTAGTATAGCTCCCCACTGAAGAGGGTCATCATAAAATGGTGAGGCTAGGGCCTAGCAGGGCTCAAGACCCCAAAATGCCAGCACACTGGGCCCTGCCCAAAGAATTCTACTCAAGTCTTCTCTCAGCCAAAGAAAACATTTATTAAACGTTTCCTTGAATTAGACACAGAGTAAGCCTGTGCTAGGTCATTCTATGGCGCTCTCATTATTCTATGGTGTTCCCACTCTTCTATGGCGCTCTCGGACACATGGAGGTAAGATGGGGTCTTACATACAGAAGGTTGTGGGAGGAATCTAGGGGTGGTCTAGGGGAGGGGTTTGGGAGGGGGAAGGTCTTTGGGAGGAGTCAGATGAGGTCAGACTCCAGTAATGAGTTTGGGGAGGGTCTTTAGGAGGAGTTAATGAGTTGATTTGGGCATAGATATTTTGATAGGCTCAAGGATGGGAAGTAGATGAACAATGGAGAGCCAAGCTAGTAACAAAGGTTTGGGCAAAAGTAACCACAGTGAAAGGCCTATAGCCTCATGCTAATGCCTCATCAAATGGGACAATTCAATCTGAGTTCAAGGGAGCTCCCAGAGCCTGCACCTCATCACCCACCATCACAGTCTCACATCACAGTACTCCTTGGGGCTTCTGTTCCTACTCCATCATCCAGGATCTTTTGGAGCTGGGAGAGAGATTATCTAACTCTAACCCCTCCTTTTAAGAAAGAGGAAACTGAGACCCCTTGAGGTGAAATGAGCCCTCTCCCCAGATCTGGGGCTCTTTCCATAACAGCCTTTCCCCTTAGCCCCTCTTGGGCTCTGCCCGAATTTCCTGTCTGTCTTCTATCTCCAGTCCCACACTTAGCCAACTCTATCTAGCTCACTTTCAAGCTTAAAGCCTGGCAAATTTCTGCTCACAGCTCCTCCACACTTAAAGGGCTAATGAGCCTATGTCGGGAATCCCAGAGAAGTATCATATGGGCTGTTAGGTGTTTGTTTACT
The DNA here is from genome assembly GCA_011680675.1 of Gymnobelideus leadbeateri. Taxonomy (NCBI): domain Eukaryota; kingdom Metazoa; phylum Chordata; class Mammalia; order Diprotodontia; family Petauridae; genus Gymnobelideus; species Gymnobelideus leadbeateri. Next base: position 323,569 of record WOXC01005011.1, read on the forward strand.
AAATGTGTGTGTGTGTGTGTGTGTGTGTGAGTGTGTGTGTGTGTGTGTGTGTGTGTGTGTGAGTGTGTGTGTGTGTGTGTGTGTGAGTGTGTGTGTGTGTGTGAGTGTGTGTGTGTGAGTGTGTGTGTGTGTGTGTGTGAGTGTGTGTGTGTGTGAGTGTGGGTATGAGTGTGTGTGTGTGTGTGTGTGTGTGAGTGTGTGTGTGTGAGTGTGTGTGTGTGTGTGTGAGTGTGTGTGTGTGAGTGTGTGTGTGTGTGAGTGTGTGTGTGTGTGAGTGTGTGTGTGTGTGTGTGTGTGAGTATGTGTGTGTGTGTGTGTGTGTGTGTGTGTGTGTGTGTGTGTGTGTGTGTGTGTGTGTGAGTGTGTGTGTGTGTGTGTGTGTGAGTGTGTGAGGTTTTCCCCTCTAGCGCAGAGTAGCACATTTTCAGTGCACCAAGACTCTCAGTCTGCCTTTCATTGGTGTAGCATCCCATCTGTTCAATGTTCGGCACTTCCCACTGGATTAGCATGAAGATCCTATAGACCTAAAAGAGGAGGGATTGATGGATGAATGGGACCTGAGTGGCTTTTAAAAACGTCTTTTCATTTTTCATTCTAAACCAGAGACTCCTCAGCTTCGGGCCGTGAGCGATATTAAATAACCAAAGCGGGAGCCAATGTGGAGGAGAAAGAGGCAAAGAATAATTCCTATTTTGATGGTGCTTTCAAGGCAATGAAGTGTTTCTTCCAACAGCGCTGATGGTGCTAGTATGACGGGATGGTATGGGACACGGGTGGGGAAGGTTTGAGCTCCACCTCCAACACCCACCAGCAAGTCAATGTCCTCAGAGGCCCTCTCATGCAGCTCTTTCATTTCCTAGGCGACCTCTTTCTGCCTGCTTCCTCACTGAGAAGATGGCGATCACAATAGGGCCCTCCCAGGGTCCCTGTGAGGATAGGATGGAATAACGTTTGCCAAGTGCTTTTATGATTATTGCTACAGGCGTGAGCCTTGTTGGCAGCTGAGGAAATAGAGGCTTGGAGAAACTCTTTGGTTTGCCCATGGCCACATAACTAATGAGAATCAGAGTCCGATTCAAAGCCAGGTCTTTTGACTCTGACTCCAGTGCTATTAACCATTCTATCAAGATGCCAGATAAGGTCAACGCAATTCAACATGTCCACAAGAGTAATGGTCCTTGCAGTAGGCTCACAAGTGTAGTCCCTTCAAAGTACTTATTGTTTTTCCCTATCTTCTGTCTCATTTTATCCTCCAAATAAGTTACAGATGAATATTCCTCATTTTAGCAGAGGAAACTGGGTCCGTTCTGTTTGGACGTCCTCTGACAGACCCTCCATCAGACCATCTGATTCTGTCTTCTGCCTCTCACAATGATCCAGAGAATGTGCTCAGAGAGAAAATGGTATCTTCACTCTGTAATTATAATGATTATTTCAAATGAGACAATATTTGCAAAGCCTTTAGCCCAGTACCTGGCATATCAGAGATGTGCACCTTGTCCTCCCTTCTCTGTAATAAGAGCAGCCAAGTTTAATGGAATGAAAACTAGGGTAGGGCCAAAGAGCCCAGAATAACCAGAGGAAGATAGTGAAAGCAATGAAAAGTCATTGGGTCAGTTAGGTGCCAGGCACAGTACTGAACCCTGAGAATATAGAGGAAGGCAAAAACCAGTCTCTGTTCCCCAGGACCTCACATTCTAATGGGGAGAGAATATGCAAATGACTGCATAGCAGCAGGATTTATAGAGGGTAGATGGGGGGAAATGACTAGAGAGAAGGCGCTAGAACTAAGAGGGTAAGTGATGGGCTTTTAGTTGCCCTAGAAGGTCCCTAAGTCATCATGGATTTTCAAGAAGAGTTGAAAGGGTAGGCAATGTTTAGAGAAGAGAACACTTGGTGAGGAGAGAGGATGGCTGTGGGGTCAAAGGATGATGGACAGAACTGCAGGAGGGACTTGAGGCCATCCAGTCCAGCCTGCTTTTTTTCCAAATGGGAAACCAAGGCACAGAGAAATCAAGTGATTTGTCCCAAGTGACACAGATAGTATGTGGCAGAGTCAGGATTTGAGCTCAGATCTACTCCAGAGTCGATGCTCTTTCCCCTATTCCATGCTGAAAGTATCTAAAGCACTTCCGTGAGGAAGAGGGATTGGAGTTTTTCTATCTGGCCCCAGGAGCAGTGGGAGGAAGTTAGAAAAAAAACTTCATGAGTTCCCCCCCTTTGACTAGGGCCCTTCAGATAAAAAAGTCTAGATGGCCTCTTGTCTGGCATTGGGTAGTCAGGCTTTTTATTCAGGTACTAGTTATTCTTGATGGACTATAAGGTCCCTTCCAACTGGCATCTCTGATTCTGCTGCTAGAGCCAATAACAAATGCTTTACTATAATATTTAGGTCATCTCCCCAACAAGCTTCCCCTTTCTTCCTCTCCCAGCTCCACTCATGACTTTCCAAACTTCTCCATCATGCCTCAGCTTGAATGATTCCCTTGCCTCTGCGATCCCCTCCTCTCGTTGATGAGTTTCTCCAAGAGCCTCCATTTTGAAAAATGCCCAGGCAGCCCCCACTCACTCCCTGACTCCTGTCTGGACTATGGACTATGCCACCATTCAAGGGTACCCTATCCCCCACCTGCTTTTCAGCATCCTTTCATGTAGTGTCTTTTTCTATTGAAGCCTATTGAGGGCAGAGACTGCCTTTGTTTTTCTTGTATTTGTATTTCCAGTGCTTAGAAAGTATGTACTTGGCATCTCGTAAAACCTTTAACACCCGTGTGTTGATTTGATCCTGTGAGGTAGCTGTCAATATTTCCCCAACTAAGATAGCTTTCAGTGATTTGCCTGGGTCATACAGTGTCTGAGGCCACATTCCTACTCAGGTGATCTGATTCTAAGTACAGCACTTTACCCCCTAAGCCATGCTGTCTTCACTTGAGCCAAGAAGTGGAGTAGGAGCTCCTCTGTTAGGGCATCACCACTGAAAAGAACTATCTTGTCCCCCACTTCCTTGTGCATTGTAGACCTGTCTCCTTTCTTCAGATGACACCTACCTACACTGCACGCACCAAGTCTATACAAATTTCCTGAGTACCCACTATGTAGGATATCTATTGAGGTCAGGATTTAGCCAGACTGTGAGGACAGCTAAGGACATTGTACTGCCTCCCATCAGGATGCAATGGATGGCTCACAGTTGCCCTGGCTTTCAATGAAACACCTTCATATGTATTTTTTCCCAGTCAGAGAAATGTTCACACTAGCTAGTGTTTCCCTGGGAAATCCTCCTACCTACCACCCACCAAATGCTATTGTTGGCCAAGGTCTTTCAGAGAATCTGTTCCAAATAGCTGATGGCCATTTTACAGGAGCAGCCAGTCAGAGCCCAATCAGACAGAAACTTCCTCATCTGTAAAATGTGGGCAAAAGACAATGGACATGGAACTCCTGGTACTCCTGGTATGGAATTTCCCTCTCCCATGCAGATTGGCAATGCATCTGTAACCTATGCTCTTAAAGACTTGCCCAGGGCCCTGAGACTATTAACTGATATCTGTATCTTTTTAAAAGTCTATGTTTTATCTGAACCTATCATTTCATTTGTGTAAGGGACTCCTGGTGCAGAAACTCCCTCTACCAATAATGCTTAGCAACTGTTCTTCACCTTACTAGTTTAGTGAGTTCTTTGAGGCTGAAAGGCAGAAGTACAGGGTCATTGACTATGAGCTGGAAAAGGTCTCAGAATTCCTATTCCTTGCCCAATCCAGCCTCCTCACTTTAAATCAGTTAATTAACAAGCATTTATTGAGTTCCATTTATTATATGCCAAGCACCAAGGATATGAATAAAGGAAAAATAGCCCCTATCTTGAAGGTGCTAACAGGGAAGAAAGTGCAGAAATAAGCAGGTCCACATAAGAGTAGAAAGGAGGTCATTTCAGAGAGGAAGGTACTGGCAGCTGAAAAGGCAAGGCTGAGGCTACAAAAGGTCTTCTGGCAAAGGGCTCATTTGAGTTGTCTTGAGGAAAGTCGGAGAAACCAAAAAACATTTTTTCCTTAAATATGACTTACCCAGGGTCTCATAGCCAGAGATAGGACCTTAATATCCTCCCAATGCCAGCTCTCTTGAGGGTAGGGACTGTCTTTCTTTTTCTTATGTTTGTATACAAATGCCTGTTACACCACACTGCTTCTCACTTCTATGGGCTTGATCATCTATAAAGGGTTTTTCGTATATTACTCCATTTGAGCCTCACAGCAACATGAATGGAGTAAATATTACATTCATTATCCCCATTGGACAGATGAGGAAACTGAGACCAAGGGAGGTTGTGTCTTTTCTAGTGAGTTAAAGTCAGAGGAAAGGTTTGGACCAAACGCTTCCTTTTCTAAGCTCAGAATTTTTTCCTCCCTAGTCATGTTGTTTCTCTCCAATAAGACTGGTCTAAGCTACATTCAGAGATTGTCATGAGAAAACAAATGTGGGAATACTTTAAGAAAGCGGAATGTGTTCAGCTGATGCACGGTACGATGACTATTCTGGCCTTCCATAATTGCTTTGGCCATAGGTTCCTTGTGCTCTTATAGGAGCTTTAAAATTCAACCTTTTTCCCTCTTGAAGTAATCCTAATAATCATTTCCAGGCTACAGTTCAGATAATTAAAAACTCAGGGCTGGCAGCATGAATTCTTGGACCGAGGCAAGGTTGAACATGAAGGTGATTGATTAGGTCACTGAGCCTGTGTTGCCTGGCTTACATCTTCTGCTTTATGCTGCATAAGAATGTCTATCCCACTTTGAACAAGGGGGATTAAAAAGACCATAATTTAGTTCTGGAGCAAAGACATCATGGGAGTAGGCAGCTTGCCAGGTATCCCAAGGCAAATAGAGACCCAGTTTCACCTTGGGACCACTGGGAAGTCACCCAGCCAAGAACACAGGAAGAGAGGACTTGGTGACAATGAGTGGCAGTTAAATGGCTCTATTTCACTTCTATTCAGCCAGCAGTCATAGGACTATTACTGTGGCCCCTTGGGATAGTCTGGTCATAGTATGAAGCAAAGCTGTAACAAAGAATGATGAGTGCCACCAAGCACTCCCTAGTTGAAGAGGGGAGGCAGAGACTTCTGGGCATCTGATGGCTGCACTGTTGGCTAGGATGATGTCATGGTATAGGTATGGAAGGGGATAGGCAGGGTTGGTGCACACCCCCGACCCCCATCGGGTAGCTTTTCATTTTAATTAATTCTTTTTTTTAAGTTAATTTATATATAATTTCCATAAGTTTTACATTTTCTTTCCCTCTCTCCTTTCTCCTTCCCCAAGATGGCATGCAATCTGATATAGTATATATATATATATATATATATATATATATATATATATATATATATATATATATACACACACACACATACATATATACATATATATTCCTATTAAATATATTCACATTAGTCATGTTGTGTAAAAGAATTAGAACCAATGGGAGGAACCATAAGAAAACAAAACAAAACAAAAAAAGAAAATAGTCTGCTTTGTTCTGCATTCAGATTCCATAATTCTTTCTCTGGGCATGGATGGAATTTTCCATCATGAGTACTTTGGAATTGTTTTAGGTCCTTGCATTGCTGAGAAGGGCTAAGTCTATCAAAGTCAGTCATCACAGACTGTGGCTGTTACTGTGTACAGTGTTCTCCTGGCTCTGTTTCTTCACTCATCATCAGTTCATATAAGTCTTTCCAGGGTTTTCTAAAGTCTGCCTGTTCATCATTTCTTATAGCACAATAGTGTTCCATTACATTCATGTACTACAACTTGTTCAGCCATTCCCCAGTTGAAGGGCATCCCTCAATTTCCAGTTCTTGGCCACCACAAAAAGAGCTGCTGTAAATATTTTTGTACATGTGGATCCTTTTCCCATTTTTATGATCTCTTTGGGATATGGCCCTAGAATTGGTATTGCTAGGTCAAAGGGTATGCACATTTTTGTAGCCCTTTGTACATAGTTCCAGATTGCTCTCCAGAATGGTTGGATTAGTTCACAACTCCACAAACCATGAATTAGTGTTTCAACTTTCCCACATCTTCTCCAGCATTTATCATTGTCCTGTTTTGTCGTCTTAGCCAATCTGACTGGTGAGATGTTGTACCTCAAAGTTGCTTTGATTTGCATTCCTCTAATCAATAGTAATTTGGAGCATTTTTTCACATGACCATAGATAGCTTTAATTTCTTCCTCTGAAAACTGTCTCTTCATTTAACTAATTCTTCTTGTTAACTAGTTGCCAAGCTCCATTATTTCACCACTGCTGAATGACTTCAAGTGCTTTTGAAATGTCATCCTCTCTATATCAGGTTCTCTAAAGGAAAGCTTTGAAGGTGTAAAAAAAAAAATTCAAGAGCTATATAAGACAGCATAAAATATGGGCATTGCCCTGATAAAGTGCCCAGGAGGAAGGATGGAGCTAAGTAGGAATACTGCCAAGAACAGATGTTAAGGACCGCCGTGGCTGTAGCATCTTTACAAAACTATTGAAGACAAGTAGAAAGGCATTTGAATGACGGATGAATGAATGAAAAAGCATTAATCACTGTGCTCCATCAGGGATACAAATAGAAAGGCAAGTCAGCCCCTAATCTCATGGATCTTACATTCTAATGGGGGAGATGACACATTTAAGAGGTTTCAAGTTCTATCTTCACGTGTAATAGATATCACTACCCAGTACACTTGGTAGAAAACTTGAATACCATATCACCCAATTAAAGGCAACACAAAAACACCCCCCAAAGAATCCAGAAAGCAAAAGCACATCAGACAGTCAAGATATTCATCTTAAATTAACAACAAAGGTCAAAAAGTTACTGTAATACAAGGAGTGAAGATGGCACAAGAAACATGTTAAACAATGCAATGACCCTCCAACCCTTTACTATGGAGGCTTGAGAAGAGAGGGAGCCAGAGGCAAGAGAGAGGCTTGGAATGTGGAAGAAGAAGAGGGTATGGAAAATGGCTGGTCCTGACAAAAACATTTGGATTCAAGGCAGAACAGAAAGCTTACACAGCATCAAGGAAATGCATGATGCCAGTTCCATCCAAGGTGGTGGCTTAAGCTCTAGCTTCTCTGAAAAGCTGGGAAGCAGTCAATGGGTTCTGAGTCTTTACAGCTGCACAGGCTAGCAGCACTAGTAAAGCCCTTCAGTGGTTTCCTCTCCAAAGCAAGCCTGGGACTTTGCTTAATAGAAAGTGTCACATGCCTATTACAAAGTTTGAAAACACCAGTGACCATTCCAGAGGTAGGAAAATTTCCTGTTGATGTACTTTTAAAAAAAAAGAAAAGAAAAGATAGGGTGCCCTCTTTTCTCCCAAGCTAAAAATACAGGCACTCTCTGCAGGCTTCCTAGCCAGCATGGGAGTTTGGATCCTCTGTTTCCTCCTTGGACCAGTTTGTCTCTCCAGAGGCAACCCAGTGGACCCTCAACCCTGGATCCCGAGGGGCCTCGTAATATTAATGGCAGGCTTGCTGTAGACAGTGCAACTCAGAACTCCAGAGTTCAAGAGATTCGCCAACCTCAGCCTCCCCTCCACTAGCAGAGACTCCAGGCATGCAGAGCCATGCCTGGCATGTTTATGGACTTATGACAAGCAATCACAGTTTATGCCACTAAAAGAATCTATAAACACAAGAAAGCAATATATTAGCTGAGGAGCAAAAAGAGGTTTGCCAAGAAGTCCCAGGGATGTAAAAAACAACTTCTATCAATTTGGTAATTATTGAACCATGCTGTAACATTTATAGCTCCATTGTTGATTATTGCAAAGCCTTTGACTTTGTTCACTCATGGCTTATTCATGCATGTGCTGCAAATAAATAAAATAGACTCAAGTACAGGGGGGATGTGAGACCATTAAGGTCCTAGGGGGCAAGGAGTGGATTTTATAATAAAACTAACTCACATTTATCCAGCCCTTTAGGGCAGAGGACTGGTGCTATAGATGCCCCATGAGGTAAGGCCATGGGGGTGTTCATATTTCCGTTTTCCAGATGAGGAATAGGAAGCCACTTGCCTGAGATCACACAGCTCATGACTGGCCAGGAGACTTGGCCTGAGGTTTTTCCTGACTCCAGGCCTAGGGCTCTGATCACACTCAGTGCTCTGCAAACTCTCAGCACCTGACAAACATTTCTAGATCAACTGTTTAAATGGCTTCCCCTTGGGAAGCAAAGTGGGAGAAGTCACTCAACGTAAAGACAGCAACAACTGTCACGCCTACCTATGATTCCTAACCCAAAGGCCCTGGGTTCTAATCCTGACTCAGACTCTCACCAGCCAAAGGATCCTGGGCAAGTCACTTAGTTTGTTTCAGCCTCAGTCTCATCATCTGTAAAGTGGGGATAGAGAGAGAACAGCCCAGTTAGAGCAGAGGATAGCTGGGCATGAGCATATTCAATAGGGAGGGTGAGATCAGACAGCAGAAGGACCCAGATGTAAAGGTTAGTTTTGGATGTGGGATCCAAGGACTTAGAGGTGGATTTCCTCTCTTCCACCTCCTTCATTTTACAGATGAAGAAACCAATGACCACAGAGGGAAAATGACTTGTCCAAAGTCACACAGGTTTTCTGACTTTGGAATCAGTGAAGCAAAGTAGATAGAGCCCTGGTCTCAGCCTTGAGATCCTTGGAAGGTCATTTAATCTTTACAATCTGTGGTGACCTCATCATATGGAGTCAATGATAGTGCCCCCTTCCCAAGGCTATTGTTTTATTCTTTTGTTAATGATTTTTTTAATTGACAGAATACTATTTTCTCTTGCTTCGACCTTGTGCTCCTATTAGGGAAAAAACAAACAACCAATCCTTATGACAAATTTTAAGGTCCAGCAAACAGAACAAATTCCATGTCCAAAAAATGTGATCCCATCCTCTTCTTGTTGGGAATGGGTTGTACGCTTCATCTTTGGTCCTTGGGAGTCCTCTGTGGCTGCTGCCTCCACCAGAGAGCTCATCTTCCAAAGTTGTTATCCTTGTATAAGTCCTTCCCAGGGTTCTGCTCCCTTCACTCTTTACGTCTTCCCAGGCTTCTCTGAAATTTCTTCTTCCTCATTTCTTTTGGGACAGGAGCGTCTTTTGGTCAGTCATTCCCCAATTGATGACTGCTCCTTCCATTCTTCCACACCACACACAGAGCTGCTGTGCATCACTGAGTACATAGGGCGTCCTTTTCTTCTTTCTTTGACCTCTTTGGGGTAGGACCTTGTCGGGGTTATCCATGGGTCTGAGGGGAAGCACAACTTAGTACCTTTATGGGCCATTCCAAATTGCTCTCCAAAATGGCTGGACCATCTCCAGTATTTATCCTGAGGTTATCAGTGCTTGCTAGCTGTGTGACCTATGGCCAGTTATTTAACCTTTGATGGTCAAACAATAAAGAACATTTAGCAAACCTCCAAGGGCACTATTACTTTATCTCTGGTGCTATTGTGAATCCCTGTCCTACCAGAGAGTTTCTATTCTTCAGGAACAAGGAAGAAGGACCTTGATCATTTCCTGGAAAGAAAGGATATTTGCCCTCTTGGTGGGAGTGGCCTAGGGAGGTGAGGGGGATGGAATTCCAAAATCTTCTTGTTCAGGGAGACAAAAGGTTTCCAGAGAAGCTGTAGGAGGGTGGGGCTCTCACTAAGGCTGTGGAAGGATGGGCTGGGGGCCAGGGTCTATTTTTTCCCCTTTGGGGAAGCTTTAGTAATGTCACTATAGTTTTCAAAATAGGCTTCTCTCCTACTACTAAAAAAAGGCTCAGCCCACCTCACACTTCCACAAAAAGCCTGAGGAAAGGAGTCCTCAAGCAACTCACCCACGCCTCTGGGTGGATTCCCAGGTGCCATGTTTTTTTCCTGTGTCTCCCTCATCATAGTATTCTGGGAACTCCATAAGTCCTCAGTGTTTCCTAACCAGCCCTGCCCAGCCACACACAGAGAAGACAGGTTTGCATAGGAGGAGGGCAAGAGTTTGAACTTAGTTTTGAGTTTCCAGCCTGGACAGAAACAAAAACAACTCAACACTTTGGGGTCTCCAGAGAGGACAAAGGCTGTCTAAAGACCAGCCCATGCTATCTTGGCAGGTCCATCCTTATCCAGAGGAATTTGGAAGAGACTAGAGCCATATGGGGAATGTGAGAAGGTTCAAGGAGAGCCTGGAAAGAGATATTAAGGGTCAGAGGGATTACTGTTCTACTTGGCCCCAGAGTCGGAGGATCCAAGTTCAGATCCCCCTTGTGACTGTACCAAAGTGATATTGGATGTTTCATTTTCCCCACCTGTGAAATCAGGGGCTAAGCAGATGGCCTTGGAGGGGCCTTTCACCTCTAAATTTATGAGCCTGGGAGCCAGTGAAGGAGCAGCAATGTGTGGAAGTTTAAAGGGCAAATTCAGGCCAGACACCAGGAAAGCATCCTACAAACTGTGGTCATTCAAAGATGGGATCCGGTGCCGGGGGTGGCCCATTAGTCTTCCTCCAAAGTCTGGATGACCCCTTGTTGGGTCAGTAGCAGAGGGGACTATCATTCAGGTCTAGGACAGCTTCCATGGACTCTATGATCCTTCTGACCCAGGGATGTTCTAGAGCCTGATTGTTAAATATTCAGTGTAAATGTTTATGTCCCAGGAATTGTCACCAATCAGGGCCTGGTTTATTATTTTATTTATTATTTTACTGATTGTCTAGACTTAAGAAATGATAGAGAAAATGTGAAAAATGCAAATTAAATTCAAAAGTATTCTGTACTTGCTTTTTAGGGAGGAGGAACCTGTTGTTCAATGTTTTCCAGCACGCTGCTGCTTCCAAGTCTGAATAAATCTGTGCTTTTGCCTTAGGTCCTCTGGACCATGCCCCATACAGAAAAAGAGCCAGACTTGGTCCAGATGGATGCTGATTTCTCCTAGCATAGGAGAGCTTGAGTGGGGGAGTTAGGAAGATGAGTTCAAATCCTGATTTTGGTGCTTACTAGCTACATGGCCATAGAAAAACCTTTCAGAGTGTCAATTTTCTTGTCTGTAAAATGGGAATAACATTAGCTATAATATTTACTTTGCAGGTTTTGTGAAATTCATGTGAAACCTTTTGCAAACTTTGAAGTGAGGAAGGAATGTTACTAGTTAGCCCTCTAGCTCAGGAATTTCACGGGCTTTGATTCTCCAAGAGAAAGCTTCCAAATCATCATCACAATAGCTTGCATTTACATAGTAACTTATAGTTTGCAAAGCTCTTCCCAAGTGTTACCTCCTTGGATCTTCTCTACTATCTGGGAGGGAGGTATTATTAGGAACCACATTTTATGGACAGTGAAACTGAGGAAGACAGAAGTCACCCTGCTAGCAAACGTCTGAGGTCAGATCTCCCTGACTCCAGGCCCAGTGTTCTGTGCATTGTGGTGCCCACTGGCTGCCTTGTTTTTGTGGTGACCAAGCTAACTCTATGACAAGGGCACCAGACCTCAGGCTAAATCTCAGCCTTGGGCTCCTTGTCTGGGTGCTGCAGGTCCAATGACTTCACTTTCCCAGCTGCTGTTGTCCCCAAAAGGCATAAATAGAGCAGTGGATGGAATGTTGAGGTGGAAATCAGAAAAATCGGAGTTCAGATGCAGCCTCAGAAACTTCCTAGCTGGGTGATCCCAGAAAACTCACTCAATCTCTCTTAGGTCTCAGTTTTCCCATCTGTTTTTCCCATATAAGAGTGCCTGCCTCACAGGGCTGATGCAAGGCTCAGATAACATAACGTTGAAAATTTGCTTTGTTGTTCATTCGTGTCCAATTCTTTGTGACCCCATTCGGGGTTTTCTTGGCAGAGATATTGGAGGGGTTTGCCATTTCCTCCTATAGCTCATTTTACAGATGAGGAAACTGAGGCAAACAGGGTGAAGAGACATGCCCAGGGTCACACAGCTAATAAGCATCTGAGACTGGATTTGCACCCAGGTCTTCCTGACTCCAGGTCTAGCACTCTCTCCACTGTGCCCTTTGCAAGCCTTAAAGGTCTCTATAAATGCTAGCTATTTTTATTATTAAAATGTAAATATGAATATGTCCAGCAACTAACTCACTGGGTTGTTTGTTCTGAAACTCTGTCTCCCTCTCTTCACCAGGCTGTGAACGGAGGACCAGTCCCACTCTGAGCACCATAGCTGTTGCTGCTAACCTGCTCCTGTTCTCTCTACCCCCTTGGGCAGTCTGGAGCCTGCTTCCAGCATCAGTCCCACTGTGTTGATGCCCAGCTGTGTACGGATTCCTCATCAGCGAGATCCACGGACCTCAGCTTCCCAGGTACCAGGGACTGCCAGGGTGCACTGATACCCTGGCCCTCACAGGGTTGTGCCCTTCATAAACCCCATAGGAATATGAATTATTCTTGCCCTCAAGGGGCATGCAATCTCAACTAGTCCCATTGCCCTTGCAGCTCTCCTGAGGCCAGTTAAATGTGTGTCTTCAAGGGCACTGAGTTTGCCCTATGGCTCACATTCCCCTAGTGCGTCCTCACTGGCTGACCAGTCTCCCACCAGCCAGGTACAAGCCTGAAAGTTGCCTGTGCTGCCCAAGCTAAGCCCCATATCCTTTACCTTCCAACTATTCCCTCCCCAGTCTTGCATTCAACCCTGCCCCTGGTCCCCCTGGAGCAGCATCCTACAGACCTAAGCTCTAGAAATCAGGTCCCTAGGCAGGCAGCTCCACTTAGGAGCTGGGCACCAGGGCATATCTCTCCTTATGGGGGCATGAGTGAAAGCAAATTCATTTGGCTCATGCTATCACTCAGCCCCCAGCAAGACCCCATGTATCTGGCCTGTTTCCATGTATGTGCCCAAACACACAACACAGATATACATACACACATACGCATCGAACCCACACACACACACACACACACACACACACACACACACTCTTGCTTTGGACCCGATGCTCCCATCCGAAGTCTGTTCCTTCCCCTGGTCACCAAATCCCTCCATGTGTTGTTTCCTGCTGTTTCTTTGAATATACAGTCCTCAATGATCCATACTGTCTCACTTTATTATTGGTATGCCCACCACTTACCATGATGCCTGGCACATAGTCCTTCAGTTAACAAGCATTTATTACACTCTTACTGTGTGCCTGGCACTGTGCTGACCTCTAGGCATATGATGAAAAGGGAAAGAAAACTGTTCCTGTCCTTAAGGAGCTGCCAGTCTAAAGAGCAAGCCAACAGACTAGCTCTCAGGAATTTTGTTTTCATCTATTCATTCACTCATTCATATTCATTCATTCATTCATTCATTCATTCATTCACTAATCACTATCCTTAAAACCCAGTGTCTCAGACACAAGGCAAAATAAAAGGTGTCAGACATGGAACCAGGGTCATGGATTCAAATCCCACCTTGTTTACTAGTAGTGTGACCATTGGGCAAATGATTTCCTTTCTCAGTGTCCATGTTCTCATCCATGTTAACACAAATGAGCAGATGTGCAGGACCCTGAAGACCCTAAAGGGCTGTCTAAAAGCTCCCTATCCCTGCTGCTGTTGTTACCTAGAAAATGAAGATAATCAGCCCAGAGACTCTGAGCCTGGCGGGACCTTGGAGGACGTTAAGTCCAACTCCCTAATTTTATGGATATAGAAACTGAGGCAAATGGACAGGAAGGGGTTTGTCCAAAGTCAGCCAGATCAGAAATACCTGCACCTGCTCCTCAGGGTGGCTGGGAGAAAAGCTTTCTGCAGCCCTTCCCAGTGCCAGAGAAATCCTGGAACTGCTGCTAAGATTGATAAGAAAAATGATCAGAGATTATGCCTCTGACACAGATCTTGTGTGGTAAATGCAGCCCTGGTGGTCTCTCTCCTCTCTCTCTCTCTCTCTCTCTCTCCCTCCCTCCCTCCCTCTCTCCCTCCCTCCCTCCTTCCCTCCCCTCCCCTCCCCCCTCTCTCCACTTCTCCTTCCCTCTTTCCCTCTGTTCTCTCCTCTCTCTCTCTCTCTCTCTCTCTCTCTCTCTCTCTCTCTCTCTCTCTCTCTCTCTCTCTCTCTCTCCCCCCTCCTCTCTCTCAGAAGGAGGTGCTTTTTCTCCCTCCCCCTCCTCTGGATGGATGAGAACAGCACTTGGGAGACATGGAAGCCACTCACGACATCACAGCCGTGAGCAGTCAGTAAATAACTGACTCCCCAGGAAGCCTTTTTTTCTTTTTCCTCTCTGCGCCAGCCTTGGTCCCTGATGATTCAGGCTGACGTTTCAGGAGGTGCAGCAGGGCTGTCTGGGTCTCCAAGGGGAGGACTGTGTTTCAGACAGCCCCTTGGGAAGGGCCACCGCAGGGATCCTTGTCATTCTGATGCTGGGGCTGTTTGGCTCTGATCAGCAAAGAGAGGAGCAGCCAAAGCCGGTCCCTCTGCCAACTCTCCCTATAATTGACAAATAGTGACACATGTTGTCATCTAGCTGAGCCCATACAGGGTTCATACAGATGGTGCAATGGTTAGTGCTGAACCCAGGAAGACCGGGAGTTCATACTCTGCCTCAGGCTACTAGCTGGTGACCCTGGGCAAGCCAGCCTCAGTTTCCTCTCCTATAAATTGGGGACAATGATGATAATAATAGCGCCTATCTCCCAGGGTTGTTGTGAGGATAAAATGGGATTATTTGCAAAGTGCTTTACAAACCTTAAAAGTGCCATAGAAGGGCAGATAGCTGATTATTCTTCTCCCATATCCACCACTTACAATTCAGGCGACCCTGGCCAACTCCTTTAACCTCCCCCAGCTTCATTTGATTCATCTGCAAAATAGATCTGTTCATTCCTCTTTGACATGTGTGCAGGAACTATGGTTTCATCAGCCAGGGAACTCCTCCCATCATTTCAAGGAGGGCTTGCTAGACAAGTCCTAGGAATCGAGGCCGCAATGCACACAGGGTCATGTAGCAAGTAAATGCCTGCGGGAGAATTTGAACTCAGATCTTCTCAACTCCAAGCCCAACATCCATGATGCCATGTCACCTTTCATTTATAGATGGAGTCATGATGATTCAGGTCTCTGGAATGGTCCTTCCACCATACTGCTGCCCACCCTTTCCAGCCCAGTCCTCCACCCAGACCTCACACTAATGCACTCGAAAGTCTTCTATTGTAGCTGACCTAGACTCGTTTCCTGGAGGGCAGGAGCCTTGTCCTATCTCAACTTTGGATCCAACACCTCCTCCCAAGACATGCCTGGTGGGAATTCAATGGACGGATGCCTTCTGGCTTTCCAGCCTTTTTCTTGGTGCAGCCTACCTTTAGGCCACCTCCCTGATCAAGGATGGGTAGGGCCAGAAGAAGTGATTAAACTTGTCAGTCAATTTGGCTACTTGTTGATAGCTTAGGTTAGAGGTTCACAACAGGGAAGAAGATTGAAGCTAGTGGCTAAAATGAGCTCTGGGGATGATCTGTGGTTTCCAATTTTGAATGCTATTAGTATTTCCCAATCATTCTATCTACCAGAGTCTATTGCAAAAAAGTGTTTTTTTTTTCTCCAATGTCTTTTTCCCCCTCCTGCTGATATCCAAGCTCCCAAAACAAATCCAATCTACCTTGCTTTTGCAGAGATCATGATGCTGGGCCTTTTTTTTTTCTTTTTAGAGTTGTTCAAGGTTAAGTCTGTATTTATCTTGGGTGAGTATTTAAGGTTCTTTGGCTGCAGAGACAAGGCATGAAAATTTTACATCATTCATTTCTGAGATAGCTCCCTCAACCCTCCACTTTTATTACTTCTCACTCATTCACTCCCTTGGCTCTTAGAGGTAAAGAATTTAAAACAACTTCAAATATACCCGACTCCTATTTTCAATTGTCATATTGGCAGAGTAAGTGGTTCATGCTCTCTCTCTCTCCCTGTGCTGTTTTCAAGGGTTGGGTAGTATATTTCTGCTTTGCATTATGTCCTATAAATCTGCAGACTTAAACTTAGACTCACCCCCTCTTCTCTCAGGGAAGAGAACAAAAAAAGACAAGACAGAGAAGTAAGAAACGGCTCTGGGTACAGAACTGGCCCAGAGTTACAACTCCAAGGCAGTCTGGAGGTGGTAGCCAGCAGATGCATTTCAGCAGAAGGAGCTGGAGTGCTGGATCCTTAATAACGGTATTCCCTGAACATTGGCTAGCTAACCTTCATGGCCCTCAAGGGGATGGAGGAGCAGATGACAGTCAAGGCCAGCAGCCCCAAGCTATTTCAGAACTGAGTGCTGCCCAGAAACAAAGTAGCACCTGGGTGGTACCTGTGGTCTATGTAGTCAGGGAAGGAAGAAAGTGAGAAGAAAAAGGATGAGGGAAAGAAAGGGGAAAAGGAAAGGGGGAAAAAAAAAGAGGAGAGAATAGCTAGGCCAGGGGGTGAGGAATCTGAGGCTTCGGGGCCACATGTGGCCTTCTAGGTCCTTGGGTTCAGCTTTTTGACTGAACCCAAGTTTTATAGAACAAACCCTTTTATTAAGGGGATTTGTTCTGTAAAGTTTGGACTCAGTCAAAGGGCCACACTTGAGGACTTAGAGGGCCACTTGTGGCCTTGAGGCTGCAGGTTCCCAGTCCTAGGCTAGGCAATGCTGCCCATTAGAATGTGAGCTTCTTAGATTCAGACCTACTTGGTATTTGAAAGACTTGTCCCACCCACTGTAATAGCAATAGGATGCATTGGCTACAGATGCCATGTGGGCCTGACCCCTGTCCTGCATTTTTTATTTGATTCTCACCTGCACAAGCTGGAGTCCTCTTAGCTGAAACTCCCCTCCAGGTGCAGATGGAGGAGTGAGTGCTGTCTGGGTCAAGTGAATCGGGGTATGCCATGGTCTACAGCTCTCATGGGGTTAGAGGGCACCAGTCAGATGGCAACGGCTGACTTCCCTATTGGTTTCCTTTCTTCTCCTTTGGCTAAGTGGTAGATGCCACCTTTCCTTCTGTCCTTATTTTGGAAACACCCCACAATACCTGCCAATCTCTGGGCAGGGCAGCCTTCCCACTGAGCTAAGAAGGGAGACATCTGGCTGCTTTGTCTGCAGTATGAGAAATCCTTCCCCTTTGGTACAAACCATGGTCCACATTATTTAGGCCAGTGGAGAGTAGCTTGGGGACTCAGGGTGAGATAGTGTGTGGGGTGTGTATGCATGTGTTCCTTTGGGGGAAGGAGGGATAAGAATTGTTTTTCTAAAGTAAATCTGTGCTTTTGTCTGGGAGGGATGCTTCTAGACTGGAAAAGAATCTGCCCTGACACGGTTATGGCCTAAGACTAACTGGGAAGGAAAGGTGAAGAGGATAGAACCTCTAGGATTTGGTCTATGCCCTAGCACCTGGAGTGTAGGGGTGCTGGGGCCCCCTGGAAATGCACAGCATTCCTGCCTAGGCTTTCCAGCCTTCTCACTGGTGACTGGAGTGGGGTGGAAGGAGGGAGCAGGTGCAGCTCCAGGCTGGCTGTCTTGTTGGGATGGTGATGCATGTGTTGAGAGGAGAGAGAGGGAAAGAGAGAGAGCTGGATTATGTGATGGAACCTCACAGTGCCTGGGAGGAGATGATGAAGAGGCTTTTCATTACTGTATAAATTGATATTTGTATGATTAAATTAATGCAGAAAACCTTTAAAAAAAAGTGAGCTCCCTGAGAATAGGGACTTGTCATGCTTTTCTATGTGTATCCCCAGCCCGTAGCACAGTGCTTTATACATAGTAAGCCTTTAATAAATGCTTCCTCCCTCCCTTCTTTTCTTCCTTCCTTCCTTCCTCCCTCCCTCCCTCTCTTCCTCCCTCCCTTCTTCTTTCCTTTCTTCCTTCCTTCCTTCCTTCCTTCCTTCCTTCCTTCCTTCCTTCCTTCCTTCCTTCCTTCCTTCCTTCCTTCCTCCGTCCCTCCCTCCCTCCCTCTCTCCCTCCCTCCCTTTCTTCTCTCCTTTCTTCCTTCCTTCCTTCCTTCCTCCCTCCCTCCCTTCCTTCCTTCCTTCTTTCCTTTCTTCCTATCTTCCTTCCTTCCCTTTTTCCTATAGTGGAATGATTTTAAGGGCTATTTAGGAGACCTGAGGCCAGTGTGATCTCCTATGTCTCCCCCTAGGCCCATCAGTGCCAAAGCAGGAAGACTCTAATGGCAATGATGGAAGGAGGTAGACAGAAATTTAAGTCTGAACCTGCAATCAGTTAACAAGCAGTTATTTATTAAACACTTACTATGTGTCAAACCACCAAGAAACTCCAGCTGAGGCCAGGAAGTGAGGCTAAGAATGACTGGAGGGACAAAGAGCCCCACCATTCTTTCTGCTCCCAGCGATTGGCCCCTTCCTGAACTGTCCAAGAACAGTTTGACTCCATCCTGAAGTCAAACCCTGCGGATGATGAAACGCCCCACGTTCATTCCTTCACGATTAACAATCTGCTCTGGTCCTCATACCAGACCCATAAAACACCCACAGTTCTCCCTCGATGCTGACTCAGTCCCTCATTCTCATACTCCTCAGCCCAACCTCTCCCACCTTCCAATGACCCGTTCTAAAGCTCCCCATGCTCTCCTGTGCCCTCTGGGATGCCAATCGTGCTTGAATCTTAGGCCTTTTCTGTTCCCGCCCCTTTCATCTGATGACTCTCCCTGAAAGCTGGCTCCCTCCTGAAGACACAGCCTGGGTGTATTCTAGGTGTAGGGTTAGAAGTACCAGGACTGGACAACTACACTGTCACTAACTCAGGATCAAGGCAGGAGAGTTGGAATATTCCTTGCTCCCCATTGCCACCTTCACTGAACAACCTCTTTAAGTTTCATTCAAACCACATCTACCCTCCTGCACTCAAAAATTCTGTTGTCTAAAAACTTCCAAGACAAATCCCCTTCTTTCCTCAGTGAGTTCATTGCCTGGTTCACAGTCTTTCTCTCCTCCCCAACTGGTCCCCTCCTATGAGGAGGGGTCAGCATATGTACCATATTCCCCAAAATACCCTGCTCTCCCAGTTCTTCAATTTCCTCATTCCCCATGACCTATTCTTCTATCCCACCTCAGTTACACAGGAGATGACCATATCTTTGATCTTGCCAGCTCTCTCTGCAAATCCGCCACCTCCATATTTATGAAATTTAAAATTCTCTTACCTGATCTCAGTTTGCTGGCATTTCCTCTTTCTCTCTGCCTTGCCATGCCTAACCCTTCTCTTCTTCCTAACCCACCCCCCTGGCCTCTATTTTCTTTCCAAGACCATCTCTTCCAAATTCCTCTTACTCTCAGCACGGTGATTGCAACATAGCTTAATCAATATTAGTTTCCTTCCTTTCTTCCCATCCCTCATCATCTGCTAATATTTTCTCCTTCACCTCACATGAAGAGGTGGCCCTTCTCCTTATAGAGGCAAACCCCTCTACATGCACAAGTGATCCCATTCTATCCCATATTCTCCAAAAGATTACTCCCTCCATCATTTTCACTCTCTCCTTGTTTACTTTATCTTAATAATATTTTTCCCAATTGCATGTAAAAACAAATTTTAGCATTTTAAAAAAAATTTGAGTTCCTCCCTGCTCCTTGAGATGGTACACAAGTTGATATAGGTTATATGTGTGCAATCATGCAAAACATATTTCCAAATTAGTCATGTTGTGAAAGAAAACACAAACAAAAAAATGGAAAAAATGAAGTGAAAAATAGTATGTTTTGATCTGCATTCAGGCTCTATCAGTTCTTTCTCTGGAGGTTTTTCATTTTTTATCATGAGTCCTTTGGAATTGTCTTGGATCATGGTATTGCTAAGAATAGCTAAGTCATTCACAAGTGATCATAGTACAATATTGCAGTTATTGGGTACAATGTTTTTCTGGTTTTGCTCATTTTACTTTGCATCAGTTCATGTAAGTCTTTCCAGGTTTTTTCTGAAATTGTTTTGTTCATCATTTCTCATAGTACAATGGTATTATGTTACAATCATATTACCAAAATTTTTTCAGCCATTCCCTAATTGATGGGCATCCCCCTCAGTTTCTGATTCTTTACTGCCCCAAGAAGATCTGCTATAAATATTTTTGTACAAGTATATCCTTAAAAAACATAGGTCTTTGGGGTGTGAACCAATTAATGGTATTGCTAGGTCAAAGAGTATGCATAGTTTTATAGCCCTTTAGGCAGAGTTCCAAATCATTCTCTAGAAGGTTTGCATCATTTCACAACTCCACCAACAGTGCATTAGTGTCCAGATTTTCTTATATCTTCTCCAACATTTATCATTTTCCTTTTCTGTTGTGTTAACCAATCTGATAGGTGTGAGAAGGTATATCAGAGTTGTTTCAATGTACATATCTCTAATCAATAGGGATTTAGAACATTTTTTCATAAGGCTATAGACAGTTTTGATTTCTTTGTCTGAAAACTGCCTGTTCATATCCTTTAACCATTTATCAATTGGGGAATGACTTGCGTTCTTATAAATTTGACTCAGTTCTTTATATATTTGAGGAATGAGGCCTTTATCAGAGACACTTGCTGTAAAAATTTTTCCACAGCTTTCTGCTTTCCTTCTAATCTTGACTGCACTGATTTTGTTTGTGCAAAATGTTTTCAATTTAATGTAATCAAAACTATCCATTTTACATTTTGTAATGTGCTCTATCTTTTCTTTGTTCATAAATTCTTCCTTTATCCATAGATATAACAGGTAAACTATTCCATGATCCCCTAATTTACTCGTGGTATCACCTTTTATGTCTAAATCATGTGCCCATTTTGACTTCATCTTGGTGGGTTGTGTGAGATGTTGGTCTATGTCTAGAATCTAGAATCTAAATTGCTTCCCAGTTTTCCTTGCAGTTTTTGTCAAATAGTGAACCCTTGTCCTAAAAGCTTGCATCTTTGGGTTTATCAAAAACTAGAATTACTGTGGTAATTTATTACTGTGTATTGTGTACCTAATCTATCCCTATGATCTACAACTCTGTTTCTTAGCCAGTACCAGATTATTTTGATGGTTACCATTTTGTAGTACAGTTTGAGAACTAGTACTGCTAGGCCATCTTCCTTTATATTTTTTTCATTGACTTCCTTGATTTTCTTGACTTTTTGTTCATCCAGATGAATTTTATTATTATTTCTAAGGTGTATAAAATAATTTCTTGGTAGTTTGACTGGTATGGCACTGAATAAGTGAATTCATTTAGGTAGAATTGTCATTTCTATTCTATTGGCTTGGCCTACTCATGAGCAATTTCTTTTTTTCTAGTTATTTGGATCTGACTTTATTTGTGTGAAAAGTAGTTAGTAATTGTGTTCATTTGGTTCCTGGGTTTGTATTGGCAGGTAGACTCCCAAGTATTTTATATTGTCTACCATTTTTCAAACGGAATTTTTCTTTCTATCTTTGCTACTGGATTTTGTTGGTAATATATAGAAATGCTGGTGATTAATATGGGTTTATTTCACATGCTGCACCTTTGCTAAAGTTGTTAATTATTTCAGCTAGTTTTTTAGTTGATTTTCTAGGATTCCCTAAGTATACCATAATATCATCTGCCAAGAGCTTTGTTTCCCCATTGTGTATTCTAATTCCTTCAATTTATTTTTCTTCCCTTATTGCTCATTATCATTTCTGGTATAATATTGAATAAGAGTGATGATAATAGGGTTTTACCTGCTTCACCCCAGATCTTATCGGGAAGGCTTCTAGTTTATCCCCATTACAGATAATGCTTACTTATGCTTTTGGATAAATATTATTTATCATATTAAGGAAAGCTCCATTTATTCCTATGCTGTCTGTTTTAATAGGAATAGCTGTTGTATTTTGTCAAAGGCTTTTTCTACATCTATTAAGATAAACATATGATTTCTGTTGGTTTTGTTATTGATATGGTCAATTATTCTTTTTTTTTTTTTTTTTGCCTTTTGGAGGGCAATTGGGGTTAGGTAACTTGCCCAAGGTCACACGGCTAGGTTTTTATTTGTGTGTGCGTTAAGTGTCTGAGGCCGGATCTGAACTCAGGTCCCTCTGACTCCAGGGCCGACGCTCTACTCACTGCGCCACCTAGCTGCCCCTATGGTCAATTATTCTGATACTTTTTCTAATATTTAACCAGCATTCCTGGTATAAATCCTATCTGGTCATGGTATGTGAGCCTTGTAATATACCATCATAATCTCCTTGCTAGTGTTTTTTTTTTTTAACTTTTTTTTGTATCAATATTCATTAGGGAAATTGGTCTATAATTTTCTTTCTTGTTTTAGCTCTTTCTGGTTTAGGTATTAGTACCATATTTGTGTTGTAAAAGGAATTTGGTAGTGCTTCTTCTTTGCCTTTTTTCCCCCAAAATAATTGTTCTTTAAATGTTTGGTAGAATTCACTTGTGAATCCATCTGGCCCTGGGGATTTTTTCTTGGGGAGTTAATTGATGGCTTGTTCAATTTCTCTTTATAAAAATGGATTATTTAAATACCCCTGTTAATCTGGGCAATTTATGTTTTTGTAAATATTCATGCATTCACTTAGATTGTCAGATTTATTTGCATATAATTGGGCAAAATAGCTACAAAATTGCCTTAATTTCCTCTTCATTTGTGGTGAATTCGTGCTTTTCATTTTTGATTCTGGTAATTTGGCCTTCTTTCTTTTTCTTTAAATCGAATTAACAAATGGTTAATCTATTTTATTATTTCAATGTCTTTCTTACTTTCTATTTTATCAATCTCTCCTTTGATTTTCAGGATTTCCAATTTGGCGCTTAATTGGGATTTTTAATTTGTTCTTTTTCTAGTTTTTAGTTGCATGTCAAATTCATTGATCTTCCTTTACTGGTGTAAGCAATTAGAGATATACATTTTCTCCTAAGTACTACTTTGGCTGAATCCCATAAAATTTGATAGTTTGCCTCATTGTTATCATTCTCTTTAATGAAATTATTGATTGTTTTATGATTTGTTCCTTGACCCAGTCATTCTTTAGGATTAGGTTATTTAGTTTCCATTTAATTTTTATTCTATCTTTCCACTGCCATTTGTTGAAGGTAAATTTTGTTGCATTATGATCTGAAAAGGATGTGTTTAATATTTCTACTTTTCTGCACTGTGTTGTGAGTCTTTATACTCTAATCATATGTGGTCAATTTTTTTTGTAAGTACCATGTATCACTGAGAAAAAAGGTATATTACTTTCTATTCTTATTCAATTTTCCCGAAAAGTCTATTATAGCTAACTTTTCTGAAATTCTGTTCATTTTCTTAATGTCTTGTTTATTTCTTTTTTGTTAGATTTTTCTAGTTCTAAGAGGGGAAAGTTGAGGTCCTCCACTAGTATAGTTTTACTGTCTATTTATTCCTATAACTCATTTAAATTCTTTAAAAATTTGGATGCTATACCATGTGGTAAATATATCTTTTGTATATTACTTCATTGTCTATGGTACCTTTTTAGCAAGGTATAGTTTCCTTGCTTATCTCTTTTAATTAGATCTAGTTTTGCTTTTGCTTTGTCTGAGTTTATCATTACTACCCCAGCTTTTTTTTTCATTTCAGCTGAAGTAAAATAGATTCTGCTCCAGTCCTTTACCTTTACTCTGTGTCTCTCTGCTTCAGATGTGTTCCTTGTAAACAGCATATTGTAGGATTGTGATTTTTAATCCAGCCTGATATCTGCTTATGTTTTATGAGTGAGTTCATACAATTCACATTCACAGTTATGATTGCTGTGTATTTCTCTCTCACTCTCTCTCTCCCTATCTTTATCTGTCTGTCTGTCTCCTTTCACCCTGTCCCTCCTCATGAGTGTTTTGTTTCTGACCATTGCCTCCCCGACTCTGCCCTCCCTTCTAATACCCCCTCTTCTCCTACTTCTCTGTAGAGTAATAAATATTTCTATACCCAACAGAGTGTGTATGTTCTCCCATATATGAGACAATTTAAATGAGAGTAAGGTTCAAAGGTTGCTTGCCACAATCCCCCATATTCCTCACTACTGTCTCTTTCATGATTCTTTTGTGTGAGATAATTTACCCCATTCTACCTCTACCTTTCCCTTTCTCCCAGTGTGTCCTTCTTTCTCATTCCTTAATTTTTTTAGATATCCCATCATAGTCAATTCATACCCATACCCTAGTGATAAAGTTTTTAAGAGTTACAAATATTTTTCTGTGTATAAATGTAAATAGTTTAACTTTATTGAATATCTTATGTTTTTTTCTTTTTTGCTTACCTTTTAATGCTTCTCTTGAGTCTTGTATTTAAAAATCATATTTTCTATTCAGCTCTGGTCTTTTGATCAGGAATGTTTGAAAGTCTTCTTTTTCATTAAATGTCCATTATCCCCCTGAAGGATTTTACTCAGATTTTATGTGTAGGTGATTCTTGGTTGTAATCCTAACTCCTTTACCTTTTAAAATATCATATTCTCACCCCTCCAATCTTTGAATGCAGAAGCTAATAAAGTTTGTGTCATCCTGACTGTGATTCCATAATATTTGAATTGTTTTCTGTTTTTTGGTTTGTTTGGTTTTTTTTCCTGGCTACCTGAAGTATTTTCTCTTGGCCTGGGAGTCCAGAATTTTGGCTATAATATTCCTAGGAGTTTTCATTTGTGGATCTCTTTCAGGAGGTGATTGGTAGATTATCTCAATTTCTATTTTACCCTCTGGTTGTAGGATATCAGGGCAGTTTTTCTTGATAATTTCTTGAAATACAATGTCTAGGCTCTTTTTTTCAATCATGGCTTTCAGGTAGTCCAATAATTCTTACATTATCTCTCCTCAATCTGTTTTCCAAATCAGTTGTTTTTCTGATGAGATATTTCACATTTTCTTCTATTTTTCTCCATTCTTTTGATTTTGTTTCATTGTTTCTTGCATATAGTCATTAGTTTCCACTTGCCCAATTCTAATTTTTAAGGAATTATTTTCTTCAGTAAGCCTTTTTGTATCTCCCTGTTTGGCCACTTTTACTTTTTAAGGAGTTGTTTTCTTCAGTGAAATTTTGTATATCTTTTCCCATTTTACCAACCTATTGACTCTTTTTTTCATGATTCTCTGGCATCATTCTCATTTCTTTTTCTAATTTTTGTTTTTTTAAAATCTTCTTGAGCTGTTATGGTTTTTGGGTTGGTTTTTTTTTGGGGGGGGGGTGGTGGGGCTTCACATCAATTCACTTTTTTCCTTGAGGCTTCACATGTAGCTGTTTTGATACTGTTTTTTTCCTTCTGAATTTGTGTTTTTAGCTTCCCTGTCACCACAGTTACTTTCTATAGTCAGGTTCCCGTTTGTTTGTTTGTTTTGCTTATTTTCCAGTCTATTTCTTGATTTTTAACTTCATGTTAAAGTTGGGATCTGCTCCTGGGCTGGAGAGGGCATGGTCCCAAGATTCATGTTTTTCATGCTGCTATTTTTAGAACTAATTCTGGGGCCCTGTAAGTATTCAGTTCTTCCAAGGTGGTACTATGTAAGGAGAGGTGTGGTTAATGCTCTCCTGTCTGGGGCTTTACTCTATGAAAAACACAAGCACTCTTTTCTACCTTGGACTCATGACTAGGATTTTCATTCCCTTGTGGCTATATGCACTACTGTGATAATACTCCTCACCCCTTTATTGCAACCTAGTCCTATGACCTAGATACACATTTGGGCAATGCAAAAAAGTACTGCACCCAGGGTCATCAAAGTGTCCCCTGTAATCTTCTTCTGACCAATTGCCCAGTGCCCTTACCATCTGTGGCCTGAGAACTCCAGGAGCTGCTGCCCCCAAGGCCTGCACTGACTTGCACTGGGGTTTGGGGGACTTGAGTCCTTTCAACTGGCTTTCTGGGGTATAGGGCCTCACTGCTGGCTTGTGCCAAGGCTTTGGAGCTTGGGGCCTCACTGCTGCCTTTGGCCAGTGCACAACCTCCTGCTGGCTTACCTGGGCTGCCTACACTGAACCATGTTCCCCTCTCACTTCACTGAGACAGACCTTCCCACTCAACCTTTTAAGTTGTTTTAGGATGGAAAATTGTTTCACTTTGTGCTTTTGTTGGTTCTGCCATTCCAGAATTCATTCTGAGGAATTGTTTAAAGTTGTTTGGAGGGGAATTTGGAAGAGTTCAGTTGAGTTCCTGCCTTGCTTGGCCATCTTGGCTTCACTTTCTCTCTTTGTCTCCTTGTTGCTTCTCTGATACCTATAAACACACATTCACGCCACTGCCCATTCTCCAAAACCTGGTTGTCATCCTGTCTGTCCTTCCTTTGATGGTTAAACTCCTTGAGAAGGTCATCTATAATAGGAGTCTCCAATTATTCTACTCTCACTTTCTTCCTAACTCTCTACAGTCTGCCTTTGAACATCATCATTCATCTGAAGCTGTTCTCCCCAAAGTTACTGATAAATTCTTACTTGCCTGATCTAACAGCCTTTTTCCCCATCCCTATCCTTCTTGACCTCTCTGCAGAATTTGACCTTCTTGATCTTCTTCTGCTCGATACACTCCTTTCTCTAGGTTTCTGTGAGACTGCTTTCTCCTGCTTCTCTTCCTACCCTCTTCCATCTCCATTATTGAATCTTCCTTTGGCCTTTCCCCCAAAGGCAGGCACCCCCAGAACCCTGCCCACGACCCTCTCCTTTTCTCTCTCTATACTATTCCACTTGGTAATTTTGTCAGCTCCTGTAGATTCAAGGATCATGTCTATGCTGATGATTCTGAGATCCATTTATACAGTCCTGATCTGTCTCCTAAACTCTAGAACCCCATCTCCAGCTGCCTATGAGGCACCTCAAACACATTTTAAACTCAACATGTGTAAGGGGGTATGTTTGTGTGTGTTCCCTACATATGTGCCCACATGGATTTATCTATCTAAACTCTCTCAGAGTGGTGTGAATAGATATCTAGATTAGATAGATATCTGTTTTCTCCTCCACTTATCCTTTTCCAAGGGATACTTTGATCCCACCAGGAAAGGAAGGAAATGATTATTTTGATCAAATCAATTAATTTCTGTAAGCCTCAGTTTCCTCATCTATAAAATGGGAGTAATACACATATTTATGTCAAACGGTTATTGTGATGATCAACTGGGATAATGTAAATGACAGAATTTTGTAAACTTTCAATGTCAGTTCTGATTGTTTTCCTTATTGGGAAAATATCTGCAATGCATGCTGGGATAAGTTTATTTAAAGGGCAAGTGGGTTTAGGCTAGAGAAGGGAGAACTGGAAAAGAAGAAAGGAAATCTATCATGTATTCTCTTAGAGGACAGAACAGTGGCCTGCAGCCTGTGTAGCTAGCCAGCACTGTATCGGACCCTGTGGGTCTTAGGTGCTTGTAGCTGAAATAATCATATTTTAATTTTTGAAAGCTTTTTATATAAAAGAGCCTCCATGAGCCTCATAATAGGCCTGAGAGGCAAGTGTGTTCAGTGACCAGGAAACCAGCCTGGGATTCCCTCTCCTTTGCCTCCAACCTTCTCTCTGGCCCCTGCCCCCTGCCCAGGCTTGGCCTGAGGCTCAGCTCCATTAAATTTTCCTTGTTTCTTTTCTTCTTGCTAGTCATAAGATCCTAAGCTTAGGGGCAGAAAGAGGGCAGAGGCAGACCTGCCCAGTGACTTGTTGACTCCAATGGAACATAATCCATAGAAGGCTACATAATAATAACCATGGCTAAATAATGAGATGGGAGTCAATAGAAGGATACTCAGAAACAGACAAGCAACAAGAAGGAAGGATGGTGATGAAGTCCCTTGGGTGGTCGCGCTGGAGGAATTCACTTTCAGGTGGCATCCTACATGGAAGGGGACAGGGGCAGAGTAAGTGTTCCATGAGCCTGTTTGCCTCCTCTGGGCCCCAAGTGGAAAGCCCCAAAAAAGAGAGAGAAAAGTTAGGGGTTAGCTTTGGTTGTCTAAGCTGCAAGGGGCCCAGCAGGCTGTTCTGAAATGCAGGCCATATTGAATGTGAAAGGTATAGTGAAGTGGTGTTGACTCCTGATGTGAGAAAGGTGTCTAGTCTCCCAAAGACCCAAGGACAGAGAAGGGCCAAATTCGGAGACTCCTCTGTGCCAGGGTGCTAGGAGAATTTAAAGAAGTTCCTTCCTGCTAGGCTCATGAAAGTCAACGGACCCTCTTATGACATTAACCCCCTCCCTCATTCCTTGGCCAGTAGGGAATCCAGTGGGCCATCAAAGTGATCTAAAAGGGAATAGAAGTTCCAGAGGGTTGCCTTGGTCTCTGTCCCCTGTTCCTGTGGTATCACTGGTGAAGTGTATGCCCCAGTCACACCAATTATATCTGGGATACCATCAAATTATATGACTGTATGTTCTAACCCCTTAACCTTGAATTTGCTATTGGCATTCTCACAGGCAACAGCTTTACTGACTTCTGATCATGTGCCAAGACTGATTAAACAGTATTTTTCCCTTTATAATAAGAGATCGATAAAGTCAATCTGGAGTTTCCTTTCTGTGCCAAAACTAGTCAGAGTTCAGTGGGGCCATGGAGCTTCTGGGGTGCAGTCTTTGGTACAGCCCTTCCCTGGGGTTCTTAGCCTTTTCCTTGTATCAGCACACTCACCCAAGATCTTTCTGGCCAGGGGTCTGGCCACTGATCTCAGGTGCCCACTGGACTGTTGGGATGTGATCCCAGACATCTCCAGTATCACATAGCTCCTGCTTTCCTATTCTTAGTGATTTCCCAATTATTATTCTCACTACTACTTTCCTGAGTGATTTGGGGCATTTCCTTTGTGGTCCAGGTTAGTTCATTTACTTGGTTGTAAAGTTTACTGACTTCAGAATGGTTTCTCTGGTGGGTACTCTAAATCCACTCTCTGTGGGTGATGGATAAAATAGTATCCTAATTCTTTCCTTAAGTCCTTTCCCAAGACTAGTTTTTATAATGAATATCTCAGGCATTATCTCCCCATGATGCCAAGTTGTCATGCCATTTGCAACGCCAAGAGTCAGTGGCATAAATGAAACATTTGTGCCACTTGTTTTTGGGTGACACAGTGGACTGCCATGAAGATAGTGTCCAGCCAAGCAGTTTGGAAGGAGCATTCAACAGGCATAGGAGGAACTTGAGTCTGAGTTGTAAATGGCTGCCTTCCACCTTGAGCCAAGAAGGCAGTGAGTGATCAACTCCCCAGAGGGAGATATTGGGCATCTCCCACAGTCAATTTCTTATAGCAATAAACAACCAGAAGCCTAGTGCTGCCTGTATCAGAATAAACAAGACTTGGGTCCAAAGAGACCAAGAAGCATCTTCTCAATTTGTAGTCCTATCTAGGGGTCCCTTGTCTGGCAGGTACAAGGAGAAATGACCTTTGGATGGTGCTTTGGCCTATTTGAATACTTCCCTAATGACTTCCTATATCAGGACCAGTAACATTTGTAAGTGTGGGACAGGGTACCTCCAGGACCCAAACAGTCCAGTGACTGCCATGCCTTCTTCTCAGAGGAAGGCAGCTCAGGTTCCAGATTTTCTTTTTAACTGACTCCAGCCAGATCCAGACTGTCCCTAGGAACCTGACAGCTTTCAAAGGCCTCTAGATTATATCACGGTTGCCCATCCCTGGGATTTCAAGTGAATGACTAAACCCTTCACTTCATCAAAGGCTATATTCATGTTGTTTTCTCTTATCAGAACACCATCTACATAGTGAGCTAAATAAAACCTTTTGTGCAGAGATAAGCCATCTATGTTCTACCTGAATATTCTATGTGTAATAACCGGTCTATTTATATAATGCTGAGCGAGCTGTAGAAAGGTAAAGTCATGTCCTTCCCATGAAAAGAAAAGCTGATGCTGATCGATTTCCCTAGCAGGATGGAGAAAACATGTTGGCCAGGTTGTTAATTCAGAATGCTTCACTGAGGTCACTATTAATTGTTTGGGGGAGGTCTACAAGTATTAACTAGATGCCCTAGATTTTATCAACAGCTTTGTTTAGGTTTCTGTCATCTACAGTCAATCTCCCTGTGTCACTGGTCTTTTGTATTGGTCAAACTCAGGAGTTAAAGGGACTAATAATAGACCCAATTCTACCTTCCTTCAGAAACCATTTGTGATTTCATGCCTCCTCCAATTCTATACTATGGAATAGTAGTGACATATTTCGGGGTGGGTAAGGATATATATATATATAGTCTCCCATTTCACAAAACCAAGTCTCAACTTTCATACACCATCTTTATGTATCATATAGACGTGGTTGTGCCATGTAGTTGAGAAATGGCTTGCCTACATGTGACATGTTTAGATATTTGGTCTAGAATCTGGTCTACCCAACATCCAAGGAAGGCTGTCACTTCCATCTTTGTTCAGAATAGAAGGACCATGCTAACACCACTAGCAGCCATTTGGGAGAGAAACAGGCAGAATCCATGGCTGGGGCATCTCTCTCCTTCATTCTTTTGTCTCTAAGAGGGCTATCTGGCTAGAATTATATCTACTACCACATAGCAAATATGTCTAGCCTAGAAATATGATAAAAAAAAAAGGATCAGAATAAAAGATACTTTCCCTAGTCAATCCCTGGGAAAGAGACTAGCTGGCTTCCTCTCACCAGTTTAGACCTCTCCTAGCAAATTCTGGTTACATGATTATTGATTTACCTCTTTACAGAAATAAACAGTAAATAGAAATTGGTCAAGTTATAGATTTCAGTAGGTGAAAGAATACATTGGAGCAGATGAGGCCTCCAGAAACAAGGTAAGATGTCAACTACCAAAGAGAACAATTAAATGGAGAAGGGGGAGGAGCATGAGCATTCTCAAGGGACAGGCTTAGGACTGGCCTCCCCACAGATCTATAGCTCTAAGAAGATCTCCAGTCCATCACCAGACTCTCACCTTTTAAACTGTCTCCATCTCTCCCAGTCCAAAGAATGCCCCTTCTCCACTTGTGCATAAACTGAGAAGTCTTTTAGCCATTCAGAAGCCAGAGTTCCCTCTGCATATGCAACAAGTAGAGTTATGCTCAAGGAAATTCTGCAGGCTTTGGTTGAAGTTGAGTTATATTACCTTGTTCCAGTGCTTGACAGACTCTATGAGAATTTCCCTCCCCAATATACATCAGTGGCTTGGTTTGATTATATCCTTTCTGGGTTCAGAAGATAGCTGCCTGACTTTCTTAGGGTCCCGACATTACCAAATGTTTCTATAGAAAGTCTTCTTAAGGCTTGCTCCCCAATGTGTACTCTTCCGTCCAGCAACACTGGCCTCCTGACTGTTCCACAAACAACACCATCCCTCTATCAGCTCTGGGCATTCTCTCCAGCTGTCCCCCAGAACCTGGGACATTCTTCCTCCTCCTCCACTCTGCTTACAGACCTCCCTGGCTTCCATTCAATGCCAGCTAATATCCCACTTCCTATGGGAAACCTTCCATAACTCCTCTTTATT
This sequence comes from Gymnobelideus leadbeateri, assembly GCA_011680675.1. Lineage (NCBI taxonomy): Eukaryota > Metazoa > Chordata > Mammalia > Diprotodontia > Petauridae > Gymnobelideus > Gymnobelideus leadbeateri. The sequence continues at coordinate 354,903 of WOXC01005011.1, forward strand.
TGGGCACCTTCCCTCTGTTAATTTTGTCTTATTTGTTCTCTCTGTAGCTTGCTTTGTGTGTGTGTCTGTATGTGTGTGTGTGCATGAGTGTGTATATATAGATATGTGTGTATGTCTATACACATGCATGCACACACACATATTTGCATTTTGTTTCCTACAATAGACTCTGAGCTTCTTCATGGTGGGGACTGCCTTTTGCTTTTTTTTTTTTTATTCCCAGAGTTTAGCACCGTCGGGCATTTGATAATTGTCTATCGAATTGAATTAAATTGACACATTATTCTCCTTTAAATATGTCCAGTTTGTTGGGCCTGTTACCCAATGTCCACTAGTGCTATAAAGTTACTGTCTATTTTTAGCATCCCAGTGGATGGCAATTGGTATCTGGGGCTTGTTATAATTAAGTATTCTGTACAGGACCAAATTGTTATATAGGCATATTCCTTTGGTTGAGATGGATGGAGTTCCCATGGGATACCTGATCTCCTACTAAGATTCCCATGGTTTGTATCTTGTATCTGCCTTCCTCTATATCATCACTGAGGGTGTTCATGACATTCCCTATTGTTCTGCAATAACCCAGTCTATTCACCAGGCTGGTGTGCAAGTGCTTAGAGTGCCCCTAAATAAAAGATTTTCATTTCTTGTTTGAATAGTGCTCCCTCCAGACTTTCCCATTCCACATAATTGGCCCTTTCGCTATGTAAGAATTCAAACATGAAAACTGTTTCAATGATTCTTTGGCTTCATCTAAGTTTTTCTAATCCCATCTACAGTAGAGAGAAGAAAGGTAGGCCACCTGTTTCTTTAGACCCTAAAGACTTAGCAGAGCAAGGATCTGTCCTCTTGGCCATTTGTGACTTCTGTATGTAACATTAGGGGATTTAAATGTCTCTGATTCACAAGGTTGTCATCACATAGAAACTCTAAGTCCCTAATCAGAACAAGATGGTGTCCATACTCTCTTGGAGTACTCTCAACAACTACTTGAGCTAGGTTTTGCCACCAGTTTGAGGCATATGCTTAGCAATCTGTTGTAACCATTACCTGGTATATGCCCTGACTCCCTCCTGATTTCTTATTTTTCCCCTTCTATAGATTTTCTGACCATCATGGATGTTATGAATGGTTCCTCACTAGAGCCTGGAAAACCAGATTTGGGTTTAATGGGGTCAAAATGTTTTCTACCTAGATAGTCACAGGAGGGGTATGGACAGCTAGCAACATGTCTAATTGATCTTGATTCCGTATTTCTAGTGTCTGAGATCTTTTTCTTTAAGATTTTCTTGGTATCTCCTCCATTTCCAAGGGCTTCTATAAGAACAGGCTATCTCAGCAACTTTTTTCTATTTCTCCAGACCATACATCATTGGGTTGGGGTGGCAGTTGTCATAGAGTTTATCATAACTTCGCTCTGTCATACAGATAAAAGTTACAGGTCCCCATGGATCCAAGAACCTACAATTGGCTTGGAGAAGGCAAAACTCCCTTGTTTTTGGCATAAGGAATTCCTGAACTTACTGCATTCCCTATCCTTCTTCTCCTTAGTCTTGGGCATTTTTCTCACTTGGCAGAATGATGTAGAGCATGATTCCCTTGCTTTTGATTTCAACTGCTCATATGCCAGTAGTTTCAGAACTGGACAAAGAAGGAATGGGAAAAAAAGGAAGCAAATCCAAAGATGGGTTTGCCCTGTGTTTCACCCTATCTAATGAAAAGAAGCCAATAGGGGACGGGGGAGGGAGTCTAGGCTTCTCGAGTTGAGTAGCTAGGGAGCGAGATTTGGATTCTGTAGTTCATGAACCCCCACTAGTGTGCCTCTCCCATGATTATTAATTGTCAATTAATCAGACAAACTTAATTAGCTTTCAGAAAGGAGTATTCACTAAGGTGATATATTAAGAAGAGTTTGTAGAAAACATTCCGTCAAAATCTGTGACACTCTCCTTATTCAGGGAAAAAGTGGATTCAAGCATAGAATGCATATGGGGCAGAGGGGTCACTCATTACTTCTGGTTGCTGGAAGTCTTTTTCTCCCATTAACCAGATACTCAAGAAATGTCTCTTAAGCATGCTGCATTAGTTTTGTTCATAGAGCCAGGAATACATAGCCCTGCCTATCACTGGCTCCCAGTACAGATGGAATGATAGCAAATCTAAAACCTTCTGAACTCTTTGAAGCTCACAAAGACCTCCTTACAGGTGGGGGTGGAGAGAAGACTGAAGACTAAAGACTGAATCTATGGTCTCCCATACCACTCCCTTAATCCAGGCCATTCCTTCTCCAGAGGTGTTCTGGAAAGTAACGTTTCTCCCAATTTCTAAAATTCTTGTCTTAAAGCTAACAATATTTTTCTCCTCAACTCAGGGGGCTTGATGAAAATCAGTCAATTGGAACAGATTTCCTGTCTGGCTGCAATTGACTTAGTTAAATGACTTTCGATAACTTTTCACACTTGGCCTAAGGCCTATGATGGATGGATTGATTAACTGAACATATTATCACTTAAATTAGGGTGGGGTTGGTTAAATCAATCATTCTTACCAACTTCACTGATGTACTAGGGTCAAGCAAATATTTATTAGCTGAGCATATAACTACGTACTACAAAATGGAAATGCTGTAAGATTATATTTAGGGTGCCTGTTGAACCAGTGATATGCTATTAAATGTTTAACACCCAGCTCTCCTAAGAAAAAGTGCACATGGCACAATTTGAAGTTTAATCTACATTGTAACATTTTATTCATCATGATCTTAAGTCTAGAAATCAACAAAACCATATGTCAAACCCTGATTTGTAGCATTTGCTGATTTCCAAAGTGTAAGTGCTCACTTTGAAAATTTAACCACCAGCTCCCTAGAGCCGATATGGGCTGGCTCCAGTATGTCCCTGCTGGTGCAGAAAGTGTCACAGCAGTAATGTGATTATGCAGTTTTGGTGTTTGGGTAGCCAGCCCTGATTCTTTTCCAATTTCTAACTAGATTGCCCACCCAGATGGGGCCAACTGCAATAGTTTCAAAACATAGATTTTAGCCAATAACAAATTTTATTGCCCTGAGTGCCTTATTTGGCCAGTGGTCACTTTTCAGAGTTTCATTTACATATGCAAATCTCCCTCTGATTAGCATATTTAACCACAGATAAGCACAGGTGTGCCTGAATGCTTCTGACAAGGATTCAAAAGCACATTTTGTTCCTAGGATGCACCTGTTTTCTATTAGGGCTGTTGTGTCCTGGGCAGTTCAGAGTAGCAGAGGGGCATGGTGGCCTCAAGCTACTGTCATTAATCCACATTTACAGAGGGGCCCACAGAAGGCAGTGGGGCTAGAGAAGCCAGAGGAAGAATGGAGCCCATGAGATCTCAGCTTCAAAGTCCCCGGGCATCACTGTGATTTTTCAATTAGAAGTACCTACCATAATGTTTGCATTTCTAATTGGATGTACGGCAATTATCCTTAGGCTGGGAGCCAAAAAAAATGCTGACTTGAAGTATAGTCCTGACAGATGGAGCAGGTGCTCTCCAGGAGGGGGTTATTAAATTTCATTAGAGAGTCACATTCCTTATCAGAGTGCTGAGAAGTCAAACCAGCTAATACACAGGGTTCTGTCTGATCCCTCGTGTTTAAGCCTTCTCTAACAAGGATGCTTAGTGAAGCTCAATCAAAATCCAAATCTACAAAGCTACCTGCCCTTCCCCCAATCACTTTTACCACCTGAGTCAGGTACAATTGGTTTAACTCTTAACTTTTTTCATCTTATCATGGAAGCGCACATGGGGTCATATGGAGGGAACATGGAATGGTGGGAAGAATTCAGAGGAACCGAACATGAGTTGTGCCTCTGTTCGAGCATGAATAACAGATCACTCATACAATCAACAAGCATTTATTAATGGCCCAGTATGCACAAGGCAATATTAGCTGCTGTGTTAAAACTGAAATGACTCCTGCCTTCAAGAAACTAACAGTCAAGCCCAACTCTCTTAAGACTCAGTTTCCTCATTAGTAAAAGGAGGGACTTGGACTATAGAGTCCCTCTGATGTGGCCCATCTTTAGCTCTATCATTTTAAGATTGACTGTCTCTCTTAGAGTTCCAGATTCATGTGGTGTTTTCCTTTTTCCTGTTTCTGGGGGAGTTCCAGTACTATTTAGCAGCAGAATATCTGTGGTTCTTCTTCAGCCCTCATTTGGACACCCCAGCAGGTTGTTTTTCCTCTGTTGCTTTCCAGAGAGACCGCAGTTTCTTTCTTTACTGTTTCTTTTGATCTCCCTAAGGACTCACGCTCACACAGAGAATGATGCCTTTGAGAAAGCAGTTTCTTTTTGAGATTGCTTGGTCAATACAGAAAGCAAACATTCTGTTTAAAAGAAACACAGAATAGGAGATGGGCTCAGTGAGAGCCAGTGAAAGAGAAGAGAGTGAGCTGTGGAAGAGCTGAATAGCCAGGGGTTCTCAGTAGGCAGGCAGTAGCTAAAGTCTCTACTCTCTAGCCCTTGGCATTTGCTCTCCCTGGCAAGCTTGCAAACCACAGTGGTTCACTTGTGGTCACAATCTGTGACAGTAGCAGTACTGTTAGATGTCTGGTCCTCTTGTCCTCAATTATTTGTCAGTCCAGAAGCTATTACTTTCATCTCTTGGGAGATATTGGTTCTTGTCTTCCCTTCTTATTGAAGGAAGAAAGAAATGGTCTTTAAACATGGTCTCAGCTTCATGGTTCCTTGGCTCCCATTGGCTTGAATGGACAAGAACTAAAGTCTTGTATCCACCCCTGGCCTTGGACTCTAGAGACCAGTTACATTCAACTATCTTCTCTTTTGTAGCCTTAGTATAAAGGAAGTGGCCACAATCCTATGCATGTGAGGACAGGATTGAACCTGGAGAAAAAAGACCTAGGGAGGATGTGCTTTTTGCCTTCGAGTGTCTGAATGGTTGTCACATGGACAAGGGCTTAAACATGTTTTCCTTGACCCCAGAGAACAGAACAAGGTGCATTTTACTAATAGTCTACAGTGCCAGGCACTGGCTTAAAGTTGTGGAAGGGAAAATTTTGTCTGGATTTCAGGGACAACTTTATATGAACTAGAGCAATGCCAAATTGAACTGGGCTGCCTTGAGCGTTAATGATTTTTCCTTCACTTAAAGTGAAGTCAGTCAACAAACATTTATTTAGTATTTACCATGTACCAGATACTGTGCTAAGTTCTGGGGATACAGATACAAGCAGAAAGAAAGACTGTCTGTGCCCCTAAGGAACTTACATTCTAATTTTGGTGTTTTGTAGTTGTGTACAACTCTTTGTGACCCTATTTGGGGTTTTCTTGGAAAAGGTGATGGAGTAGTTTGCGGTTTCCTTCTCCAGCTTATTTGATAGGTGAGGAAACTGAGGCAAATAGGGTTAAATGACTTATCTAGGATCACACATCTGGCAAGTATCTGAAACTAGATTTGAACTCAGAAAGATGAGTCTTCTTCTAATAGTGGAAGGCAATACATAAGAGGAAGCTGAAAACTAGGGGTGAATGAGCAGGCACAGAAGAGAAGTCCAGAGAATTAGGAGTCTGGTCAGAGGAGGAGTTAAGCAGTAAGCATGGGGCAGGTTTGGATGCTCCAAAAGAGAGGTTCTAGGATGAATTGACCAGAGGACAAGGTTGAAGACTCAGACAAATCTTTAAAAGTGGGAAGTCTGTAGAGACAGAGGTGTTGTCCTGGGTGAGATATCAGCTGGACATAGAAGAAGTTTATATAGTCAAGAATATGACTGGGAGTGTCTTTTTTTTTTGCTTTTTGGAGGGCAATTGGGGTTAAGTAACTTTGCCCAAGGTCACACGGCTAGGTTTTTTTGTTTTTTGTTTTTTTGTTTGTGTGTGCATTAAGTGTCTGAGGCCAGATCCGAACTCAGGTCTTTCTGACTCCAGGACCGACGCTCTACTCACTGCGCCACCTAGCCGCCCCTAGGAGTGTCTTTAAGAAACAACAGTATAGAAGATGGCGGAAAGGAAGCAGTGACTTCTCTAAGCTCCTCTGTAAATCCCATCACTAAACCTTAAAAAGTGAATCTGAATGAATTCTGGAGTGACAGAATCCATTTGGAAACAGAGCATGGCAGAATCCAGCCCAGGAAAGTGTCCAGTAGGTCCAGACAGGGGGAGTGCAGACCACATGGGGTCTGCACAGCTCAGACTTGAAAACAGACAAGCAGAGTACACCAGAGAGAGAAGAAGCCCCAGCCTGCCGACTTACCCATCCCAAGGACAAATTGCAGCCATCTCACCAACATCTCACAAGGGGACAGGAGGAATCATTGGAGCCAGGTAAGAGAGAACTTGGGGCCCCCAGCAGAGACAACAGCTTCTCCTGGGACTATCAGTCCCCAGACTGGAAGTTTAGAAATCACCTGCCTGTATATCCAGGGGCTAGAATGGCAAAGTAAACTCTAACTGCTCCCTCTGATTCCTCCTTCATGAAGTAGAAAATGAAAAGATAACTCTCCCACCCAGAGAAAAATCCTAAGATAGTGGAAATAGCCTCAGGCTTGGGAGTCATCAAGAAGGGATGTAACTGAGGTGGCAAGGAATCCCAAGAGAAGAGAGGGAGGGGTCCCAACAAGCCCCACCTCACCTGACCAGCAAAAGCCTGCCTGAGCTATAGCCCAGGGGTATAGAGGCAGAAATCTGAAGTGGCCAGACTACCTCTCTTCCCCAGACTACTCTGTACACAGCATACCTCACTGAGACTCCTGCCTTAACCTCAAATTAGACACCCAGAGGCTATAGCATTCAAAGTCAACAACCAGGCCCTTAGCCTACAGCTTGAGAAATGAAGAAATGGGAAATTACAATGGGAAGGAAGCTGAGAAGGAGAAGGGGAAGGCAAGAAAATCGATCAGAGGTCGATCAGGGAGGTCAATCAGGGAGGTGGTGACCAACTTGGAAAAGTTTCACTGAAGAAAACAAATCCTTAAAAAGTAAAATTAGTGAAGTAATTGGAGAAAATACCTCCCTAAAAAAAGACCTAAAAAAACTAATCAAAGACTATAATTCACTAAAAATTAGAATCAATCAAATTGAAACCTAGAACTCTATGATGCACCAAGAGTCAATCAAACAAAACATGATGATTGAACAATTGGAAGAAAATGTAAAATATCTCACCTGAAAAACAACTGACCTAGAGAACAGATCCAGGAGAGATAACTTAAGAATTATTGGTCTGCCAGAAAGCCATGATGAAAAAAGCAGCCTAGACAGCATCCTCCAAGAGATTGTCAAAGAAAACTGTCCTGAAGTCCTGGAATCAGAAGATAAAATAGTTATCGAAAGAATTCACTGGACTCCCCCTGAAAGAGATCCCAAATTGAAAACTCCAAGAAATATAGTAGCCAAATTCCAGAATTACAAGATTAAGGAAAAAATACTTCAAGCAGCAAAAAAGAAACAATTCAAATATCGTGGAACTACAGTTAAGATCATACAGGACCTAGCAGCTTCTACATTAAAAGATCAGAGGGACTGGAATTTGATATTTCATAGGGCAAGAGAGCTAGGACTACAACCAAGGATTAACTACCCAGCAAAACTAAGCATAATCTTTCAGGCAAGGAGGTGGTCATTTAATGAAATAAGGGACTTCCAGATTTGCCTGATGAAAAAGCCAGAGCTCAATGGAAAATTTGATCTCCAATTACCTCAAGAAAGACATAAAAAGGTAAACAAGGAAAACACAGACTCACACATACATACATGCACACACCCACACTCATGCACACATGCACATAACTTGGTATGCAACAAGAGCAAAATGTTCACATCCCTATATGAGGAGCTGATAACTGTCAATATTGAAATTTTTATGGTTATTATGACCTTCAAAGGGTTATACATAGATAGAGGGTGTGGGTATGAATGAACTAACCCGAAGATTAAAAAAACTTATTAAGGGGATCAAAGGGACAGTAATGGGAAAAAAGGAAAGGATGAGATAGGAAAAGGTAAAATATGCCATATGAAGAGGCATAAAAACACACTATAGTAGAGGGGAAAGAAAGAGGGAGAGGAACATCATTTAAACACTATTCTCACTTGTTCTGGTTCAAAGAGGGATCAACTTAATCAGTGAAGTTTAAGATTCTAATGTGAATAGACACATAAATTCATTAAATAGAGGAAAAGGAGGGAGGGGAGAGGAGCACTGTTTGAAATTTACTCTCATTGGTTTGGAGTCAAATGGGGAGTAACTTACTCTGATAAGTATAAAAATGTATTGTGTCCTATAGGTAGTGGAAGGGTAAGGGGGGGTTGAAAAGGAGGAGACTAAAGTGGGGGATTAGAGGGTAGGGAAATAGTAGTAAGGGGAGAGGGTAGGTTAAGAAGGGGGGTCACCAGGTGGGAACATTGAGGGAGGGGGCAGTCAAAAGGGAAAACTTCAAAGAGGGGAAGGGAGAAGGAAGAAACAAAAACATAAGCAGGGGAGGGAATAGGATAGAGGGGAAGAGACAGATAGTTATCATTACTGTGAATGTGAATGGGATGAACTCTCTCATGAAACAGAGACAGATAGCAGAATGGATTAAAAACCATAATCCTACAATATGCTGTCTATAAGAAACACATTTTAAAACAAAGGGATACCCACAGGGTAAAGGTAAAAGGCTGGAGTAGAATTTATTATGCCTCAGCTAAAGTAAAAAAAGGCAGGGGTAGCATTCTTTATCTCAGATAAAGCAAAAGCAAAAATAGATCTAATTAAAAGAGATAAGGAAGGAAACTATATACTGCTAAAAAAAAACCATCGAGAATGAAGCAATATCATTACTTAACATATATGCACCAAGTGGTATAGCATCCAAACTCCTAGAGGAGAAGTTAAAGGAATTAGAGGAAGAAATAGATAGCAAAACTATACTAGTGGAGGACCTTAATCTCCCCCTTTCTGAACTTGATAAATCTAAACTTAAAATAAACAAGAAAGAAGTTAAGGAGGTGAACAGAATTTTATTTTTTTTCAACAAATGCTTTATTAATTTCTGGTTTACATCATTCATTGCAGCCAGATTTTGAGTTACAATTTCCCCCCCATTTTTCCCTTACCCACCACTCGAGAATAGCAGTCCCACAAAATATCCTCTCATCCAATCTGCTCTCTCCCATATCTTCTCCTTAGAGCAAGGTGAGTCTCTGTGCCCCAATGCCTGCACATCTTATCTCCCAATTACATGTAAAATAGTATTAATAACAGTATTTATATATATTTGAAACATTTAATTTTAAAACCTCAAATTTCAGATCCATTCCCTTCCTCCCTTGTCACCCATTCCCTCTGGGAAGATAAGCAATTCAGTATGTGTTGTACATGTATAGCTATGCAAAACATTACCATAGTAGATATATTGTAAAAGGCTGCTTATAATTCCCTCCCACCCATCCCACCCCCCAACCTGATCCATTCCCTACTTTGATTCTGTCCCTCTTCAAAAGTGGGTACTTCCAACCTCCCTTCCCCCAGAATGCCCTTCCCTCCATCATCCCCCCTCTCATCCCCCTTCGCCCTACTCTCCAGCAGGGTGAGATATCCCATTTAGTATGTATGTCATTCTCTCCCTGAGCCAGATTCAATGAGAATATGGTTTTGCCTTTTTGCCTTCCTATTCTTCCCCTCCCCTGTAGCCACTTCCCCTTGCTTCTTCTACATGAGATAGTTTACTCTACCCTGTCTCTCCCCATCTCCTCTTGCCACTTTCCTCTCTCACCTCATAACTTCACCCCTTAAGTATCATCCCTTCCCACCAAATTCAACCTGTGCCCTCTATCCATGTATAACTGTAAACATATATACACATATTCACATATATATTCATATGACCATACACCCTTCTTCCATTATTTTCATACTGAGAAAGATTTCATCAGTCACAGTTATTGTTTTTCCATATAGGAATGTAAATAGTTCAACTTTGATAGGTTCCTTTTGATTTCTTTTCCCTGATTACCTTCTCAGGCATCTCTTGCTTCTTGTGTCTGGATGTCAAATTTTCTATTCAACTCTGGTTTTTTCCTCAAGAATGCTTGAAAGTCCTCTATTCCACTGAATGACCATATTTTCCCCTGAAACAAAATACTCAGTTTTGCTGGGTAGGTGACCCTTGGCTTCAATCCCAGGTCTTTTGCCCTGTAGAATATCATGTTCCATGCCCTTCTATCCCTCAGTGTAGAAGCTGCCTGTGCTATTCTGATTGTGTTTCCACAATATTGAAATTGTTTCTTCCTGGCTGCTTGTAGTATTTTCTCCTTGATCTGGGAATTGTGGAACCTGGCTATAATATTCCTGGGAGTTTTCTTTTTGGGATCTTTTTCAGGAGGTGATCTGTGGATTCTTTCAACTTCTATTTCCCCCTCTGGGTCTAAAACATCGGGGCAATTTTCCTTGAGAATTTCTTGAAGGGTGATTTCTAGGTTCTTTCTTTGATCATGACTTTCAGGTAGTCCAATAATTTTTAAATTATCTCTCCTGGATCTATTTTCCAGGTCAGTGGTTTTTCCCATGAGATATTTCACATTGCCTCCTATTCTTTCATTTGTTTGGATCTGTTTAACAGCATCCTGATTTCTCATAAAGTCATTAGCTTCCATTTGCTCCAGTCTGACTCTGAAGGAATGAATCTCCTCAGTGAGCTTTTGAGATTCTTTTTCCATATGGCAAATTTGGCTTTTTAAGGCATTCTTCTCCTCATTGCCCTTTTGGGCCTCCTTTGCCATCTGAGTTAGTCTATTTTTAGGGTGTTATTTTCCTCAGTCAGGCTGTTGACTCTCATTTCATACTTTTCTTGCATCCTTCTCATTTCTCTCCCCAATTTTTCCTCCACTTCTCTTATCTGCTTCTAAAGGTCCTCTATGGCCTGTAACCCGCTCATATTTTCCTTTGGGGCTTTTGGAGCAGGATTTCTGACCTCACAGTCCTCCTCCTGTTCCATGCTTTGATCCTCTTTGCCCCCAAAATAGGAGTCTAATGTTGCATTTTTGTGTTTATTTTGTTTCCTTTGCCTAGGCATGTTGCCACTTAATTACTTGACTTTTCGGCTTGTTGCCATAGTAGGACTCTGCCACCAGAGAGGGGAGCTTCTGTCCTGAATGTTAGGGTCTTCACAACTTCCTGTTCTGGCAAGTTGGATACCTACCCCAGATCGCAATCCAGATCTAAGCAGGTTAAAGCAAGAGCGATTAACCTCCAAGACTGATGGCTGGATCTCCCTACAGTTCTCAGGCCAGGAGCTGATGCTGCCACTGAAGCAGCAAAATGGCGAGTGTCTCCTCAGAGGTTTCTAGCCCCCAGGGGAGGAAGCCAACACATTCCCCAAATACTGGTCCCAAAGTCCATATGGCACTAACCTCTTATTTTGTCCTAGGCATGTCTGTGTTGATAATTCTGGAATCACTACAGCTGTTGGTGTTCTGGGGTCCCTCCAGCCGGCTGCTGGCCTGGCTGCCTTGGGGCTAAAACCTCGGCTCATATGGACCTGGGTTCGGCTCTCCGTGCTCTCTCTCTCTGGGGCTGTCAGCTCCCAGAGCATTGTGCTGTGCTGCACTGGCCTCTCCCTGCAGGGCTGCTGGGCTGTCCTCGGCGGGAGGTCAGCTTCTCTGTGTCATTCTCTGGGTGCTGGGGTTCCAGAAGTTGTTCCCAGTCCTCTTTTACATAGTTTGGAAGTGGTGTGGGGCAGAGCACCTTGGATGTGCTGTTTCTACTCCGCCATCTTGGCCCCGCCCCCTTGAATAGAATTTTAGAAAGACTAGATATGATAAATCTCTGGAGAAAACTGAATGGGGATAAAAAGGAATTTACTTTCTTTTCAGCAGTGCATGGTACATACTCAAAAATAGACCATGTACTAGGGCATAAAAACCTCACAATTCAGTGCAGAAAGGCAGAAATATTAAATGCATCATTCTCAGATCATGATGCAATAAAAATTATATGCAATAAAGGGCCATGAAAAGATACTCTAAAAACTAATTGGAAATTAAACAATTTAAGCCTAAAGAATGAGTGGATCAAACAAGAAATTATAGAAACAATCAGTAATTTAATTCAAGAGAATGATAATAATGAGACAACATACCAAAATTTGTGGGATGCATTAAAGGCAGTTCTTAGGGGAAGTTTTATATCCCTGAGTGCATACTTGAATAAATTAGAGGGAAGGAAGGTCAATGAATTGGACATGCAATTGAAAAAGCTAGGGAAAAAAAACAAATTGAAAATCCCCAATTTAGTACTAAATTAGAAATATTGAAAACCAAAGGAGAGATTAATAAAATTGAAATTAAGAAAACTATTGAATTAATAAATAAAAGTAAGAGCTGGTTTTATGAAAAAACCAATAAAATTGATAGACCCTTAATCAATATGATAAAAAAAGAAAGAAGAAAACTAAATTATGAGCATCAAAAATGAAAAGGGCGAATCTACCTCCAATGAAGAGGAAATCAAAACAGTAATTAGGAATCATTTTTCCCAATTGTATGCACATAAATATGACAATCTTAGTGAAATGGATGAATATTTACAAAAATACAAGTTGCCCAGATCAACTGAAGCGGAAGTGAATTACCTAAATAACCCCATCTCAGAAAAAGAAATCCAACAAGCCACCAATGAACTCCCTAGGAAAAAATCTCCAGGGCCAGATGGGTTTACTAGTGAATTCTATCAAACATTTAAAGAACAATTGATTCCAATACTCTACAAACTATTTGGGAAAATTAGTGAAGAAGGAGTCCTACCAAATTCTTTCTATGACACAAATATGGGACTGATTCCTAAATCAGGAAGAGATAAAACAGAGAAAGAAAATTATAGACCAGTTTCCCTCATGAATTTAGATGCAAAAATTTTAAATAAAATATTATCCAAAAGAATACAACAACTTATCACAAGAATAATACACTTTGATCAGGTAGGATTTATTCCAGGAATGCAAGGATGGTTTAATATTAGGAAAACCATCAGCATAATTGATCATATCAACAATAAAACTAGCCGAAACCACATGATTATTTCAGTAGATGCAGAAAAGGCTTTTGACAAAGTACAACATCCATTCCTATTAAAAACACTAGAGAGTATAGGAATAAATGGAGCCTTCCTTAAAATTGTTGATAGCATCTATTTAAAACAATCAGCAAGTATTATATGTAATGGGGATAAACTAGAAGCATTTCCAATAAGATCCGGAGTGAAACAAGGGTGTCCACGTTCACCTCTCTCATTCAGTCTGGTACTAGAAATGTTAGCAGTAGCAATTAGAGAAGAAAAAGAAATCAAAGGAATCAAATTAGGCAAAGTAGAGACCAAGCTATCACTCTTTGCAGATGATATGATGATATACTTAGAGAATCCTAGAGAATAAAGTAAAAAACTACTTGAGACAATAAATAAATTTGGCAAAGTTGCAGGATATAAAGTAAACCCACATAAATCTTCAGCATTCCTGTATATCTCTAATGAAATTCAACAGCAAGAGATAGAAAGAGAAATCCCATTTAAGTGAGTAGAGCGCCCACCCTGGAGTCAGAAGGACCTGAGTTCGGTTCCAGCCTCAGACACTTAACATACACAAACAAAAACCTAGCTGTGCGACCTTGGGCAAGTTACTTAACCCCAATTGCCCTCCAAAAAAGAAAAGAAAAGAAAAGATAAAGTCACGGTAGACATTATAATATATTTGGGAATCTACTTGCCAAAACAAACCCAGGACCTATATGATCACAACTACAAAACACTTCTCATACAAATAAAATCAGATCTAACCAATTGGAAAAATATCAATTGCTCATGGCTGGGTTGAGCTAATATAATAAAAATGACAATTTTACCCAAACTAAATTACATATTTAGTGCCATACCAATCAATTTACCAAAAAAACTACTTTTTAGAGTTAGACAAAATAGTAACAAAATTTATTTGGAAAAACAAACAGTCTAGAATATCAAGGGAATTAATGAAAAGAAACGCTAGGGAAGGTGGACTAGCTATACCAGATTTTAATCTGTATTATATAGCAGCAGTCATCAAAACTGCTTGGTACTGGCAGATGAGTAGAGTAGAGGATCAATGGAATAGATTGGGTGCAGGAGACCCAGCAGTTAATAAATACAGTAATCTATTGTTTGATAAACCCAAAGACCCCAGTTATTGGGATAAGAATGCACTATTTGACAAAAATTGCTGGGAAAACTGGAATATAATATGGCAGAAACTGGGCATAGACCATTATCTAACACCATATACCAAAATCAAGTCTAAATGGGTGCATGATCTAGGTATAAAGGATGATACTATAAGCAATCTGGGAAAGCAAGGAATAGTTTACCTGTCAGATTTGTGGAGAGGGAAAGACTTTAGGACCAAACAAGAACTGGAGAGCATTATAAAATGCAAAATGGATAATTTTTATTACATTAAATTGAAAAGTTTCTGTACAAACAAAGCCAATGTAACCAGGATAAAGAGGGAGGTTGGAAATTCAGAAAGAATTTTTACAATCTATGTCCCTGATAAAGGACTCATTTCTGAAATATACAGAGAATTGAGTCAAATCTATAAGAATAAAGGCATTCCCCAATTGATAAATTGTCAAAGGATATGAACAGGCAGTTTTCAGAGAAAGAAATTAAAGATATCTATAAGCATATGAAGAAATGCTCTAAATCACTATTGATTAGAAAAATGCAAATCAAAACAACTCTGAGGTACCACATCTCTCCAATCAGATTGGCTAAGATGACAAAACAGGAAAATGACAAATGCTGGAGAGGATGTGGCCAAATTGGAACACTAATGCATTGCTGGTAGAGTTGTGAACTTATCCAACCATTCTGGAGAGCAATCTGGAATTATGCCCAAAGGACTATAAATAATTTCATACCCTTTGACCCAGCAATACCACTTCTCAGGTTATATCCCAAAGAGATCATAGAAGTGGGAGGAAGACCCATATGTACAAAAATATTTATAGCAGCTCTTTTTGTGGTTGCAAAGAATTGGAAATTAAAGGGGTGCCCATCAATTGGGGAATGGCTTAACAAGTTGTGGTATATGCATGTAATGGAATACTATTGTGCTATAAGAAACAAGGAGGAGACGGCTTTCATATTTACCTGGAGAGGCTTATACAAACTGATGCTGAGTGAGAAGACTAGAACCAGGAGAAATTTGTATACAATCACAGACACAACATATGTGTGATGACCAACTATGACAGACTGGACTCTTCTCAGCAATGCAGTGGCATAAGTCAATCCTGAAAGACTCATGAAGGAGAGAGATGCCTACATCCAGAGAAATAACTAGAAAGAACTGAGCTTGAATCCTGATGGAAGCAAACTACTTGATACTTTTCTTTTCATTGTTTGGTTTTTATTCCCTCTTTACCTAGACTATTCCCTCTTTACCATTAGACTAAATGTCTAATGTGAAAGTATTTGCAGATCCTATACTGGACTATATGCTGTCGTGCGGGGTCGGGGGAGGGAGGGAAGGGAAATTTGAAACTCAAGGAACTATGGAATTGAATCTTGTAAACTAAAAATAAATAAAAAAAAAGAAGAAGAAACAACAGTATAACCACTCCTTAGGCATGTTAATGAGTTGATTCTTGCTTGGGTGTAGGTTAAAATAGATGGACTTTTCTAATTCTGATATTCTGTCATTTAAAAAATTATGCTGATGTAATTTTTTCTTTAAAATTCAAATTTTATTTTAATTTCAGTTCTGAATTCTCTCCCTCCCTCTTCCCCTTTCTCCATTCAATAAGGCAAGAAAAGGAAAGTCCATTACAAATTCTCACATTAGCCATGGCCAGAAATAGAGGGCTGAGAAGACAAAAAATAAAAGGAAAAAAAGAAAAGATTCTTCAACCTGTACTGAATTCATCAACTGTCACTTTGGAGGTAGACAGCAAGAGTTTGTTGATGAAATTCAGATAGGACCAGCCCATGCTTTTGTATTCATCCCTATCTGCCATTGCTTTTATTTTCTATATATGTCATTTATAATTTAAATTGCTTGGTGAGCTCCCTGTTAATCCACCTCACTTTCTGTATAGAATTCCTTTTCCTTGTCATCAATATTATTTCTCTTCATATATCAGAATTTCAATCTTGAGAGTATCCCATGCATTCTAGGGTACCTACGTTAGTGGAATTTTAGTACATGGCCTCCTGCCTATCCTTTTTTTAAACTCTTTGAAAACTGCTCTGCCCAGGAACAGAAAAGAAGAGAAAACTGAATACTGTCAATATAATATCTGAATGGGTAGAACACTGGGGATACTGTCAAAATCTGTTGATGTGAGCCAATTTTGCTGTATCTTCTTTTTTCTCTTTACTTTTTGTTACAAGGGAGAGATATATTCTGAAATTGAGGTAATATAAAATAAGTTTTATCAATAAATGTTTTAAACACAATTGGTCTCCTTACACCCATGGTACATGTGAGACTATAGCAGGCTTTCCTCCCTTCTCTGTTGCAAGTCCTAAAGTGGATTGACTAAACCCCACTCATTCCCTACTGCACTCAGTAACCATTTCAACTTGGTTGGTTCCTCTACCTTTTGAAGGATTAAATTATCATTAAAGTAAATCAAGAAATTATAAACGTCTAATTTGGCCAGAGAAGATGCTGTGGCAGGCTTCTTCTTCTTTTTGTTGATTTTTAGTTTACAAGATTCAATTCCATAGCTCCTTGAGTTTCAAATTTCCCTTCCCTCCCTCCCCCCACTCCGCACGGAAATATAGTCCAGTAGAGGATCTGCAAATACTTTCACATTAGACATTTAGTCAAGTTACAAAGGCGAATTGTACTAGATGGGATGAAAAATGGTAAAGAAGGAAGAAAAACCAAACAATGAAAAGAAAAATTGCTCATTTTGTATAGATGTGTTTGTTATCTTGTTTTCCCCATTAGGTGGTAAACTCTTTGAGGTCAGGGACTGTTTTTTGCCTCTTTTTGTATCTCTAGAGTTTAGCACAGTTCCTGGCACATTTCAGTCTTCAGGTGTTTTTCAGTCCAGTCCAACTCTTTGTGACCCTATTTGGGGTTTTTGTTGCAAAGCTACAGGAGTGATTTGCCATTTCCTTCTCCAGCTCATTTTGCCATTCCATTCTCCAGGCAAACAGGGTTAAGTGACTTGTCCAGGGTCACACAGCAAGTTAAGTGTCTGAGGCCAGATTTGAACTCAGGAAGTCTTCCCAAATTCAGGTCCAGCACTCTATCCACCATGCCACTTAGCTGCCCCATAGTAGATTGCCCTGGAGCAAAGTAAACACTTAATAAATATTTATCGGTTGATTTATGTATCCTGGAGTCCACTGGAGTTTATTGGAGAGTGGGGGCATGATATGCTCAGACCTGCATTTGGGGGACAGGGAATCTGTTGAAGGAGATAGGATAGGAGTGGATCACTTGTGCAGGTAGAGGGGTTTGCCCTGGTAGGGAGTAAAGCCACCTCATCATGTGTGTCGGAGTGTGGGAGGAGTGACAGGGCTCCTGAGTGGTAGGAAATGATGGGGCAAGAGGGAGGGCATGGTGAATGGCCTCGACTTTTTTTGTTTTCTCTATAAAAAATGAGGCAAGATTCTCACATGAGAGGGGGAGGTTTGGGAAAGTTCGGGAGAGGTAGAGTTAAGGGAGGTATAAAAGAATTGCCCGCAGCCAGGGCCCAGAGGCGGGTGGGGAACATCATTTTACAGAGGGCGCAGCCAGAGGGGCTGCGTGATCATCTCCTCCTCTTTGCACCCTGATGCACACCTGATACAACTGCAGGTGGGAGTTCAGGCTAGTGGAAGGACATGGATGTGGCCCCTTGCTGCCTGCTCTGTGGGACACACTGATGCGCAGCAGAAAGGGCTGCGCATGTGCAGTCTATGGGTCAAAGGAGGGTCTCCTTCCTCACCCCGGCTGCAGCAGAAGACGGAAGGAAGGCTGTGCACGAGGGGCCATTGTGGTGGGCCTAGATCCTTGCCACCTTCTCTCAGGGACACAGGGGGCAGCAGGGGATGAGAGGCACACCATCAGAGGGAGGTCTGCCTCCTCTTCTCACCTGAGGCTGGAGACCAGGCGATGCAACAGGCAGTGGGAGTCTGTGCACTGGGGACATCTTGCGTGGAGCCCCTCCCTGCGTACCCTTGGGGGACTGCGGCAGGAGACAAAGGCGCATGCGCCCTCAGAGCAAAGCTGACCATTCTCCATCCAGCTGTAGATGTCTCTCTCCGCCTAGGGAAAATACTTCGTGGTCACCTTTCTCCACCCAAGATTCAGCCAGCTACTGCAGGAGGGAGGGTCTGGAGAGGCACGGACCATCACCATGATGCACCCCTCACCCCAGAACAGGCAAGAAAACGACCAGATCCCCTTGATCCTCCCCAATCTCCAGCCACCTGCTTGGGGAACCTGAGATGGTCTGGAGGTTGCATAGCTGCTGTTCATTGAGGACGGGTCTGGAGGGCAGATCTTTGGAGAAGAACACACCACCAATCTCTTATCTCGGTCATAGAATGATCCCTGCTGTGCCCCCGGCTACTATGATCGACAGGCCTAAGATCCCTGCGCTGATTGGGAGGGCGCACCGCTGCTGTGTGAGTGCGGATGGTTCCGTGGGGCGGATCCCTGGAGGAGGCTGCACCACTGGTCTCACATTTCGGTCATAGAATGATCCCCGCTATGCCCCAGGCCGGGCTGCTTTCACTGAACTGCCTGCCTGAGAAATCTGAACTGATCTGGAGGCTGTGCCGCTACTGCCTTGCTGGGAATGGGTCCAGAGGGCGTATCCTGCTAAGATCCCTGAGCTGATCGGGAGGGCGCACCGCTGCCGCGTGAGTGTGTATGGGTCCGCAGGGCGGATCCCTGGAGACTGCGCCACTGGTCTCACATTTCGGTCATAGAATGATGCCCGCTATGCCCCAGGCCGGGCTGCTTTCACTGAACTGCCTGCCTGAGAACTCTGAACTGATCTGGAGGCTGTGTGGCTGCTGCCTTGCTGGGACTGGGTCTAGAGGGCGTATCCTGCTAAGATCCCTGAGCTGATCAGGAGGGCGCACCGCTGCTGCATGAGTGTGTATGGGTCCGCAGGGCGGATCCCTGGAGACTGCGCCACTGGTCTCACATTTTGGTCATAGAATGATCCCCGCTATGCCCCAGCCCGGGCTGCTTTCACTGAACTGCCTGCCTGAGAACTCTGAACTGATCTGGAGGCTGTGCCGCTACTGCCTTGCTGGGAATGGGTCTAGAGGGCGTATCCTGCTAAGATCCCTGAGCTGATCGGGAGGGCGCACCGCTGCCACGTGAGTGTGTATGGGTCCGCAGGGCGGATCCCTGGAGACTGCGCCACTGGTTTCACATCTTGGTCATAGAATGATCCCCGCTATGCCCCAGGCCGGGCTGCTTTCACTGAACTGCCTGCCTGAGAACTCTGAACTGATCTGGAGGCTGTGTGGCTGCTGCCTTGCTGGGAATGGATCCGGAGGGCGGATCCTGATAAGATTCCTGGGCTGATCAGGAGGGCACACCGCTGCTGCATGAGTGCGTATGGGTTTGCAGGGTGGATCCTAGAGGAGACTGCGCCACTGGTTTCACATCTTGGTCATAGAATGATCCCCGCTATGCCCCAGGCTGGGATGCTTTCACTGAACTGCCTGCCTGAGAACTCTGAACTGATCTGGAGTCTGTGTGGCTACTGCCTTGCTGGGAATGTGTCCAGAGGGCATATCCTGCTAAGATCCCTGAGCTGATCGGGAGGGGTTCCACTACCTTGTCAGGTGTTTGGGGTCTGTATAGGTCTGCAGGGCGGATCCTGGAGGAGACTGCGCCACTGGTTTCACATCTTGGTCATAGAATGATCCTGCTATGCCCCAGGCAGGGCTTCTTTCATTGAACTACCTGCGTAAGATCCCTAAGCTAAAATCGGGAGGGCGCGCTGCTGCCATGTGGGTGCATATGGGTCTGCTGGGCGGCTCCCTGGAGGAGACTGCGCCACTGGGCTCACATCTTGGTCATAGAACGATGCGCGCTATGCCCCGGGCTGGGCTGCTGTGATTGAGCCTGCCTAAAATCCTGAGCGGATCTGGAGGGCGGGCACCACCTAGGTGCCTTACGGTACTGGAAGGTACTGCGCCATTGCCGTGGCTCTCACACCCTACAGCTTTGATGAGCCACCTGCCTAGGAAACCTGAGATGAACCTGAGGGCTCTGCTGCTGCCTCGGTGAGAATGCGTCTAGAGGGCGGATCCCTAGAAAAGACTGCGCCATCATCTCTCCTCCCAGTCATAGAGTGATCCCCACTGTGACGCTTCCTAGGCAGCTTTGATTGAGCTACCTGCCCAGGAAGACAGTTGGATGCAGCATTGCTGCCTCTGGGGAAATGGAGCTCACATAGGCTGATCTCATGCTCCTCACTGGACAGCAGCAAGTGGCTACATAGCATGGGCGGTGCCCCAATCCCAGAATTAAGGTGCAGCTGCAGCAGATTTCCACGGGACCCAGTTCTATCGGTGCTTCCCATATCAGGGCTTTACCAAGGTAAATATCTTCTGTGGGCAGACGAGGGCTACTAAATGCCTCCAAATTCATTCTTTCCTTCCTTTCCCTTTGCACAGCCCTGGGTGAGGTTTCTTTGCAGGAGCCAGGGTAGAGCACACCCCTGGGACCAAGGAAGCCACCAATACTCATTGTAGCATTTATGTATTTCTTAACCATATAATATGTATACAACTGGGCACCCATTTTCAGGAGCTTCCTAGATTTGTGTGACACTGACTATGCCCCAAGACATTTTCCCCCCTAAGGCCATCTCCCCTCCCCACCCACAACTCCGAGGCTTTCATGCAGGATCTGACTCCACTTAATGTGTTTTTAAGGAAGGCATTTGTTAAGTTCTAGTATTTCTTTCCCAGTTAGGAGAACCTGGATGGCGGGGGGAATCCCCAGTGATAAGTGGCAGACTTATCACCTGCTGAATATCAGGGCTATATATGTCATGTGGCTATCCCATATATCAAATAGTATTTTTTAAAGAGACAAGCAGGTTGACAGGAAGAGAAAAGAAAGCTTTGTCACAATCTAAAGTGACAAAGCACTTATTCCCCGGGCACCCTAGCAATGTGATGACAGCCTTGGGATTATTTCTTAAATGATTGTCAGACCCTATTGAGTTCCCCTTTCCATTTCTGCCCAGATCCAAAAGGCTGGGCATCGTCAGATCCTTTAGTTGGATGGCCCTGCTTAGAGGGAGCTTCAGTAGGGGGAAGACAGGGTGCCTAATCTGCCTATGCTTTCCTCCATATTCAGTGAAGGGGTCAGTACTTCCTTGTTTCCTCCACCATCGACAGTCTTTTCTTTGGCCTCATAATCTGGACCTTTCCTACCTTTCTGGTCTCCTTCAACCTCAGTCTCCTTAATATACTCTGTGATTCAATGACACTGGCTTCCTTGCTGTGCTTCTTATGTGACAAGACACTGGCTGTCTGGCTTGACTATATTGAGTGGGGACTCTAATTTTATAGTTTATTGATAGTATTTCATGGGGCTGTTATGCACTATTTCTATTTTCTCGTGAATTTAGCTGTAGCTATTCTAGTTTGACAAATATTTTCTTGCTTTCAAGGTTGCTAGGTTGGAGCAGTATATAGAAAAGGATTAGTTACTCCAACATCTTGTCCATCCCATGATACTCTTTAAGTACTCTCTTCCTCTGGCTAAACATCCCCAGTTTCATCAAATGCTTTTTCTATGGTATGAACATAGCACAACAGATAGGAAAGCTTGCCTTGAAGAAGGATACTTCAAGAAGTCTTTTTCCCCTTCATTTTGTCTTCATTCTTTTGCTGCCTGGAAGAGAAAACACAGAGGCAGGAAGGGCACCTCCATCTTTTTCTGAATCCTCCTGAGGGATAGGAGGAGGGATGGAGAACAGCTGGTCACCTTCTTCCTCATAATTACCCTTCCCATGCTTGGAAGCTGTTATTAAATGATCCTCTATCCCTTTATTCTCCAAGAGAGATCAGCCCAGTCTCCTGTAACCTTTCCTCCCATCTGGGGATTTATTTAGTAACAAGCAAAACCAAATTGGTGATGGTTCACTCTCTGTCTTTCTCCATTTGCCAGCACAAGAAATATTTAGCAGTTTGATTTTCCTCAGCCTACCTAAGAGAAAACAGCATAGGTGATCCTGCCTATGTTTGCTGGGCAAAGCCACATCTGAATAATCCTACCTTGAAAGTGGTAATTAACAGGAAACTGGAACAAGGAATCATCAGAATCCTCACTGAACATGAAAAAAGCAAAAAAAAAAAAAAAAGGGACAAGGGAATGATTCCTTGAAGATTTCCTGCCCCCAAATTACAGGTTTTATATAGGACTTTGTAAGCATTTGCATTTTAAACAAGGGACGCTGAGGAAGCTATGACAATGTTGTTTTATATGGAGGTAGTCTTTGTTCTGCCTTGGACTGGCTTTGGTTAAGTCTTATACTGAATGATTCACTTAGGGGTTTTGGGAACAATAACCCTCAAATGGGCCAAAATATCAGTCTCTATGAATACAAATCCCAATACCATTTCTCTAGCTATCCAGGACTAAAACAGGGTGGGAGGGTCAAGATGAAGTTAAACCAAAAATATAGAAATTCCAGAAATCGCTACGTTTTTAGCCTTAGAGAATTTCCTAGGGCACTAAATGACTTACCTAGGGTCAATCAGTGCATGTCAGAGACAGGACTAGAATCCAGACCTTCCTGATGGTGAGGTCAGATGTTAAGCTAGAATGACTTCATGCTGCCTCTACTTCTGAGGAGTGAACTGACTGTACACAGTTGTATGCAACCCATAAAATGGAATATGCTCATATTTGATTCATTGGATGTTTTGGCAAGCCTTCTAGAAACTGCTTTTACCTTCCATAGCTTGTTTCTGTTTTATGAGAAAATACTGCTGGTAATCATTCATCAACCTCTTTAAAAAATGTTTTCAGTGTGATTTTTAAAATGAGTTTATATTCCAACCAAATGTTACTTTTGGATATTTTTCTTCATTTGGCAAGAACTAGCTGTGTGACCCTGGGCAAGTCACTGTTTGCCTCAGTTTCCTGATCTGTAAAATGAGGATAATAATAGCCCCTGCTTCCCAGGGTCGTTATGAGGATCTAGTGAAATCATTGTAAGTTGCTTAGTACGGTGCCTGACACATAGAAAACCCTATACAAGCCTTAGTTATGCTTATTAGCTATTCTATTTACTAGCTTTCTGGGCTCTTTCAGTCTCCTGATTGGAGTAATTATTTTGATTGGTTTAACTTCTGAATTATAACTGTCACTGCTGATCCTTTCTGTTATCTCCTTTCCATTGTCTATATAGGCATGCTATAGCTTGTTTACATCAATTAGTATTACATTTTCTGCACTGTATCTCTCCCACCTTTTTCTCATTACTATTCCTGTTTATTATAAATTCTTATCTGAACTCTGATAAATCGATAGTCTGACTGAACAGACAGCCGACCCAAGGATAACTCCCACGTCCATATTGAGTCTTTCTTGTCTATTAAAATGTCATGGGTGTCATTCCTTGGGTTGGCATTTGCTCCTCGCTGTATCCAGTGTCTACCAATTCTGCTAATTCCTTTGTTTTTAACCAAAGTTTTCATGACATGGAAGTGTGAGGTTTCTGTACAGCCCACAAGTTCAGGGCCTCCCAGTTTTCCTCCTGAACCATATATTTTTCCCTGTCCTTATCTCTCCCTGTCTCTCCATTGAAGTTGGCAAGTATCAGAGCATGTTGATTTGATTTGGCAGGTTTTATCAAATTCTTTATAGAATTTCTCACCACTTCATCCTTAGCGACTGATGTTGGTGTCTAAGCCGCAATTATTTTCATGGTGGTGTATTTGCAGATACTTATCTTAGGATTGCAATATGTGAAGCCCAAATGTCTTATGAAATAATATTTCTTGAAGCTTTGGAGCATGTGATAAAACCAACTCTGCCAACTCCTTTCTTCGCCTTTCTAAGGAAAATCTGGGGGCCATCATTACATTTAGCTGCAATTTCCTTATTTTTTCTGGTTTCATTTATAGCGAATGGTTCAAGATGGACATCACTCAAGTCCTCTAGGGACATGTCCTCTTGTTAGTCATTTGCAAAGGATCTCCTCTTTATGGTGTTGACATTCTGCTGAAAGCTTATTGTTTCTCTAAAAACTATATGTTTCTTAGCACTCTCTTCTCATTGTCTTACTGACCGAGGCCAAGGGGACTGCCTAGGACTGAGAATCACTATGAATTTTTCATGGTTTCACAGACTTCTGTGGCCAATATTTTCATCACCAGGGACTAGCCTTCTGGTCAGGTGGCGGAAACCTTCTTATATGGGCCATGTAATCTGCTTGCTTTGCGCCCCCTCCTGAGGGCCAAGTCCTTAACATTTGACCTCCCCCCACCTCTGTTCTCTTGGACCCTGAGGGTCAGGGGAGTTGTCAGCTCTATTCAGCTCAAGCCCTCATCTATTGTATTCACCCATCTTTTTAGGGGCCCAGTGACTTGGTCCCTTAGTTCCCATTCACAATTCTACTTTGAGTTAACCTTTACAAATGTATATTTGCTTCAAAGATATAGCAAGAATAAATTTAGGGACATTTCTCCCCAGCTGCCTGAGTGCATAATTTCCTCCACCTCCCCATTCCCAATCTCTGGGAAGAGGGAGGAATTTAGCTTCAAATTCAAGTTCAAGAACAAAGTCCAGATAGACTGACTTCTTAGACCCTTGCAACCTCACCTCTGGGCTGGCTGAAACATCTAGCCTGCAATCTGGGGCTCCCTAATTGCCCCAGCTCTTGGTTTATAGACTCCATTCCCTGTACCAGAACTGAAAAGGGCAAATGAATAAGGCCATATTCTCAGGCCTGTTTCTCAAGACCACATGGCCTGGAGGATGAGGGGAAGGGATGGCCTCCATGCCCTCCCCCTCTTACTGTATGGTGTCAGCTGACAGGAGTGATGGAAGCCCTTGCTTTCAGATACAATATACGAAAAGCCAGACTATACTCAATCAGACAGTTTAAGACAATTCCAGCTATGCAGCCACGGGACCAAAAAGACTGCTCCCAGCCATATTTCATTGAACAAATAATTGGGAAAATTGAGAATTTTAGGATCGAAAGAAGACATCTAATTCAACCCACACCAAACCCAAGTCCTCTCCTGTTACACACAGAATAGTACAAAACATTTGGTCCATTACTTTGCTAAAATCTAGGCTACAAATACCAATTCAGTTTAAATCAGGATGTGTTTATGTGCAGGCTACAGAAGTATTTTGTGCTAGTAAACACAGTAAACAGTAAACAAACATGAAATGAATCAGATTGTATAGCTCAAGTAACTGAGCAAACCCAACCTATATGTAGGCAAGCAGTCCATCAGCCAGCATTTATTAAATACCTACTGTGTAACAGGCACTGTACTGGGGATTTGAAGGCAAAATCCTCCATGAGCTTTCAGTCTACCAGAGGAGACACAGAGAGAAAACTCCTTAACATTTCCAAGATATTGAGCAAGGCCAGAAAGGCCCTTTGTAGGAGGTGTCACTTGAACTGAGCCTTGAAGGAACTAAGGATGCTGAGAGGCAGAGAGGAGGCAGCTTGTACAAAGGCACAGATACGGGAAGAGGGCATGTCGTGTATGAGAAACAGGGCATAGGCCAGCTGGTCTGGAAAGTAGATTGGGTAAGGGGTGGGCACACTACAATCAGTCTAGAAATATAGACTAATGAGATTGTGAAAGACTTTCAAAGCAAAAGAGAAGCATGAGAATTTTATCCTGGCAGAAATGGGGAGTCACTGAAGGTATTTGAGCAGTGCTGGGCTTCGAAAAGGCCAATTTGATGGTTAGATGGAAGGTGGATTGGAGAGGCTGGCTTCAACAAGACCTAGTAAGAAACTATGGCAATATTCTAGGGAGAATGAGATGGTTGGTTCAGGTAGAAATGAAGAGGAGACAGCTAAGAGGTAAGGTGGGAGAAATTATAAGAGTTGGCCACTGAATGAGCATAGAATGGGAAAGGGAAGCACTGAGAATGACTCCTGAATTCCAAACCTGAATGATGAGAAGACTGGTGGGGCATTTTGAGGGGGATGGGAAATGGGAGAGCCAGGTGGAGAGCGTCTGTTGGCACTTAGAAAGGTAGGACTATAGCTCAGGAGACTGGCTTCAGCGGGACTGATAGCTATGGGAGTCATTGGCGAAGAGAATCAAGTTGAACCCATGGGAGCTGAGCAGATGAGTGAGAAGAGGACCTGGGACAAGCCCTGGAGTGTGTTGTCACATCCAGTAGGGGGCAGGACAGGGATGATAAATATGTAATGGAGACCGAGTCAAATCAATAACCATTTGTTTAGTGTTTATTATGTGCAAGGTACAAATGCTGGGAATACAGATACAAGCAGAAAGAAAGACAGTGCTGTCCTCAAGGAGCCAGTATTCTAATGGGGGTAGTTTTTGTTGTTGTTATTCAGTCATGTCAGACTCTCCATGACCCCATTTAGAATTTTCTTGGCAATGATATTGGACTAGTTTGCCATTTCCTTCTCCAGCTCATTTTACAGATGAGGAAACTGAGGCAAACAGGGCAAAGTGACTTACCCAGGGTCAACCAGGTAGGAAGTGTCTGAGGCTGGTTTTGAACTCCTGAAGATGAGTCTTCTTGACTCCAGACCCAATGCTCTCTCTCCTGCACCACCTAGCTCCCCAATGGGGAAATATAGCACATTAAAGGAAACTGAAAAAATTGGGGTGGGAGGAGGAGGCAGAGTGTACATCTAATGTGAGAGTTTAAGAGCGACGTGAACTTTGAGGGTGAAGAGGCTTCTCCAGGTTTGCTGTGGTTGGTTGTCGTTCTTTGTTCTCGAAGAGGATCAAAGTGACCTCATTATTAGGTCAGGGTACAGTGTATCCCACTGTGGCTGATCAGACCACTACAGGCTTGGAAGGTTCTACCCCAGGTAGGGCACAGTAGTGGAGTGTAGATGCCTCTAAATTTGTGCCTTGTAGGGCAAATCTAGAGTCAAGAGGGCATTCTACAGAAGAGTGAAGACATGGCTGGCCTTTGTAGCCTCCCTAAGATGAGGGTTCTGGGAGGAACCAGTCAGTCAGAGGAAGAGACTGAAGGGTCAGAGGGTGTTTTGAGTGTGGAAAGTGCAGAAGTGAAGTCAGCTCCCAAGGTTTAGATTTTTCAGTGGCACAGATAGCAGAGGAAGTTCGGAGACTCAAGGGGGCAGCCTGGAGGGGAATTTAGGCTTAGTCATACAGGCCAGGAGCAATGTCACAGAGGAGGAAAAGTGGACTCAGGACCTGTGGTAAATGGCTGAGAAAAAGTCACTGGGTTTAGTAATCAAGAGATCCTTAGTGGCTTTAAAGAGAGAGGTTTCAGATGAAAGGCAGAAAAAAGATGAGGCACAGCACTAAAAGCTGTATAGCACATTAAAGATTTGCAAAGCTCTGGGCAAAGGTGGGGGGTGGGGTGGAGCAGACCGGGCACAATGTAAGTATCTTTGCCCCAGGTGGATTGTTCTGGGAGCCAGCTGTGGGCCCCCTGGGCCAAAGATAGAAAGTCTGCTCTAGGACTCTGTTGGGGAATTTCTGAAGCCCCAAGGTGTATCTTTGCCCTCCCTGTGGGCAGCTTTTACCCTCTGTTGAACTGCATTTTAACAACCTTAGAGACTGTTCTTACCTGGGAGTATTTAAGTGTGTTTTGATTAAAGACAGTGTTTCTTTGAACCTTATAGCCCTGGGTGATGCTCTGTACCAGAGGTAGAGCTGGGACTGAGACACGTGGGAATCCTTAGTGGGGAGGCTGCCCCTTCAAACTCAGCCCTTTCCAAATGACACACCTTCACTTGCCCCTCCAAACCTACCCCTGTGCCTTCCCGACTCCCCTAGTTCTGCTGCTGGCACCACCATCCCCTCAGTCCCTGCAACCCCAAACCTTGGATTCACCTTTGAGCTTCCTCACCTCCTCCCCCTTCTCCCCATCCAATCAGTTACCAAGTCCTGGCAATTGTCCCTCAGCAATATCTCTTCTATCGGTCCTTCCTCTGCCACTCACGCTGCCATCCATGCATTAGAGTATCAGAGTATGTTTATGTATAAGTAATTCTCGAGCAGGCTTTTCTCCAGGCGAGGGAGAAGAACATATTTCATAACTAAATGCTAAGGCATTTAGGGGACGCTTTGGGCAAGAGATTGGGTGCAAACTCAGTTATGCTAATGGATACTGTGCTGTGATAGAAATGTGAGTCATTCGTCCTGTGTCAGCTGGCTGCTGCAGAAAAGGCTCACCAAACACAGTCTGCTGCACCTGAAATGAGCAGTGGGAGCCTGGTGCTGGACTACTTCTGCCTGCAGGCCACACAGAAGCTTCCCTAAGTGGGGAGCCCAAACCTGCCCCACTCCAATTGGGGAGCTGTCCTTGGTCAGGCTGGGCTCTTCACTGGACCTAGCTGTGTTGGAGAAGGTACCACCAGTCCTTGAATGGATCATAGGACCAGAGTTTTTGAGTTGTAGGGAAAAAAACTTGGAGGCCACATGATATAACCATCTCATTTTACAGATGAGGAAACTGAGTCTATGAGAGGCAAAATGATTTCTCTAAGGTCACATAGCCAGCAAAGGTGAGAGGCAGGATTGGAACCCAAATCATCTGAGTTCTCCAAGTCCTCTATCCCTTGTACAACATTGTAGCACTGGGCATAATTTAGGCAATCCAGATTACACTATCAATCATAAAGTTACAAGGAACCTCAGAGGACATTGAGTCTAACCTGTATGCAGACAAGAGTTCCCTAGAAAGCCTACCCCACAAGTGTTCACCCAGCTTTTGCTTGAATACCTACCTTCCCAGGTGGCCAGTACACTCTTGGACAGTTCCAATTTTAAAAGATCATATTTCATTATTTTCCCTATTACATGTGAAAACAATTTTTATCATCCTTTTTTTTTTCAAATTTTGACTTTTAAATTCTCTCCCTCCCATTCCCCTCCCCCTCCCCTTAGACAGTAAGCAATTTGATGTAGCTTATACATGTGCAATCATACAAAACATTTCCATATTAGTCATGTTGTCAAAGAAAACACACACATACACAAAACCCCATGAAAAAAAAAATAAAGTGAAAAATAGTGTGCTTTGATCTGCATTCAGACTCCATCAGTTATTTCTCTGGAGGTGGATAGCATTTTTCACCATGAGTCTTTTGGAATTGTTTTGGATCTTTGTATTGCTGAGAAGAGCTAAGTATCATAGCTGATCATTGAAAAATGTTGCTGTTACTGTGTACAATGTTTTCCTGGTTCTGTTTACTTACTTTGTATCAGTTCATATAAGTCTTTCCAGGTTTTTCTGAAATTATCCTGCTTGTCATTCCTTATAGCATAATGATGTCCCATTACATTCATATACCACAACTTGTGTAGCCATTCCCCAATTGATGGACATCCCCTCCATTTCTAATTCTTAGCCACCTTTGAAATGTCTTCTCCTTCCTCTTCATTTCTTCCCATTGCTCCTGCCTTCTAGGGTCAAATAGAATAAGTCTAATCCCTCATCTTTGTAAAACCCAAGATTCTTCGTGGAATCATAGATTTTAGAAGGGGCCTCATTGGGCATCTTATCCAGCTCCCTCATTTTCCAGATGAAAAAACTGACATTCACTGTGATTACTGAGTTTATTCAGGGTCATACAGCTAACAAGGCTTGGAGTGAGGATCTGAACCAGGTCCCCAGCTCTAAGCCTACCCACCATCATACCCCTGAAGTTAGCTCTCATACTGCCCCTGAGGCAGACCACAGGCTGGTTTACAGTGCTTTGGCCAAGACAGTTAAAGTTGCTGGTACAGGCCCCAGCACTTGTCCCCAGACAGCAACCTATGTAACTTGAGTCTGGCTCCCTAGAATGCCCCCTCCTTGGGAAGCCTTCCCTGATCCTAGCTGAAGTGTTCTCTTCCTCTGCCAATATTCAGAGTCCTTTGCTTGGATTTCTCCCTTGGCCCCTCCACAGGCTGCCTCATAGTTCCATAATCACCCATGGGAGAGGACCATGAGCTGCCTTGGTCTCCATGCTCCCACAGTGGTCCTGCCCATGGCTGCTAGGTGGCGCCATAGTGCACTGAGCATTGGGTCTAGAACATGAGTTCAGTTGTGGCTTCTGATACTTAGTGGTGTGACCCTGGGCAAATCACTTAGCCTCTATTCTGTCCCCTGTAAAATGGGTAGTTTCTAAAGTGCCTTCTACCTTGAAATCTAAGGTCCTGAGACAAGGACTGGGCTCTTAATGAATCTTTTTGTCACCAAGATTTTCCATGGTTAGGAGGGGATACAGTCTAAGCCCTGTGGAAGACAGGCTAGCCATGGCTCCATTCGTGGTTAGACTGTCCTTTGGGCTGCCATTAACACCCCGGTCGTGAATACAGACTTTGAGCTTCTGTTATGCAACTCTGCCCCCCACCTTGTGCACATGTACACACACACACACACACACACACACACACACACACACACACACACACATACACACACACACACACACACACACACACACACACTTGCCCCAGGTGAGATATGTCTCTGTTCTTGTGTGGTCTTTGGGGGATCTCTCATTTAAAGTCCTAAAAAGCATCTTGATTGAATGTGAAAGAGAAAAATCCAGAAATATGGAAAAAGTAGCAAGTTCCACCTCTAGACTCCAGATATTTTTCCGGGCTGTTCTCCCATGCCTAACATGCCCTCCCTCCTCATCTTCACCTCCCAGTTTCCCTGGCTTCTACCTTTCCCAATCCCCCCCAATGCTGACCCCTTTCCTCTGCTGATTTTCTCCAGTTTATTCATTTGCATATAGCTGTTTGCAGGTTGTCTCCTCCATTAGACTCTGAGCTTCTTAAGGATAGGGTCTGTCTTTTGTCTTTCTTTGTATCCCCAGGGCCTGGAACAGTGCTTGGGGCATAGTAGGTACTTAACAAATATTTATTGATTTATTAAGAATAATGAGACTAAAGGAGACAGATGGATCATTCAAATGAGCTAGAATCAAGCACTGACTCCTTTCTCAGAACCAACTCAAGATGCCAGGCCTGGGAGCAATCACCCAGAAGCCTAGGGGCTTGGGAGCCTGGAGGATCTCTGGGGCTCTAAGGCA
Organism: Gymnobelideus leadbeateri; assembly: GCA_011680675.1. NCBI lineage: Eukaryota > Metazoa > Chordata > Mammalia > Diprotodontia > Petauridae > Gymnobelideus > Gymnobelideus leadbeateri. The sequence goes on from WOXC01005011.1 coordinate 386,135, forward strand.
CAGTTTGTCAAAACAACCTCAGGTCCAAGCTAAGGTGGGGCCAATGTGGAGAGCCAGTAGGAACAGGGCGGGGAGCACACCAGGTTACCTAAGGAACAAATTGGCCCTGGTTGGAAATAGAACAGGTCAAAGTTTCCATGACAATCAACAGAGAGCCTGGGCTTGTGAGTAGCCCCTGTACCTCTAGCCTAGGTGAGAAAGCGAGGCCCAGGCTTTTAAAAAAAAATAATGTGAAAGGCAGACAGCTGAAATAAAGCCAAGAAAATGAATTCTGTGAAAAGCCACTTTGGATTCATCCAACTCATATGCTCAATAAATAGTTTTTAAATGTGAAGCATTCAGTGTTTCATAAAATCCATGTTCTGAAAAAACTCATCTGAAAATACTGGGGACCATTTTTTAAAAGCAGCAGCAGCTGCTGCTGGGATTGGTCCTTGGTCCTGAGGTGACTGCGCCTGGGCCAGCTGCAGGGTGGGAGCTTGAGTTTCCAGTGAGGAAGACCCAAGGATTATGGGTGCAATGAGGCCTGAGAAGCATGTATCAGACAGCGTTGAGATCAGCATCAGCATCTTCCAAACAGGACATTGATCAGACACCTGTTCTCCAGGTACCGGGCTAGAGTACAATAATCCCCTGCATTTGTGCAGTGCCATACATAGGCACAGCATCTCATCCGTGATGGCCTTCAGGGGGAGGTGCTGTTATCACCCCCATTTTACAGATGAAGAAACTAAGGCCCAAAGGGACTTCCCCATGGTCACGTAGCTAGGAAGTGTGGAAGCAAGATCTGAATCTGGGTCCCTCTGACTCCAAATCCTGCATTCTAACCATTGCATAACATGGGAAGAAGTAGAGGGCACAGTCTCTGAAGCAATTCAATGAAACTTGAGAGACAAGAGGAGTAAATAGCGAATAGTTAGACAATAGAAGAAGGTTCAGGTACCAGCTCTGGACCCAGATAGAAGAGATGAGGCTGCTGGGTGGGGCAGTGCAGAGCACTGGGCCTGGAGTCAGGAAGAGCTGAGTTCAAGTTTGACCTCAGATGCTTTCTAGTTGTGTGACCCTGGGCAAGTCATTTAACTTTTATCTGCCTTAGCTTCCTCATCTGTAAAAATGGGGGTTGTTTTTTAGAATCAAATCATACCATACAGAAAGCATTTTGCAAACCTGAAGGTACTATAAAATGTAACTTATTATTATTGGCAATAATGAATAGTAATACAAGTCTTATTGATGAAACTGTTGGGATCAAGGGGAGTGAACCCCAAGTCTCCATAGAGTCAACGTCTGGCATTTCTAGCACATACTGATAATTCCACCGGGAAGGAGGCCACAGACCTTAACCCCAGATTTCCAGGGGTCTGGGCAAGAATGGCCCCTATTGACTTATGCTTTGGAGTCTTGGAACCTGGAAAGGATGCAAATGCTCCCTTCTGCCCAGTGTAGCTCCCAGATGAGAGAGCAGTTGAAGGATGCTAGCCAACAAACCGTGACTTCAGCTCAGAAGAGGGCTGACAGAAACAAATGATGGTGCTCCAAGAAGGGGATAGAAAATTCCTGAGGAGCTGGGTATTCAGAGAAGGCAGGAGGGAGTGAGCCCGCCAAGCAAACTTGCCTGCTTACAGAACAGCCAGGGACATGGGGGTGTCAATAAACACAGTTCATTGTAACCGCCTTTTGCCATCAGAGATCCTGAGGATTGGGCGGGGGGGCGGATAGAAATGAAAGGCAGTTAGCCCCAGTAGGCTCTGAGAAAAGGCCGCCCATCCTGAACTAGAAACTCCCAAAGGGACGATTCAGGTCAATGCCATCACCCAACAGCCTTCTGGCCAGCTGAGGAGGCACTGAGGACACTGTGGGCAAAACCCAGAGGCACTGCTTTGCTGACCACACTTGGCCAGAGAGACCTCTAGGAACCAAACCAGCCACAAAGCTTAGAAACACTGATAGCCAGCCTGGCCCTTCACCAGTCATTTGGCTTTGGGAATGCAGACCTGTAGGTCTGATGATAATGGTTACACCATACCATCCCCCAACTCAGGAAGAGGTGCAGAAAGGAGGGCCAGGGACCAGGTAAGCACAGTGTTTCAGTAGAAGTGTTTATGCTCTCTGGCCAGCCTCCTGACCTGTCCTCTCCCTGCTCTCCTGACTTCCTTCCTTCTCTTTCCACTTATCTTCCAGTCTTATATAGGAGTAGGGAGAGGAGAGTAACCTAATTCCATCTACCACCCCCTCCATTAGCACTCTGGATCACCATGAACATCCAATGAGATAATGTTTACAAAGTGCTTTAGAAACTTTAAGGCACATTTAAATTCTACATTAGAAATCCCGGTTCTCCCATACATCATGAAGACCTTACATATTATTGCACATATTGATGTATGTGTTGGTGACTCCATGTGCCAGAGCTCCCTTTGTGTCGATTGTTTGGCTGTTTATGTCTATTTGCTTGGGTGTCCACATCATTCATGAGCTGTGGCTACATCAGATTGTTGTCTGCCTTGATGACTCTTTAATTTTCAGCAGACCTCGGCTATGATGATGCATTTATTATCATTGCCGAATTACCTGTGGATGTGTGTTCACAATCCTGTCCTTGTCTACTGTGGCTATGCAGCTGTCATCAGGATGTGCGTCGATGCTATGTTCTCTGCAGGCCTTCTAGACATTAGCCATGTTTTGCCAGGTGATTGTTCTTTGACCTCCACATGTAGTGTTGATGTAAATAGTATATATGATCTTGGGATGATCCTCCTAAAGTGACTGATCATGGAAACGCCATTCAGTCACATGCCTGCCTCCTGACCTGGCCCCTTCCTGCTGTCAGGGGGAGGAAGAGCTGCCTTCCTTCCTGCCCTCCCCACTTATCTTCTGCTCTTGTCTGCATGTAGGGCTAGGAGAGACATGTTCCATCAGCTTCCCAATTTGTCCCTTTTCCTGAACTCCTAATACCCTAAGAGGACAACGCCTTGAGGCTGAACCCCAAACTCATCTGGCAGTGGTTAACAAACTCTTATCTGGTTATACTCTTCCTAGCCCAGTGATCTTGAACCACCCCCCCCCACCACTGTCATTATGTGTAATGTATAATAGAACCTATTGTCCACTGCCCACTGTCCGTCCCCCTCAACCCAACCTCTGCTTCCTATGATGTCCAATTCTAAAGTTACCCACCCCTTTTGCTACACTCTGGAGTACCTGCTCCATAGGTAATGAGTTTCCATTTATCCTAAATCTTTCCCTTTCACATTCCTTTATATTTTGGCTCTCCCTGAAACCTGACTCCCACCTGATGACACTGTCTCCCTGGCTTCCCTGTCCAGTAATGATAGCATTTTTATTCATTCCTTTCATTCATTGATCAGGGGGGCGGAATTGGAATTCTCCTTATTCTGTAAATCTCTTTTCTAAAACCTAATAGAATAGATACTGGCTAACTAATAATGGGTAGCTCACCAGATGGGAGCTCATGAATCACAGTATGAAAAAACCTCAACCCCTCATTTTTGGCCCTAGAACCTTCAAGGGAAAATTAGGCATTTTCTTCTACAGACATAGCCTGCCGTTGTGAGTTAGGAGTGGGAGCCCAGAGGGGAGGTCTGTCTGGCTTTCTTTCTCTCTTCCTTTCTTTCTTTCTTCTTTTTTTCTCTTTAAAATATATATAATATATATGTGTATTACATACTCATAACTATACCTAGTATGCATATAGTTATTACACACACACACACACACACACATATGTACATGGATACATAGTACAGCCAGCTAGATGATACAATAGATAGATCACTGGGTCTGGATTCAGGAAGACTCATCTTTGTGATTTCAAATCTGGCCTCAGACACTTACTAGCTGTGTGACCCCGGGCAAGTCACTTAACCTTGTTTGCCTCAGTTTCCTTATCTATAAAATGAGCTAGAGAGGGAAATGGCAAATTGATCCAGTGTCAGACATAACTGAACAACAACAGCAACATATTTGCTTGTTTCCCCTATTAGATCATAAGCTCCTTCTGCCTCCTTATCTCTAGTGATCAGCACAGTGCCTGGCAATAGTAGGTAGGTATTAAAAAATGTTTATTGACTGACTCACTCGCTGAAGATCATATCTACTATTTCAAATAATTTTTCATAGCCCCTTTATGGGTTAAATAGGGCAATTTTTATCCCTACCGCTGGGTGGTGCAGCGGAGAAAGTATTAGATTTAGAGTCAAGAAAATCTGAGTTCAAATTCTGCCTCAGACACTTAATGACTGTGTCCCTGGACAGCTTCATTTACTTCAGCTGTAAAATAAATATAATAATAGCAACTGCCTTACAGCGTTGTTGTGAGGATTAGCTGAGATAACACATAGAAAGGTTTTTTTTTTACAGACTTTAAAGCAATATAGAAATGTTAGTTATTGTTGGGCAATGGTCAACATAAATTAAGAACGAAAGTGATTGGCCTAGACTCCAGAATTTTCCAAGTTCCTCATGTCAGTTACCATGACTGAGTCATGGCATACTTGGCTCCTCTCATCCTTTCTTAGAAGTCAGTCCCTTGAATCAGCCTCAAAAACAAGCTTTGACCTACAATCTGAGAGCTCCTAAGGCAGCTAGGGCATCCACCCAGAAGCTGAATATAAGAAGTTTCTCCTTATTCCTCCGAAGTTTGGTTTCCTGGAGATTGGTGGGGGAGAGGGGCTCCTGGGACAACTGGGGATTAACTGGTTCTGGTCTCGAGACCTCTGGCCAATAGGGTTTGGAAGGGAGGAGAAAGAAGCATCCTTAAACAGTGCTGACCAGAGATATGTGAAATCTGGAGGCCATGGTCTTTTTGTTTTCATTTGATGATTTCTGAAGATCATTTCCAACTTTGTGTTTCCCTGTTTACCATGAACCTGACTCTAACTTAGCTATTTGGGGATTCTTAATTAATGAAGGGCTGGGGCAAGAGAGATGTGAATTGTTACTCTCAGATCCAAAAGATGGAGCTCCCATTCTCTAAAAATTGATTATATATTTTACATGGGGAAAATAGCTCAAATTTTCATAAAGCCTTAGGGGTAACCATTAGTTCTTGGTGCATGCTCTCAACTCTCAACACCATTGAAAAAGTCAAGTCTTCAGAGCCAGGCTTCTAATTTCTCTCCCTACAGGGTTCTAGGAGAACCCCTTCTAATGTGATCAGCTCAAGCCCCCTTTCTAGGAGATTCCTGCCAATATCAATTACTCAGGAAGTTGCTCCAATATCATTTGCCAATTACAGTTAGCATCTCCCCAGTGTTCTTTAACAAGCTGGTATCTTCCCAACATTGCTGATAAGCAATTAATATCAATTAACTTTTACAAAGGAATATTTACTGAAAGGATATAGAAAAAACCAACACACACAAAGCACCCTTCTTCCCTCTCCCTAAAGTGGAGCACCTTATCCCTCCTCAGTCCTTAGGCAGAGCAGGATGGAACTTAAAGGGATAGCCATACAATATTTCCATGGCCAATTTTATTTTCAAGTGTGGCTTAGACCATAGGTGAGGAACTGCTCCCTTACTTACAGGATACAACATCTTGGGTATTGGGTCAATACGCTTCTAGAATGGGTCATTTCTGTTACTTCTTGGGGCTGGATCCTTCCAGGGCTTGGCTGCTGAACCCCTGATGGGTCCCCTGACCTTTCAAAGCTCACAGAGCCACAATCTGGTCCTCTCTAACTCAGACACTCTTAGAATAGAGCAGGATGGAATAATCCAGTGGAGACCAGAGAAACTCCAGTATCATTTGTTGCTGGTACCACCCCCAACTCCTTACCCAAAAGCTTCCACCATTTCTTTCTTGATTACCAATGTCATGAGAGGGATTTGATTGGTTAGTGCCTTTTGTTTACATACCAATTTCCAGTTCAACAGTCAATTTAAAAAGCTTTTCTTTTAATTTTAATTACTTAAAAATTTTTTCTTTTAATTTTTAAATTAAAAAAATTTAAATTTATATAATTTATAATATATTTATCTATAAATATATAATTTATAATATATTTATATATAAATATTTAAGAAATTTTAAATTTAAATTTAAATTCTTTAAAATTTTTCTTTTAGTTTTTTTCTTTTAAATGGATGGAAAACAGTTACAGGAAGGACTCCTCCATTGTGGGCCATCACAAATTCTTAGAAGTAGGCTTACAAACCACCAGCATCACTGTAGTTTGGAAGTGGGCTGCACACACTGCCCATGCTCAGAGGACTGAATCCCTACTGACCAGTTCCTTGTTACACTCCATCCACCACCCCCTAATTCCCTCCCCAATTGAAAAAAAAAACTTGTGATCCTTAGCAAAGCAACCAGAGTGCATTTTAAAATATATATATCTTTGTTTTATTTTATTTTCCCCCAAATGCTTTATTAATTTCTGGCTTACATCATTCATTTCCGCCAGATTTTGAGTTACAATTTTTCCCCCATTTTCCCCCTGCCCACCACCCCAGACAGTCCCACAGGATATCCCCTCATCCCATCTGCTCTCTCCCATATCTTCTCCCATACCCTCTTCGACTTTTCCAGTAGGGCATGGTGGATCTCTATGCCCCAATGCCTGTATATCTTATTTCCCAATTACATGTAAACTATTATTAATAATAGTATTTATATATTTTTAAACATTTGAATTTAAAACTTTGAATTCCAGATTCATTTCTTTCCTCCCTTGTCACCCACCCTTACTGGGGAGATAAGCAATTCAGTATATGTTGTACATGTGTAGCTATGAAAAACATTACCATAGTAGATATATTGTAAAAGACTGACTTATTTCCTTCCTTCCTATCCCACCTCCCACTCGTTCCACTTTCTACTTTGATCCTGTCCCCTTTCAAAAATGGTTGCTTCTAACTTCCCTCCCCACCAGCCTGCCCTCCCTTCCATCATCCCCCCTTTCATCCCCTTTCCCCCTACTCTCCTGTAGGGTGAGATATCCTATTTAGTATATATGCCATTCTCTCCCTGAGCCAGATTCAATGAGAATAAGGTTTTGCCTTTTTGCCTTCCTGTTCTTCCCCTCCATTGCAACCATTTCCCCTTGCCTTTTCTATATGAGATAGTTTACCCCATTATGTCTCTCCTCATGTCCTCCTGCCATATTCCTCTCTCACCTCTCAATTTCACTCTTTAAGCATCATCCCTTCCTATTAAAATAGTCCTGTGCCCTCTATCTATGTATACTTGTAAACATATATATACAATTCACATATGTATTCATATGTCCATATATCCTTCTTCAACTATTTTCATACTGAGAAAAGTTTCTTAAGTTACAATTACTGTTTTTCCATGTAGGAATGTAAATAGTTCAACTTTGTTAAGTTCCTTATAATTTCATTTCCCTGTTTACTTTCTCAGGCTTTTCTTGCTTCTTGTATCTGAATGTCAAATTTTTTATTCAACTCTGGTTTTTTCATCAAGAATACTTGAAAGTCCTCTATTCCACTGAATGACCATATTGTTCCCTGAAACATGATACTCAGTTTTGCTGGGTAGGTGATTCTTGGTTTTAATCCCAGCTCCTTTGCCCTTTGGAATGTCATATTCCAAGCCCTTCAATACCTCAGTGTAGAAGCTGCCAGATCCTGTGTTATCTTGATTGTGTTTCCACAATATTCAAATTGTTTTTTCTTGGCTGCTTGTAATATTCTCTCCTTGATCTGGGAATTTTGGAACTGGCTGTATTATTCCTAGGAGTTTTGTTTATGGGATATTTTTCAGGAGTTGATCGGTAGATTCTTTCAACCTCTATTTTGCCTTCTGGTTCTAAAACATCAGGGCATTTTTCCTTGAGAATTTCTTGGAGGATGATTTCTAGGTTTTATCTTTGATCATGGCTTTCAGGTAGTCCAATAATTTTTAAATTATCCCTCCTGTATCTATTTTCCAGGTCAGTGGTTTTTCCCATAAGGTATTTCACATTACCTTCTATTCTTTTATTTGTTTGGATCTGTTTAACAGCATCTTGATTTCTCACAAAGTCACTAGCTTCCATTTGCTCCAATATAATTCTGAAGGAATGATTCTCCTCAGAGAGCTTTTGAGATTCTTTTTCCATCTGGCAAATTCAGCTTTTTTTTAAGGCATTCTTCTCTTCATTGCCTTTTTGAGTCTCTTTTGCCACTTGAGTTAGTCTATTTTTTAAAGTGTTATTTTCGTCAGTCAGGCTGTTGACTCTCATTTCATAATTTTCTTGCATCATTCTCATTTCTCTCCCCAATTTTTCCTCCACTTCTCTTATTTGCTTCTTAAAGTCCTCTATGGCCTGTAACCAGCACGTATCTTTCTTAGAAGCTTTTGGTGCGAGAGTTCTGACTTCACCATCTTCCTCTTGTTCCATGCTTTGATCCTTTTTGTTGCCAAAGTAGGAGTGTAAAGTTGGGGCACTCTGTTTATTTTGCTTCCTCTGCCTACTCATGTAGCCACTCAATCACTTGTCCCCTGGTCTTTTTGCCACAGTAGCACTTTGCCACCAGCCAGGGGAGCTTCTGTCCCAAATGCTGGTGTTTTCTCAGCTGCCCGAGGTATTCGTTGGGTGCCCTCTCTGAAGGCTCCACATGCTCTGGCAAGCTGATCACACACCCCAGGACCTCCACCCTAGACTGCAATTCAGATCCAAGCAGGTTAAAGCAAGAGCAATTACCCCTCAGACTGGTCACTTTGTCCCCCTACAGTCTGCAGACCAGGAACTGAAGCCACAACGTTGCACCGGCTGTGCCTAAGTGTCTCAGTGGCTTCTCACCCCGGGGGCAAAAGCCAATATGCTCTGGTCCCAAAGTCTACAGTACACTGACCTCTCATTTTGTCCTTAGCATCTGTGTGTTGATAATTCTGTAAGCACCACAGCTGCTGGTATTCTGGAGTCCCTCCAGCCAGCTGCTGGAGAGACCCACTCTGGGGCTAAAACCTCTGGCTCACTTGAGGCTGGGGTCAGCTCCCAGAGTGCTGAGCTGGCAGATTCCTGCCAGGCTGCTGGGCTGTGCTCAGTGGGAGGTCGGCTTCTCTGTGTCATTTTGTGGGTTCTCTAGCTCCAAAGTTTGTTCAGAGTCTCCTTTTACGTGGATTGGGCCAGTGGGGAGCCGGAGCTGCTGAGAAGTCCTGTTTCTACTCCACCATCTTGGCTCTGCCCCCCCTCCCCCACTGAGTGCATTTTTACTGCCTAGTAGATAGCCCCAATCTAAAGTGACTCTTTGAGGTTCCAGGGAATGTCATTCCTTTCACTACCTTTAACCTTATATGTCTTTCAGGGACTCTGTCCCAGGCCCTCTTCTCTTCTCCCTGTATACCAATCTCTTAATGACTTCATCAGCTCCCAAGGATTTAATTACCATCTCTATGCTGATGATTCTGTAATCTACCTTTCTGACCCCAGTCTTGATGCTTTTCTTCAGTTTTGCGTCTCCAACTGCCTTTTAGACATTACAAACTGGATGTCCGGTAGACATTTTAAATTCAACATGTCCAAAAGAGGACTCATTATCTTTTCCCCTGAATCCTGCACCCCCCCCCCAACCTTCCTTAGTACTATAGAGGGCATCACTATCCTCCAGTTCCCAACCACGGAATTATCCTAGATTCTTCTCTCTCTCTCTCTCTCTCTCTCTCTCTCTCTCTCTCTCTCTCTCTCTCTCACATACACACACACACACACACACACACACACACACACCCTGCCCCATGTCCAAATTGTTGCCAAGGCTTATTGATTCCACTTTTGACTTCTCTCCCCAATACACTCCCTTCTCTCTTCTGACACTGCTCCTACCTTGGTGCAGATCCTCATCGCCTCATGCCTGGATTATTACAATAGCTGCCTTGGAGGGAAGTGGAGTGTCTGCCTGCCTCAGGTCTCTTTCCACTCCAGTCTATCCTCTATTTAGCCACCAAAGTGACTTTCCTAAAGCATAGGTGTGATCATGTCACCCTATCTTCAAAAAACTCCAATGGCTCCCTACTGTCTCCAGGATAAAACAGAAACTCCTTTGTTTGGAATTCAAAGCCCTTTAGAACCTAGCCCTTTCTTACCTTTCCAGTCTTCTTACATCTTACTCTTCTATCCAATGACACTGGCCTTCTGGCTATTCCATGAACAAGACTCTGACTCTCTTCTCCAGGCATTCTCTCTGGCTGTTCCCTGTGTCTGAGAGGCTCTCCCTCCTCCACCCTCTCCACCCTAACTACTGACCTCTCTGGCTTCTTTTAAGCCTCAACTGAAGTTCCACCTTCCCCAACCTCTCTTAATTCTAGTGTTTTCCTCTGATAATTATTCCTCCTTTACCTTGTATGTAGCCTCTCCTTAAAGACAACCTGTCGCCTCCTAAGGCAGCACATTCTACTTGTTGATAGCATTGATTGCTCGTACATTTATCTTGGACATCAAACATCTTTAACCTCAAACCCTTTGGGACCACACAAAACCAATCTAATCCCTCTTCAAAGACATGTATACAGTAATTATGTCCCTGATAATTCTTTTTTTCTCTAAATATATCATGTTCCTTTGATTGGTCTTCATGTAGCATGTATGATCTTTTACCATCCCCCTTACTCTCACTGGCACACTCTTCACCTTCTCACTGTCCTTCCTAAAATGGAGCCTAAAATCATGTCAGTTTGCTCAGCTACCAAGTCACACTATTGTCTTACAATCCACCTAGACACTCAGATCTTTTTCAAACCATTTCATATCTAAATGTCCTTCATTTTGTAATAATGAAATTGATTTTTTTGAACTCAAGTATAAGGCTTTACATTTTCCCCTACTAAATTTTATTTTACTAGAGAACTTTTTGAGTCCTATGGCTACCAGCCATTGTATTATAACAATACATAAATAAGTCTTAAACTTAAAATAATGAAACATTCTCAAATAACACAAATGGATCTCTGATCTCATCAATAAGAGAGTTTCCTTTAACAATACAGACCACAGTTTATCCATATCTGCCCATGCCTTCTTGCCTTGCTCATGTCTTCCAAAAGTATGCCAAAGGGAGTCCACCCAACATTCTGGAGGCCTTCCTCATTTCCTCCTGATGATAGGAGGGTGTCAGGGAGGCCCCTGGCTGCTTCTCTTGCCTCATTCTTGTCACACGACCAGCTCATCTTCACTTCTTCTCAAAGAATTCCTTGACAATGTCCTTTATATCTGATCTTCTTGGGTACTCACTGGTCATATGGCACAGCCTAAGTACACTCCCTAAATGCCCAACCATTGTCTCCTGTGTAATATTGTAATACCAATTTTTAGTTCTTCAGAGGCAGTCAGTCATACTCCACATCTCACTACCACATTGCAATAGGGGTCTTTGCTTTTATGGGAACCATAGTATCCACAAAGGAGCTTTGCAATTTCCCAAAGACAATATAAAGCCTCTCCCTTCCTCTTATCTTGGGGCTTGGTACAACCAACACAATACTATCAGTAAACAGAAGTATCTGAGGACCTCACCATCCTTAGAAAATCCCCTTTGACCTGGAATCCCTGCTGGGACCCCTCCATCCCAGAATTGGGTATTGTGGGTGGCCATACCACTCCTTGTTTCATACTTCATGTGATATTTGTTACCAGAGGGTCATTCAATAGGATTATTGCTTTTCCATCTTCCATCTTCCAATGAATCTTGAAAGTTCTTGATAGGTGGATGGGAGGTATCTTTGGTTAAAAGCCTAGATAGATAAAATGGATTTTTATTATACCAGCTCAGGTGCTTTTTCATAATCAGTAAAAAAGGAAAGAATGGAATGTTCTCTCCATCTTTCAGTTAATTGTGAAATAGTAGAGGTGTGGTCTACTGTGGAGTGCCATTTATGAAAGCCAGTTTGAGTCTGCCCTTGGTTCCTGTGTAGATGATCCTCATAAAGACTTTGTATAGATGAGAGAGTAAGCTTGTAGCTCTGTAGTGATGTTCTCTTGGTCAGCTTTTTCAGTATTGATAATGTCTGGGGTTGTTCCCTCGCTTTTGCTATCTTTTCCTCATTGAAGTACCCTGGTTCCTTAAAAATAGACATTTGGTCCAATCTGGCTGCCTTTCTGTTATTTCTGCCTACATCAGAAACTGTGACGTTAAGGGTCCATGCGGCCCTTGTCCTTAATGGAGAAAAGAGCTCATTTTGATGATTTTTGCTGTTCTTTTCCACTTTTCTGAGTTGGCAGTCCTTCCATTTTCTTCCTTGAATATTCTTGGGATAGCTTTGCTTGGTTAGCTATTAACAACTTAAAACAAAAAACCAGCAACAATTAGTTTGATATGCCTTGCTTCCCCCTCTTAATGAGATAATACTTCTCATCATTGTCCATCATCCTTCACTGTAAGATTTTATAACTTAGTTCATATTCTAACCTGGTGGTGACTTTGAATTAGATGTTTGCTAAGTATTTGGGGACTGCCTAGATAGAGGTATGGCGGAGCCAGCTTCTACCACTTGGGAGACTCAACTGTTAAGATTTAATATATTGGAATTTATTGTTTAAGCATATATACCATGATCATTTATACCTTAGAAACTGGAAAATGCTACAAATCAGGGCTTTATTTATTCTTTTTTGGTTTCTAGACTTTAATAGCGATGGAGAAAATGTTAATAGTGCAAACATTAAACTTAAAAGTATGTTAATTGTCCATTTCCCTCTTCCCCACCCTATGAGCTGATTGTTAAGCATTTGCTAGCACACCACTCAAATAAGGTCTCCTTATTGTAACAATTAATTTATGTTGCTTGAAGTTCTGGACAAAATTATTATGGTAAGTGACGATACCGTTTATTTCGTCCATTACACATTTTTATTCCTTCTTACATTGCTCAGCATTATTTTAGTTGTGTGACATATACTGTTCTTCTTTTTTTAGTACTTTTATTTTTTGCTTTTTGGAGGGGTGGAAGGTAGGGCAACTGGAGTTAAGTGACTTGCCCAAGGTCACACAGCTAGATTTGTGTTAAGTATCTGAGGCCGGATTTGAACTCAGGTCCTTCTGCCTCCAGGGCCTGTGCTCTATTCACTGCGCCACCTAGCCGCCCCTTTGTAGTACTTCTGATTTTAGCTTTAATGTATCAGTGATCTGTACTGTACACAGACTTTAGGCAACCAACAAAATGTAACATAGCCATATTTATTGTTTTTTTAAAATCCTTTACAGTCTTTAAATCCTCCTGCTGTTCAATGTTAAGATCCTGGCTCTGGGGCTGAGGGTAAGGTGAGGACTTGTTTCCTGACCCCCAAACACGTATTTCAGTTACTGCTGCCAGCCCAGCCCCCCCTGCCTGTCCACCATGTAAATGCTCTGTATCAAATACAAAAGCCTCTGCTTAACATTCGAAGTCCTTCTTCACCCAGCTGCCTCCCATCCTTCTAGTCTTCTTTACACCTCACTTCCATCACATACACTTATATGCAGCGACACTGGCCTCCTTGCTGGTCCACAAACAAAACACTCCATTTCTTGGCTCCCAACATCTTCTCTGACAGTTCCTGATGCCTGGAACACTCCCCCTCTTCATCTCCTGGCTTCGATGGCTTCCTCCAAGCCCCAGATGATGTCCTGCCTTCTATAAGAAGCTTTTCTTGATTCCCTTTAATGCTGGTATCTTCCTTCTGTTGATTTTCTCGTATTTATAGTTCTTTGCTTGTAGCTGTTTGCATCTTGTTTCTCCCACTTAACTGTGAGCTCCTTGAGGTCAGGCCTTTCTTTATATTCCCAGAACTTAGCACAGTGCCTAGCGCTTAGGTACTTCATAAATATTTATTGACTAATTTTTGAGGTCCATTCTTTATCCTCTTTCCATTATAGCACCTGATAGACATTTAATAAATGCTCATTGAATGATCCAGAGGGAAAAGGACTGAACAGGAACATTGAGAGTGTAGGAATAGGGAGTCACCCAAACTCTCTGGCCATCCCCCTCCATCCCTTCCCAGACCTCAGAGATGAGAAGAAAGAGGTGACTTTGCCTGGCTGCTAGAGGCAAAACTGCTCTGTGACTTCCATCTACTTGGGACATCATTTTCAGAAGCAAGGAGCTAGATGCTGCTGGACAGTGTGTTTCAACTGCAGTTCACCTCTGCCAGTCTGTTTTTCCTTTCCTAGATATGACCCTGTGGGGGCAAGGAGCTGGTGAGGAAGGGGGAGCAGCAAAGAGAATGCTCTGGGTTTAATTTTCAGGACTTAAGTGGAGCAGGGATGAAATATTGCTGCTCTCAGCCAGCAAGGAGTCATGGAGGATAAAGTTATGAGTCAGAAGCCTGGTCCGGGATAATTGTACCATTTCATTATAGGGGAAACTTGCCAGCAGAAGGCATATTGGCCAGGCTGGTGGGGGGGGAGAGGGGCTGGCTGAGTTTCTTCCAACCCTATCTCTTAGTTCTCTCTCTCTGGGCAGCCTATTCTGGCTCTTAAGTTGGCAACTCAAACATTAACCTAGTCAATCGACTCATCTGTTCGCTCCTTGAAAACAGAGGCTGAGGCGTGGTTCACAACTGGGTAATGTTCCCAGAGGGAATGCAATCTTATTGGCTAGAAAAGAAAAATCATTTTCCTCATTAAAAAAGAAGTCTAAAGGGGGAGTGATTCAATTCAACTCTACAAGCATTTATTAAGCTTGTTGGATGGAAGAGATAGTATGGTGGAATGGAGAGACTCTTGGCCTTAGAATCAGGAAAACCTGGATTCAGATCCTGCCTCTGATGCCTCCTCTTCCCTGGGCAAGTTGTTCCACCTCAGTAAACCCCAGTTCCTTCACCTGTAGAATGGAGGTAGTCATTCCTGTAGTGCCCCCCCAAGTTCCTTGCATATTGCTCCCCTTTGCACATTCAACAGTCCAGCCAGTTTCATCCCCTCTAATACGATGGTCCATCTACCATGTTTGTGCCTTTGCACATATTCTGCATCCTTTCCCAGTCCTTCTCCAGCACTGCTTCTTAGAATCCCCGTCGTCCTTAAAGCTCAGCTCAGATATCACCTTCTATGTACATGAGGTCTGACTTCGACCCACAACTGCTAGCTCTGCCTCTTCTCCAAAATGACCTTGTATTTACCTGCTTGAAATACATATTGTTCACCTAGTACATTGTAAGATACTTTAGGTTAATGTCTGTTGCATGTTTTTCTTTGTATCTCTACTGCCTCACAGTGCTAGGACATAGTAGGTGCTTGATCAGTTAGACTGTGTGCTCCTTGAGGGCAAGAGCCATTTTTGCCATTCTTTATATTCCCAGCATCTAGCACAGTGCCTGTCACATAGTAGGCACTTAAGAAATGCTTATTGACTTGGACAAACTTGACCTCAGAGAAGAGTTGACTGGATCAACTGAGATCCAGCTCTTCATTTCCAACTTCCTGGTAGCATCCCCACTTGGATGTTCCCTAGACATCTCCAACTCCACATGTCCACCAAGGGCAACCTTGATCCTTCACGTTCCATGGTCCAGTCAGTGGCCAAATTCTGTGAAGTGCGCTCACCCCTTTAGTCTCCTTGTGCCACAAAGCTCCTTAGTTCAGGCCCTCATCCAGCTTATGGATGGACCCCAACCCCTCTCCATCCTGTGAATGCACTTGTAGAGGTCAATGTGATCCCCTTTGAAAACTGTACTATTGATCTTTGAAATACCAGATTATCCACATCTATTCAGCTCAACAAGAACTTATCAAATGCTTACTCTGTATCATGCCCTGTAAGATGTAGGCACTAGGGACCCAAAGAGAGAAACAAAATAGCCCCTGTCTGAGGTCTCATGCCCATAGTCATTCTAGAGCCAGGCTGGGAAGGGCTTTAAATGCTGAGGTAAAGAGATGGCAGTTTATCCTAGAGACCATAGGGAGCCATGGATGCTTCCTAAATAGGAGAGAGACAGACTTCAACTTAGGAATATAAATATAGCATCTGGGAAGCTGGATACAGAATTTAAAAGGAAGAGCAGGGAGGAAGAAAATAATCATTTATTAAGCACCTGCTATGTGTTTAATATTATGTACATATATTATCTCATCAGTCCTGAAAATAGTGCTGAGAGGTGGGTGCTATTATTATGCCCATTTCACATTTGAGGACACTGAGGCAGACAAGATGAGGTGACTTGTTCAGTATCACAGAGCTAGCAAGTGTCTGAGATGAGATTTGAGCTCAAATCTTCCTGACTCTAGGCTGGAAGACTTTCAGGAAATTATAACTTCCTTTAAGGAGTAGCCAGTTAGTCAGTAAACATTTATTAAGTGCCTGCTGTGTGCCAGACACTGTCCTAAACACTGGGAAAACAAATATGAAAAGACAGTCCCTGGCTATAGGAAGTTTACTGTCTAAGTGGGGAAGACCACACATGCATGGTGACACTCTCTCTCTCTCTCTCTCTCTCTCTCTCTCTCTCTCTCTCTCTCTCTCTCGCGCACACACACACACACACACACACACACACACACACACTCATACATGCACACACTCACATGCACATGTGTACACACGCATATACTCACACGCACTCATGCCCACATATGTGCACATACAACACACATGCAGACATGTATGTGAACACACATGCTGAAGAGCTGAGGGTTGGGGGAAAGGGATCTTGGGAGTTTGGGAATTGGCTTCACATCCTTCAAGGAAGGAACTGTGTGCTTTGCTCTGGGTCCTCCTTGCTACTCGACTCCAGTTCCATTCAGCAGACATCCCTTAAGCACCATGTGCCCAGGCGCTGTCCTGGGCATCAGGAGCAGACACTTAGGGGTATTATTTTCCTACTTATCTGTGTGGCCTCTTGCAAGTGCCTTACCCTCTCTCGGTCTCAGTTTGCTCATCAGCAGAATCGAGTTAGACTAGATGACCTTGAAAGTCCTCTCCCAAGCGAAATCTATGATCCTATTTCCTCTCAAAGTAGGTAAAGAGGCCCAAGAGGAAGATAAAGTCAGCCCCTCCAACACACTAGTCCTTCATTCAGTCCTGGGGACGGAGCAGTGAGGGAATCCGTTTCTTAAAAGTTCCATCTCTGTTGTTTTGAGACAACAAATAATAGCTTCATTTTAAAACCAAAGTTTATTTTTGGAGAGTTTTTTAATGGTTATTTTTCAGGGGGAGAAAATAGAAACAAAGGGGAGTGGGAACAGCTGCCGGAGTGGGAGAACAGAGAGCAAGCAGCTGCTGAACTGTGTGGGAAAGGCCTCTGACGGGGGAGAGGCAGGGAGGGTCCTCTGTCTGTCGAGTAGTGGAGAAAATGCTAGACCTGGGCTCAGGGAGACCCAGGTTCACCCCCCCCCCACACACACACACATGCTTGTCACACTTTCCACCATCCTCCCCCGGGGAACATGGGAATAGTTTCTTAAGGGTCAGAATGCACATATACCCACCACAAAGACCGCCACTTGAGCAGAGTTGAACCCAAGAGTATGGTTACTGCAGCAAGGTAACTAAATCTGTCATCACTATTCTGTATATCAGCTTTCCTACTATTAGAGGAGAAAATGGTGAAAGAAAGAGACATTAGAAGGAAACCAAGTCAGTGTACCCTCTGTCCCATGTCTCTATCATAGTGATTGAGATCATCAAGGGAGGAGAAGAGGGAGAGACCAAGGACTGACTATGGAGAACAGTCACCCTTAAGGCTAAGAGTAAGGCCAAAAAACAAAGCAATGGTGACACAGAGAAATGGCTTGAGAGTGGGGAGAAGAGCCTAGAGGATGGGCTGCCCAGAAATGAATAGAGAGGCCCATTCATCATCTGAGGAGCATTTCCCAAGTGGCTGTTATGGGACAGGTGCTGAGGGCACAAAGACAGAAATGAACTCAAATGTACATTTTATCAGGAGAGATAACATGTGCACATGTGAACATACACAAAATAAGCATAGAATTCTTTGTAAACCTTAAGCTGTTATCTTCATCACTGTTAATAGCAGCAGTGGAGATAGTCGTGTCCTAGAGGCACTAGGTTCTGTTAAGAACAGCTGCCTTCCAAGCAGTTGACCTAGGTTCAATTTCTGGCCAGTGCAGCATTTCAGAGACAGAAAAATGTAGAAGAGTGCTGGATTTGTAGCCCAGTGACCTGAGTTCAAATCCTGACTTGGCCACCTGATACCCTTGGACAAATTTCCTTAACCTCCTTGCCCATCTGTTTCTTCATCTGTAAAATTAAGGATTGGCATAGAAGACCTCTAAGATCCTTTTCATCTCTGTACCTATGATACTGTGTGAAAGGTGGTGTTTGAACTGCATTTTGAAGAAGATGAGGGATTCCGAGAGGCAGAGATGATATTAACAGTACGTACATCCCAGGGCTGTCATGAGGATAAAATGAGATAATGGTGATAAAGTACTTTGCAAACCTTAATGTGCTCCCTAAATACTAGCTATGATTACACTCCTCCTCAGAGGCCATAATCAAATCAGAGATGCCTGGAGTTGTGAGACAGCCAACCTCCACCCAGTGAAGGATTCCCTTCCAGGATCTTCCTGAGAGGTGGCCTTCCAGCTAAGTAAGGGCCTGATTGCCTCCAGGGACAGAAAGCATTGGGAGCTTGTGGAATTCTGGAGCTTGTGCTGACGCCTAGGAAGTGCTTCTTTCTCCCAAACCAAAATCTACTTCATCATCCCTTCCACTCATTTCTCCTGGTTGTGCTCCCTGGGGCCATACTAGATGAACCTGATCCTTCTTCTACTTAACAACCTTGCAGATACTCAGAAGTCACTGTCCTGTGTCCCCTACACCTGCCCTTCACCAGGTTCAACCCCACCAGGGACTGGGCCTTATTTCTCTTTGTATCCTCATCTCCAATGCCAGGCATAGTGTATTACGCAGAGGCGGGACTTGGTAAATGTTACTTGCATTTAATTAAATTAAGTGGAACTTGGCCTAGTTTTCTCTTTGTGTCAGCTGCCCATTTAGGTGCTCTATTAAGAAGCTAGATCATGACTGGTATGGCCCGGATAACAAAGGAAATTATTTTTTCCCCACATGCCTGCCATCCATTTTTCTGATAGCAGTCTGGGCAGAGACCCATAGGAGAGCATAGAGCTCAGAAAACGGGCATTTTTCTTTCCTTCAGGGAAGAATTATTATTATTCTTGATTTCTCCTCTACTCCAAGATTGCTCTAATAAATGCTTACTGAGTAAAATGAGAGAGAGAGAGAGAGAGAGAGAGAGAGAGAGAGAGAGAGAGAGAGAGAGAGAGAGAAAGGAGGGAGAGGAGGGAGAAAGAGCCAGTTGTATAGTGGAGTACATTTGGGGAGTGAGAAAGAAAGACTAGACAGTGTTGTTCAGGTTACAGAGTTAGGTGCCTTTCAGTATGGTAGAAGCCTCAATAGACATGGAGAAATTTAAAAGATAGATGGGTTAGAGGGGGAGATAATGAATTCCGTTTTGGGCTTGTTAAGTTTGAGGTACCAACAGGATTCCCAAGGGGTGCTGCCTAACAGAAGGCTTGTGATGGAAAACTGGAACTCAGTGAGAGAGTGGAGTTGGATAAATGGCTTGAAGAATGATTTATGTAGAGATAACATAGGAGCTGATGAGTTCACCATGGGGGAGAGCATAGACATAGAAGAGAAAAAGGCTTATGCCAGAGCCTTGGGGACGCTCATGCTAAGAGCCAAGAGATAGATGTTGATCCGGCAAAGGAGACTTCGTAGAAACAGCCAGAGAAGTAGGAGAGCAGGGTGCAGTACTAGCATGGGGACCAAGGGAAGAAAGAGGACCCAGGAAGAGGAGTGGCTGCTAATGCTCTAAATTGCATCAAACCAGAGGAAAGGCCATTGCTCTATGCAATTGAGGGATGACTGGCAGCCTCAAGGAGAGCAGCCTTCATTAAGTCCGGGTCTTAGAAGTCAGACCTTAGGGTTTGAGAAGTGTGGGGAGACTGAGGAAGTGGAGGCGAGTGTGTGGACGGGTCTTTCTAGGAGTGTGTTTGTGAAAAGCATGAGATGTAGAGGACAATAATCTGATAGTTGGGCAAAAGGTTTGTTGTTGTTTGTTTGTTTAAATAATTGTGAATTGGGCATTTGTGTAGGTAATGAGTAGCCAAGGAGGGACTGGGAAGAAGACAGAGATAGATATAGAAAAACAGAGACACACAAATAGAGAGAGCAGCAGAGACAGACATACAGAGAGACAGAAACATGCAGACACTGACAGAGAAGAAAGACAGAGAGAGAGAGAGAGAGAGAGAGAGAGAGAGAGAGAGAGAGAGAGAGAGAGAAAAGAAATGATGACCAGAACAATCTCTCTGGATGCATAGCTGGACAGCCCGAGAGTAGAGGCCTTGGAAAGAAAGGACAGCTGACTAGCCTTGGGGGCAGGGGAGATTCACAGTCTGACTGCTGAGAAATAGCCCGACCAGATCGTCTTGGTACTGAGGGGGTCAGCTCTGGATTAGGGTCCACCTGGGGCTGTTGTAGAATCTGGACCTGACATTCAGGAGACAGGAGTTTCCCCCATGGTACCACCCAGCTGGCTTATTGAGCACCAATCAATTCCCAGCACTTTGGGGACAAAGTAGGAATGGGTGATGTTAGAGCTCTTAATATTTTCCAATTCTGTGCCTCCTAAGTCTATGACCCATGTGAGAGTGTTCTTAGAACCTCCAGCCCATCCTACATCCCCCCACCTCCAACAGAGTGAAGCTCTGTATTTGTCCCATAAGAGAAATGAACTCTTTTGGGTCCTTGAACCAGGAGAACATTTCAGTAAGCATTTATTATGCACTGATCATGGGCCAGACACTGCCAGCTCCTGAGAATAAAAAGACAAGAAAGGAAGGAGTCCTTCCTCCAGGTTCCTTCAAATGCCCCTTTAGTATGAGTCTGTAGCCCTAGATCCGAGCCAACCCAGGAAAGCATTTCCTATCCTATGACATGTTTGTCTAACTTCCATTTAGTTCCTGAGAAGGCTTTGCTCCTAAGACTATAGGCTGAGCTGGAAGGGACTTTGGAGATTATCTGGCCCAATCCATACCTGAAAATAATGCCCTTGACATAATGCCAGCAAGAGGGCATCAGCCTTAGCTTTAAGGGAAAACTCATTACCTCCTAAGGAAACCTGTCCCGTATTGGGCTGGATAGCTCCAATAGTTTAATGATTAGGTACAGTTTTACAGAGGAAGACACCAAGGCCCCAAGAAGGGAAGGGAGTTGGCCGAAGCCAGTCAGGTCAGAGCATCACAGATTTAGAGCTGGATCTTTCTATCTTAAAGCCTCTAGTTCAAAGCCCTTATTTTACAGATGAGGACACTGAGGCCCAGAGATGTTAGATGAGTTGCCCCAAATCATCACAGATGAGGTGTCAGAAGTGACATTTGAACTCAAGTCCTCTGCCTAGACAGCCAATGATCTTTACACTACATCAGGGTAGTATGGGATAGAGTCAAGATTCAAATCCATGCCTTCTGCCTTCACTAATTCCAGATTAGAGAATGAATTAGAGGCTGAGGAGGGGGCTAGGTCAGGAGAAGGATGTTTCCATATTGGACCCAGAGCTTGTGGGCTCCACATGTGAGAAACCATGGGGGATCCCAGCCTCCCACCCACGAGTTGGAAAACACCAGCTGAGCCCTGCCTGCTGCTGAGGCTGTCGTCAATGTGGGGGCTTTTCTGGGAAGGGGTGTGGAGGGAAAGGAAGGGAAGGCATCAGGGAGACAGAAGCAATGAGTCTCTGGGTGCCTGCTCCTTCCCTCTAGTCTCCCCTGGGGAGTGCCCCCTTTTTGGGGGAGTCTTGCTATACTCCAGGTTAAAGCCCCTGACCCAGCCTTCCCTCAGTCTGGCTGGAGCTGTCCAACTCCAGGCTGGAGATCGCTTCCAAGGGCAGCTCAGCTACCCTTTCCAAGGGTTGTGAACATCTGGATATCAAACCCTGACCACTTGCCAAAGTGTGTGTGTGTGTGTGTGTGTGTGTGTGTGTACTTGTAAGTACTCATGTCAGGAGCTGAATCAAATTTAGGTGGGAACTCAGACCTAGAGCAAACCATATTAATTCACTAAGCTCCAAAATGAAGTCAAATTCAATTCAGTTTAATTATCCAAGCACTTATTTAGCACCTCCTGTGTGCCCAGTAATCCACTAGATTTTGGACCTAAAAAGACAAAAGGAAACTAGAGTGCCCATGTATAATAACATGTACACAGATTGAACAGAATAGAATAGATTCAAATTCAAGCAATTAGAAAGTCAAGAATGCTAAAAGGGGGGGAGGGTATAATCAGAAAAGGCCTGTAGAAAGAGATGCTTTTATTAAGCCAGGGGTTATCATCCTGTTTTCTGTTCATTATCATCACCATCATCAATTTAATAAACATTTATTTATTATATTATTATATAATTATTATTATATTATAATATAAGTGCTTACTGTGTGCAAGACCCTGAGCTAAGAGCCACCACCATCCTCACCATTTACCTACACATGGAAGCCTGACTAATTGGGAAACATCCCCAATCAGGAAGAAGGAGAGAAATTCCTTAGCCAGGGATGGAGGGGTAGTGCTAAAAGCAAGGGGCCCTTCTCATCTAATTGGATAATCAACACCAACCCCTTTGCTAAGGAGAGAAGAACAACATGATTCACAGAGAGACTGAAAGCCCCCCCACCCCACAATGTGGTTGTTAGCCCCAGAGTGCCCTTTGATGTTGAGGGCTATGCTGGAGCGGTGGATTGGCCGCTGGTCCTGGCTTCTAAAATGATCTAGGCATGTTTTCTGTGTCTGTCGATTCTACAGAATTCTCTGTGCCCTGCCTCCCTGCTAGACCAGAAGCTCCATGCGGGCTGGGACACTCTCTTAGCTGAGTTTCAGCTCTCAGGCCAGCACGCAGCACATGTTAGTCATTTCAGTTAGTGTTTGTTTGTATGGTTTTTCTAAGTTAAACACTAAACTTTGCATTAAGTCTGTTTTAGAAATCTGACTGACACTTGGAGTGAGAATTGAATGTACATAGTTTCTGTAACACAGTTATGGGTGCAATGGGGAGAAAACAACATCAGATTAGAGTCTCACTGGGTAACCTTGGGCACATTAGAGGAGACAGTGAAGATAGAGCACTGGACCTGGAGTCAGGAAGACCTGAGTTCAAATCCTGCTTCAGGCATATACTAGCTGAGTGGCCCTGGGCAAGTCACTTAGCCTCTGCTTGCCTTGGTTTCCTCTTCTGTAAAAGAAGGATGATAATAATGCCTACCTCGAAAGATTGCTAAGAAGATCAAATAAGATGATATTGGGTTAGTATCAGTGCCTGGCACATAGTAGGGGCTTTATAAATGCTACTTATCATTACTTCTCTGAGCGGGAATAATAACGTGTACTGCCTACCTCACAGGGGTGTTGTCAGGATAATGGATGTAAAATGCATTGATTTGTGAGCTATTGATGAGTGTAACAATTGAACCAGCACCAAACAGGGTTGGTTGAGACAGTCTCCCGATAGGCACATCAGTCTGTCACCCTTACCTTCTGAAGGGGGAAGTGAAAGTAACATCATCATTCCCATTTCACAGGTGAGAAAATTGAGGCTCAAAAGGGTGACTTTCTTGCCCCTCTAGTGACACTGAAAGTGAGGTAGAAGGAAGGATTTACAGTCACTGGATTTTAGAGTGGGAAGGAGTCCTGTCTGATCTAACTACTCCCCCAAAAGTAAATCCTTGCCACAAAACGGTCATCCAAGCCTAGGAAATTTTATGTTCTGACTTGAAGCCTAAATTTGCCTCCTGACAACATCCTCACCCTCAGGGGCCAAACAGAAAGATGCTAAGCCCCCTTCCGTGTAACTGCCAATCAGATACTTGAAAAATTCTGTTTTGTACCCCTCCTTCACCCTCCCTCAAGCCCACTCTTCTTCAGCCCAAACATTCTTGGTGCCTTCAGTAATTAAATGAATGTTACCATCTTAAGACCCTCTTCAGTCCTTGTTTCCCTCTGTCTTTCTTAAAACATCAGTCAGTTAACATGTAAGCACCTATTTCATGGTAAGCACTGGGGATACAAAGAGAAGGGGGGATCTCAGTGCCTGCTCTCAGGGAGTTCGCAGAGTAACAGGGGCCACAATATGCAGGCAAGCATGTACAGCTGAGCCCTCTACAAGATAGATTGGGAGAAATCGCTGGAGAGAAGGCTCTAGCCTGAAGAAGGATAAGGCTGTGGTCCCCAGAACCGAACTGATCCCCAAGCCGTGCTCTGGCCAGGTACAAGGGCAGACGGGTCACTGTAATCCTGTTTAGAATTTGGCTCTGTACATTGGGGCCAAGCACATCTATTTGTGGAAAATAGTCAGAATTGTTGTTAGGGATTAATGATGTAGGGCTGTTTTGCTGAATCAGCAGCCCTGCCTCCCCCTACCTTATAGATAACAAGGGGGAACTGTGAGGTAGGCTACTTTACTGAGTGCCCAGGGCAAATGATTCTAAGGTTTGAACTGGTCCCAGGCAGAATACTGGTTGAATTTGATAGGGAATTTTGTTCAGTTCTGGGCAACATAATTGAAGAAGGCTGGATGACCTGGAACATGTCCAGAGGGAGGTGACCAGGACAGGAGGGGAACTGGGAATATTTGGCCCTGAGATCAAAAGGGTGTGGGAGATGACTGTCTTCTGGCATGTGGAAGAGGGGTTAGCCAAGCAAGGAACAGTGATGGGAATCTGAGGTGGGAATAATTTCTCAACCATGAGATCTATCCCAAAGAAGAATGGGCTGCCAAAAAACAACAACAACAAAAAAACAACTTTGGGGCGACTAGGTGTTGCAGTGAATAGAGCACCAGCCCTGGAATCAGGAGGATCTGAGTTCAAATCCAGCCTCAGACATGGTGTGACCTTGGGCAAGTCACTTAACTCCAATTGCCCTGCCCACCCCCCTCAAAAAAAAAAAAGAAGACTGGGCTGCTTTGGGAGGAATTTTGGGTCTCCCTGGAGGTCTTGTTAATGGGGGAAGGGCAGATTTTTGTCTAGGTACGGGCTGTGTTGGGCAGCCTGGAGTTTGATGTGTAGAGCTCTGGGCCTGGAGTCAGAAAGACTCAGCTTCCTGCATTCAAAGCCAACCTTAGTCACTTCCTACCTGCATAACCCTGGGCAAGTCACTTAACTCTGCCTCAGTTCCCTCATCTCTCAAATGAGTTGGAAAAGGGAATGGCAATCCAGCCCAGTATCTTTTCGAAGAAAACCCCACATGGGGTCACGGAGAGTCAGACACGACTGAAAATGGCTGACTCTCTGGAGGCGATATTACAGTCCCCTCCAGCTTCAGAATTCTGGAATTCTGGAAGGTCTGAAGAGAGAAGGCCATGGCCTCTGGAGAGCGAAGAAGGGACAGAGACATAGGAAACAGTGTCCTCCTGACACCTCGTTTCACAACTACAGAATATAAACATTGTCCTCTCCTTGCTACACCGTGTCTACACTGCAGGCATCATTAGGTCCCAGAGCGAGGAGATCATTTCTGAGGATTCCTTTCTATCCCCATAATGCCCAGCCCAGCTGACCTGGCCCCACCACTAGTCAGTGTGATAACCTCTTTAAAGTTCCTTTATTCCTCTGAACTTCAGAGGATAGCCATCTCAGCTTGGAATGAGGAAGACCCACTTCAAATACTGACTGTGTAGCCCTGGACAAGTCACTTAATAGCTGCCTGCCTCCATTTCTTCATCTGTGAAATGGGAACAACTCCCAGGGTTCTTGTGAAGCTCAAATGAAGTGATGCACAAGCCTAAAAGCAGCCTAGAGGAGTGAGTTATTGTTACCCAGTATCATAACCATGATCAAACTGGCTCTGCCTACCCACTGTGCACTGCCAGGAGCATTAGATGCTTTGAAAAGTGCGGCACAAACATAAAGCTTCTCATCAGCATCTCTGCTCAGTGAAATCTTCCTAAATTAAATGGCATTGCAGATTGGGTCCTGGGAGAGCAGTGAGTGTCAGGAGGGGGGAAGGACTTCTCATCAATGGACATTCATAAGCACTGACATTATACAGCATTATATACATTATATACATACATACCTTGTGTCCTTTGTGCCTTGCCACAGCCCGAGGAGAGGGGTATTTTTTAAACTGCTCCTATAATTGCTTTTTTTTCCTTTAATTTCTTTAGTGTAAGGTACCCCCTGTGAGGAAAAATCCCTCTATTAACATGAGTCTTATTCCCAGACTTACCTGAAGCTCAAGAACTGGCACCATTACAGGGCTAGACTGTGTCAGAAACAGGATCTGAACTCGGGCCATTACTGTGGGTATTGCTCAATCATTTCAGTCCTGACTGACTCTCTGTGACCCCATTTGGGGTTTTCTTGGCAAAGATACTGGAGTGGTTTGCCATTTCTTCTCCAGCCCATTTTACAGATGAGAAAACTGAGGAAAACGGGAGTAAGTGACTTGCCCAGAGTCATATAATTAATTAGTGTCTGAGGTCAGACTTGAACTCAGGTCTTCTTGGCTCCAGGCCCAGAACTCTATCCGCCATGCCCCCCATTTGCCCCCATTACTATGGATAGTATTACTGTAATTTTACAGATGGGGAAAATAAGGCCCAAAGAGATTAAGTTACTTGTTGCCCTTCTAGTAAACATTTGGAATAGGATTTGAATCAGGGTACCTTCCTGTTAATCCAGCATTAGCTACAGGCCTAGACCCCAGAGGACATTGACCAGCTGTCCCCTGGTATGCTTCCCATGCCCCTGGGGTCCAGGTGAGGTTTGCTTTTCCACTTGCCCAACGGGGTGCCCACAGCCAGCCCTCTGCAAGTCTGCAAACCCTGATTTCTCTCTGCCAATTTCCTGAGCTCCACTCTCTCATTCTGGGGACCCTCCTTCTGCTTTCCAATCAAAACTCCATTTTCTCCCTGGTCAGATGTCCTCAACTGGGAGGAAAACAAGCCCATGAAAGTGATTCCCACTGAGGTCCAAATCCTCCTGTGGGTTAACTCTCCCACCAGGACACTATTTGCATTTTAAAAGAGGATCTTCTTCCTCTCAGAAGAATCTGTCACTGGTGCTCTGTGGGCGGTGGGGAAACCTTTAGTGGATATGTACTTCTGTCTGATCCTAGCTCATCAACTTGGCATCTCACTTTTTATAGATTACCTCTCCCTGATTGAAGACCTACGGAAATACAGACTTTCTAACAGGCGATTTCTTCCTCAGAGAATCCTGGATGTCACTGGGGGTGCAACCAGGGTGGGGCAGACAGCACTTTAATGGCTGCCAAAAGGACTTTCCTGGAATAGTTCTTTCCCTTCCCACCCTTCCTTCTCAACCCAGTGACAGTCCCAAGGATAGTCAGGTACTTCCCCCCCATAACTGATGGATTTTGAGCCTCACTGAAATCTTGGGGTGCACCAGGGCTTGCTTAGACCTCCCAGGTCACTCCACAAGAGCAGATCTTTCACCATCCTGATGGCACCTGGTAAAGATATTGCTAGTTGCAACTCATTAAAAGGAGAGAATCAGAAGCAAATATGATTAAATCATAGATTTTCCACAGGGTAACATAATTGTACATACAGCACATTCTCTGGACTTACTCTTCCAACCCCACTGTGTAATAACAGGTGATGTCCTAAGGACAAGATGTTTGGGGAATGGAGAAGGAGGGTGGTGGAGTGGGGTGCTGCTGCATCCCATGGCAGGGTTCTGGGAGTGACTGTGTTTTCCTAAAGCTCTACTAACAGGCCCCTAGCTGTAGGCTTCACCCCACTGATTACTCAGTGGCATCAGTTAGCCAGACAGATGTCATTAGCTTTCAGAAAAGAGAACTTGCTCTGGTGGTATAGCTAGAATAAAACGTTTTACCACCACCCTGGAAAAAAATCTTTTGAGATACTGTCCCCCAAGTATGGCAGAGTCCAAGAAGGAGAAAGTGGGCTTTTCTTAGCTCCTGCAACAAAATGTTATCTGAGCTCCTGAAAGTCCTTCTGCTAGAGTGCTGTACCCAGCCAGTCCCCTTAGGTACGATGTATCTTTTGGGCTGGACTCCTCTGAAGAGTCTTAAAGAAGAAAGTCAGATCCCGGGGTCCTCTGAAGCTCACTCATGGTCCTCCTCCAATCAACAGGAGCATGGAAGGAGGCTGATTCTCAGGCCTCTGGCTCAAATTCACCCACCCACCTTTCAGATCCTTGGAATCTCTCATCCTGATTAGTTCATTGTTTTTATACAGGCTCAGGTGGGCATGACCAAGGCCCTTAGCCAATCTGAACAGAGTTCCTTCAGCACAGAAGTGTCCAGGCTTTGGCCACACCTAGTGAACTATGGAGATGGGTTTTCACTTGCTTCAAGTGGGATGGAATAATGTGATTAATTTACTCAGGCACACCCCCTTACACTAAGCATGGCAGCTTCAGGGAAGTTATGTTCCAACCTGCCTGGACGTTTGCTTTCCCCAGCTGCATACCACCTCAGTGTGTGCATGGAATGGGCTCCCTTCTCATCGCTAATCTCCCAGAGGCTCCTTCCTTCGTGAAGCTTCTCCAGTCCACCCCACCCCTTTCCAGCACTCTACTCCATTGTCTCTGTGTTATTTATTTGAATGTTGAATGTTATGATCCTTATGTGTAAGCTTTTTGAGAGAAAGGACCCTGTCTTTATTTGGGGAGGGGGGGCAGGGGAGGTCTTTGTCTCCCCAGTGCCCAGCAACACAGCTTTGCCAATGGTAGTCTCCTAATAAATATTGCAGAGCTGAATTACATTTTCCCACTGGCAGGGCCCTGAAGCACCATCTAGGCCCAGGATCCTTAACCACTGTGGTATCCTGGCAGGTCGCTGAAGCCTTGCACGCCTTTTCACTAGGAATGGCTTTTGAATGCGTAAACAAAACACATATTGAGATATAGTAAAGAAATTTTTAAAAATACAAATTAGTGGACTCCAGGTGGAGAAGTCAACCCTCACACTTTCCCACCTGAGAAAATGGAGGTCCAGAGAGCTGAAGTCCTTTGTCCCAGGTCATGCCACTGATCAGTTAGTATCCCCTGGCCTCACTCTAGTTTCACACTTACATTCCATGCCCCGTTCACTGGTGTAAGAGGTGTCATTTCAAACCCTCCTGACCCCAAATGCAGCACTGTATCCATCCCCCCTCCTCCCCAGTCCTAGGACTAGAACCCAGGTTTCTTCTCTCCATGATCAGCTTTGCACATTTCTTATCGATGCCTCCTGGAGTGTTAAAATCCAGGAGGTTAAAACAGAAGAGTCTGGATTATAAGTGAGGGGCTCTGCTCTTGACTCTAGACAAAATTGAAGCTAATTATGAAAGAGCAGCCCAACTAGGGAGCCACGGGGCGTGGAATACATTAACACTCTCATGCAGGGAAATTCAGCCCTCTTGTCCCAGAGGAGACAGAAAGGGGAGGGAGGCTGAGTTTCAAGGCAGAAAAGCCAAGTTGTGCAGGGAATAAAAGAAAAAGAATAAGTCATCCAAGCAGAAATGACAGAGTGAAAGAGTCCTTCATGGTACATGCTTCTGGGGCTTGCAGATGGAGCTGGTTAGCAAAAGCTGGCTTAGACTGGTCAGCTCCCAAGGGAAGGCCAGGCAGTAGTGGGGTGGGGGGGGTAAGGAGGGCTGTAACCTGCTGCTTACATACAGCTCATGGCCCTTGGGACTTTTGGGGGGATCTGTAACCTGGTGTTTACATACAGCCCATGGCCCCTTGGAACTTTGGGGGGGGGCTGTAACCTGGTATTTACATATAGCTCATGACCCTTGGAACTTTGGGGAGGGGTCTATAACCTGGTGCTTACATACAGCTTATGGCCCTTGGAACTTTGGGGAGGTCTGTAACCTGGTGCTTACATATAGCTCATGGCCCCTTCTGGGGAAAAAAACCCAAACCAATGAGTGATGTTTCTAGAGCCCTTTATTATAGAGATTATTTCATTTGAGCTCCACAACAACTCAGTACAATAGATTTGATTGAATTAGAGCATTTATGAAGTGCTTACTATATGCCAAGCACTGGGCTATTACACTTGGCCCAGAGGGCAGAACCTGGGTGGAAGCCAGAGAGAGGAGACTGGAGCTACTGTCAGTCATCAAGCCTTTATTAAACACCTGAGATGTGCCCAGCACTGTGCTAAGTAGGAAGGAAGGCAACATTTTTAAAATATCTTTTTTAAATATTGTTTATATTTCTCTCATTGTCCTTCCCCTCCCCTATTCCAGAGAACCGTTCCATAGAACAGAAAATGTTTCAGAGACCAAAAAACAGGAAGACAAGAAAAAATCAGGAAAATTAATCAATGTCAAAAGCCTGAAGATATGGGCAATATTTCACACCTGTAGACCTTTCACCTCTGCAGTTTGGGGGATGGTATCTTATCATATTTCTTCTTTGGGGTAATGGTTTTTTCTTTGTAATTAGGAAATAGTCACTTTTGAATGTTTTATACTTATGGTTTCCATTTACACTATTAGAGTCAATGTGTATTTTGTTTTCTTGCCTCTGGTTTCTGTCTGTATCAGTTCATAGAACTCTTTCCATACTTTTCTGTCTTTCTCATGCTCACCATTCTTGCATCACAGTAATATTTCATTAATATTCATGTACCCCAGGTCTTTGACCATTCCCCAGTCAGTGGGCAGCAACTTTATTTCCATGCCCTTATTACCACAAAAGGGCTGTTAGACATATTTCAGTGGATATGGGACTTCCTTCTTAACCTCCTTGGAGTAGAGGACTAGGAATGGACTCTCTGGGTCAGGAAGTGTAGACATTGTAGATACTCTATTTTCATGATTCCATACTGCTTTCCAGAATGATTGTAATCCTTCACAGCTCCTTTAGCCAGATACTAGTGCATCTGTCCTCAGACAACTTCTCCAACACTGATTCTCATCTTTTCTCTTCTTTGCCCATTTGTTAGACATGGGATTAAACATCAGGGTTGTTTTGATGTAAATTTTTCTAGTCATTAGTGATTTGGAAAATTCTTTCCTGTGTTTCGATAGCTTATAATTCTTTTGAAAAATGTTTGGAAGCCAAGATATATGAACAACTAAGAGATTTTATATGCATAGACATATATAATGTGTAATACATAAATAGTTATCATCTATCTATCCCTCCATCTACATATCTATCTCCCCATACTTCCATCAATCTATTTATTATCTATCTCTCTCCATCTGTCTGTCTATCTCTATCTCCAAAAGCCTTTCCATAATAGATTAGTCAAAGGAAATAAACAAACATTTCTCAAAAGAACTATAAGTTATCAGCATCTGAGAAAGATTTTTTTCCCATTCAGTATTTTCTAATAATTAGATATGTCCAGAACTATTATGGGCTCCCCAGCAGGTAGCCCTCAAAGGAAAAGGCAAATGACCCCTTGTCAGTGATGCTTCAGAAAAGCTCCTGTATGTTCAGTATGGCCTGAACTAGACTTTTGAGGCCTTTTCTTTAAAATTCTACATCTATGATTCTATGAGAATGGTGCTTTATGGAAACTAGAATTTAATTATCAGTGTGGTAATCACAGAATAATAACATTCCATGTTATTATTATGTTTCATTATTATGTGCTATATTATTCTATTTTATCATTATGTCATTATATTATTTTAGGTAATTACTACATGATTATCTATTTAGAGGACGAGATCAATGCCCTTATTTTATCAATGGAGAAACCGAGGCCTAGATAAATGAAATGTCTTCTAAGTTCACTCTGCTGTTGGTGGTTATATGATTCGCATAATAAGGAGCCCTTAGATTAAATAGTGTAACTCAGTCCCGCACCCCTGCCTACTTCTGGCTCCTCAGCGCTTCTGGTCGCTCACTGGTTTGTGGCATTATTTCTTTGGGTTATTGCCTATTCAGATTCACAGCTTTGAGCCCCCATCCAACTGACTTTGGGCCAGACCAAAGCAATTTATGAAATCATAGTGATGGGCCACTAACTAGACAGGACAGCTGAGTTAAGTAAGGAATTGGATCAGGTATTCTGCATTCTTGGCCCCCATTCCCAGGTGGGCTGCCTGCCCCTCCAGTGTCTCTCAGGAACACCAGCTGATTAACTCCCTGGGTCCCACAACACAGTGAGAGGGTCATCCCATCCCACTCACAGAAGGGTGTTAGGAACCAGACTGAGAAGCAGGCTCTGCTAGGTTCCTTCCTGACAGTCTTATGGGTGGGGCTTTCTTCTCAGTGTGTGGCAACCACAAGAATATGGAAACCTGGGCCACAGTTCCTGCTTCCATCATCATGGTCTGGAGGCAATACCAGTGCCAAGGACCCAGTCACTCTTTTCTTCCATACCCCCTGCTCCCTGAATATCACACCAAGCCTAAACTATGTCAACACTTCTCTTCCATGGAGGCGGTCTACAAAACCTGAATGTCCTTGGGTCATGCGGTGGAGCCTACACACAGCCTTCTGGGGGATAGAGTTCAGTGTTCAAGGTTCTCATTCTCAGTGCCAAGAGTCCATCTGTTAGCTCCCCACCTCTAATCTACCCCCAGGAAATTCAGCACCATCTCTCCAAAGAGTGGGAAGATGACATTCTCATGATGCAGTAAGTGGTCAAGAGACTGAGGCTCAAAGCCCAGCTCTGTTGCTCTCTCTATGTGAGCCTTTGGGTAAATCATTTAACTTCTCAGGAACTGCTTCCTCGTCTGAAAAAAAGGACAAAGAATTGGGGCCCTGCCCTGTCCACAAGGTTGTCCCGGGTTGGCAGTGAGATCACAGACATAAAGGCTCTCTAGAAGGCACAAAAGCACTTTATCTGCCCAAGGTAGCTTTCCTGTAAATCAAAGGACATTTGTAATTTAGGCTACCCAGAGAAATGTAATTGGACAGAAGAGCCAAGCCAGTCTGTCGGCTCGCCCATGGGAAAGAAAAGGGGCCTGGTGGGAATGGCTCTGCAATTAATTTCTGTCTTCCAGGCAATTCAATTCAACAGGTATTTATTACATTAGGTGCCCAACAGCAGAGAAGCTGACTGATAACTACCATCTTACTGGCAGGCCAGCCGCAGATAGGAAATGCAGCAGCTGGCCTCACTCCCCCTAGAGATGATGCCTGGCCAGGCAGCCCCAGGAGGGGAACCAGGCTTCAAATCCCAGCTCTGCCGTTTGCTCCCCACATGACCTCAAGCAGGCCACTCTCTATACCTGTAAAATGAGGGGTTTGGAGAGGTGGTGCCTGCGGCCCTTCGGGCTCAAACCCCGGATCCTCTCCCAGTGTGATCGTGACTAAGGTGCTGAGAATTCCAGGCCTGCCAAGAAGGCCTCTGAGGAAGCTAACCTGGGAAGGGTGGGGATCGAGGTTAGGTGCCTCACAAAGATTATTGCCAGATTTTCAGCTCCTTGAGGGCAAGGCTATGTTGCCTCTTTTTTTTTTTTTTTGTATCTGTGGTGCTCAATCAGTCAATCAATCAAAAAACATAGATTAGCTTGACACAGAGCTGCTGCTCAGTCCTGGCTCTCCATGACCCTGTTTGGGGTTTTCTTGGCAGAGATACTGGAGTACTTTGCCATTTCCTTCTCCAGCTTATTTTTATAGATAAGTAACTGAGGCAAACAGAGTTATGTGACATGTCCAGGGTCACAGGGCTGGGAGGTGTCTGAGGCCAGATTTGAACTTGTGAAGATGAGTCTCCCTGACTGTAGACCCAGCGCTCTATCCTCTGTGCCATGTAGCTGCCCGGGCACATAGTAAATGTTTATTAATTGGTTATCTCGTTTGAGATAAGGGATTCTTGGTAGCTTGCAGCGTTCAGTCACACAGGGCCCTCAGATGACGTACATACAGGCCTCACTGGCACCCCAGGGCCCACCTTTGGGGGAGTGAGGCTGACTCAGGCAGTCAGCTCTATTCAGATGACAGCTATTGCTCTCAGGGGCTAGGAGGTTTTACACTAGAAAGCAGAGTTTAAAGCTTTTACAAACGCAGCCATCTGTGGTAAACAAACTCTAGCAAAGTGGGGAGGGTACTGGGCCTGCAGTCAAGGAGACCTGAGTTCAAATCTGACCTCAGACACTAGTTGTGTGACCCTGGGCAAGTCTCTAAACCTGAGAGGAGGCCAACTTCAGCCCCTTCCTCCCAGAGTTGTGGTGACCCTGGCCCATACAGGTGTTTAATAAGCGATCCTCCCCTTCCTTCCAGATGCCTGTGAATGCCCTGGTTAGTATGAGGTCAGCTGAGGAGCACAGGGGTGGAGGTTAGGGTAGAAGGAACCTTAGAGGTTGTGGCCTGTGTTTTACAGGCAGAGGTGAGGTGACTTGTCTCTAGTCACATAGCTAGTGAGTGTCAGGGCAGGACTGGATCCTCAGTCTTCCTGGGCTCCATTCCCAGCACCAGGTAAAGCCAGGGTTGGCTGAAGCCTTGTGCTGCAGGAGGCTGCACCCAGACTTCCCAGACCATCCAGCTGCCTCCCTCTCCTCTGGGAGTGAAGAGGCCCCCATAACCGGTCTGTACTGCTCAAATCTGATAGTGATTTGTATTCATAGAATCCTGCTTCGATGTTTCATCTCGATGCTGCTGTGTCCCTGGGCTTCTAAAGAATCTGACAGGAGAATGCACAGTATCATAAGCGACATTTCAAGGGGACAGAGAGCTGGCTTCAGACACCAGGATGCCTGGGTTCAAGTTGTGCCCCTGACAAGGTCTTGCCCCTTCTGGGACCCTGGCAAAGCAGCTGCCCCTCGCTCCTGTGGAGGGACTTCCCTCGCTGGGAGCTCCTCAGGTCACTGAGATCACAGGCATGGTGCCCTGCCCCCCTCCTCCTCCTCTCATATGCCAGCAGATCAGCCAGGGCCATGGGGCCCAAAGAGCTGCTGCTTCTCACAGCTGTCCCTGTCTCCTGACTCCTTCCTGCCGCTTTTTCTTGCTGTCCCCCAAGTTCTGGAATGTTCTCCCTTCTTCCTCACGTCCATCTCCTCACTCCCCTGGCCTTTGTCAGGTCTCTGATAAAATCCCTAATTCCCCTCCCTGCCAGTGCCTTCCCTCCAACATTTCCTCTCATCTGTCCTGCCTCCCGAGCACCCCAAAAAGTCCTAGTGCTGTGATAAGCTTAGAATGTGAGTGATTCAAGCTAACAAATGGCACCGAGACTTTTGGGACACCCCACAGACCTCGTAGGGGATAGTTGTTTGTTTGTCTCTCATCTCTGCCAGTAGAGTATGAGCTCCTTGAGGGTAGGAACTGAGCTTTTTACCTTTGTTTCCTCAGTGCTTAGCACAGAGCTTGGCACACAGGCTGATTAATGCTGGCTTCCTTCCTTCACCTAGCTGCCTTCCAAGCACAGTTCAGCTGCTGCCTCCCCCAGGAAGCTTTCCCGATTCCACCCTCTTTTTGTGGGTGTCCTCAGCTATACCCCATTATTTTATATTTGCTCAGTATGTATGTTGGGCATATGTATGTGTCTGTCCTTATCCCTCGTAGAAAACAAGCTCCTTGGGGACTTTGATCCTTACCCCCTTCCGTTCACACACACACACACACACACACACACACACACACACACATACACACATTCACACACACACACATTCACACACATATATACTTATACACACATACATACACATTCATACATACACACACATACACACACTCATACACACATTCACACACATATATACTTATACACACACATACACACATACATACACACACATACACACACATACACACATACACACATGCACACACACATACACACACATACACATACACACATTCACACACTCACACACATTCACACACATATATACTTATACACACACATACACACACTCACACACACATTCACACACATATATACTTATACATACATACATACACACATACACAACTCACATTCACACACACACTCATACACGCACATACATGTGAACACTAACATCAACACAGATACACAACTGCTAGCCTGAGGTTTTTTGCCCTGCTTTTCAGCAGTTCAGAGTGGGAGCTCGGTCCAGGAGGGCTTCTTGGCTCCTTGATCCTGCTCTCTGGCCTGGTCTGAAAGCCCAGGGCCCATGGCTGCAGCTGGCATTTTGTAGTGGCTCTTTTCCATTTCTGCCTCTTTGACAGCTGTCAATAGCTTTGGTTTAGGACCTGAGCTGTTGGACAGGGCATGAATACCAAATATCCCCGGCTCCTCTCCCCCAGGCTTCCACCTCCTGCAAGTCTTCATTTACTCCCAATTACCATAGGGACAATCTGACAGGAGGGGCTTGGTTTGACAGCCCCTTACTGGCTCTCATATAGATGTGGCAGTTCCATTTCAACCACCTCCGAAATCTATTCAGCAGCTTAAGACCTATGTGCAAAGCCTAATGCATCAGTTACTAACATTGATGCTGGGATTGCAGGGGATTGAGAGCTTCTAGGAATGGCCCCAGGAAGCAAGAGCGAAGGAGATGGATAGATAGATTGGAAAGAGGATTGCTTCTGAAATTTTTCAGTTCCCCACATTGAAGTGTGTCCCTTTGGCCATGATGGAGCAAGTACAAATGGAGATGGGAGGCTGGAGATCCCTAGACTGTCTGGTAATGTCCAGCACTGTCTGACCTTTGAAATGAGCCCATCCCCAGGGCAGAGCCAGGCCTCACCCACCTGGGGTGTCCTGCCCCCACTGACTCTTCTAGCCATTTCTGAGAGCAGCTTTACAAAGACATACATCTCCCCGTAAACATGGTAACCCCTTATTAGGGATGAGGCTATCTCTGACGCAGGACTGTCCCCGGCTCTCCATTCATCCGGCTGCTAAAGCTGGCCCCTCTTCCAAGAACAACTGGTCCCCAGAAGCATCTTTCTCTGTATCCCTTGAATGGAAGGCCAGGGCAGCAATGGATCTGGCGTAATGAAAGGAGACAAAGACGCCTGGCTGACGCAGGAAAGCTCATCTCTCAGAATATTCTGTTCCCAGGCCAGAGACAATGGACTCGGCATTCTAAAAATAATAACATGCCCGCCCCCGTGGAGGGCTTAGCAAGGTATGACACCCGTGCCCATGAGCTCACTGGAGTCTCCACCTGAGAGGGAAGCAGGGGCCTGGCCAGGCTGACTGGTACTCATCGGTCCTGACAGCTGGTGTTTCTGCAGCACCTTTGATAGTACAAAGGACTTTCTAACGCCCTGTTTGAGCCTCCCAGCAATCCTGTGAGAGTTGGTGGTGCAGGCAATATTATACCCATTTTCATGAACAAACTGAGTTTCAAGAATATTGCCTTAACCAGAGCCCCATAGCTTGTATCTAAGGTTGGATTCAAACACAGGTCCTCCTGACTCCAGGTCTGTCCTGTGTCAGTGTCATCTCAAAACTCAACTCTCTTCCAGATGGCCCTGCTTCCATCAGTAGCACCACCCCTAGACATCCTCTCAGCCTCATCCCCAGTCACTTTATATGTCCTATCAGCTTCCAAGACCTGCACTATATCTCTCACTTCCATCCCCTTGTCTGCACTCTGGTTCAGGCACTCATCACCTTTCCTCTCACCTGGACTCCTAACTGGCTTCCCAGCTTCACATCCCTCCCTGCTGCTAGTGGCCTCCCCAGAACTGGCAAAGGGATTTTTCCTGAAGTGTTGATATGACCACATCCCCACCCAATCAGTCTATTGGTTTCTGATAACTCGTATGAGTAGCTGCTAAACTCTTGCCACTCTCCCTTCCCAGTTTTATTACATATTACTCTCCTCCATGCACTTTACAATTCAGTGATAATAACTTTCTTACTGCTCCTTATGCCACTGTTTGCTCCATCATCCATCTCCATGCCTTTTGAAAGAGCTGTCTCCCATGTCTGGAATGTTCTCCTTCCTCAGTTTACCTTCCAAAGTCTCTCTCTCTCTCTCTCTCTCTCTCTCTCTCTCTCTCTCTCTTTTTCACTCACTCACTTTCTCTTCCTCTCTTCCACAAGAAAGTCTTTCCTCTTAAAGACAGCATGAATAAAATTGAAAATTTCTCCTCTCCAAAGCTCTCATACCAACCCCACACCTCCCACAAACACATCATGTTGTATCAGTTTTCTCCTGAGCAATTAGGAGAGTCTCATACAAATGTCCTATACTTGGCTAGAAAGAGGGGATTCACCTATATAGGTACATGATAGAATATAAGCTCCTTGAAGGCAGGGCCTGTTTCCCTTTAGTCTTTGTGTTCCCAATCCATGTCACAGTGCCTGGCACATGAAAGACATTTAATAAATGGTCATTGAGAAACTGAAATGTACCAGTCACCTCCTGCCAGAATTAATGAACTAAAAATGCAGAAGGAAAGATATTCTTGGGCATGGCCCATGTGGGCATTTGTTTATTCTGCACATTTACAAGGAGAGTTTCATTGGGTGGAGAAATAGTTTTTGTTCAATGATGGACAGAGAGTGGGAGGTGAGAATTATAAATTCATTTTAAATAGATACATTTATTTTTAAATATTTAAAAATTAAAAACCAAATGCCAATTGATTGATTAGCATTCAGGACATCATGCAAGAAACCAGAAGAGGTCATGACAAAGATAGCAACTGTATTAGACTAAAGGTAGACTACATATTTCCCCCAAATCTCACTTCAGTAAAACTTTAGGACACCAAGAAACCAGAATTATTTTTCACTGAATTTCTACAAATTATTTTCCTTTTGAGCACCTTATTTTAAGAAACTAGCCTGTATTTAGGGCAACAGGGTAAGGCGTTTAAGGAGTTACCTCCACCAGGAGGTGACAGGACATATGTTCTAGATAAATATAATATTAACTAAGAGCTGATGAGTTTGGAAGGGCCATAAAGTGTGCTAGGAGATTAGACCAGGGTGATGTCACCATTTGGAAGGATTGGCGAATTATTTCTTGAACTAAAATTTAAGAATTTACATTTATTCCTACTAAGTTGTATCTTATTTGATTCAGCCTGATGTTCTGGCCTGTCAGGATGTTCTGGGTTCTGACTCTGCTGTCCAATGTGCAAGCTAGCTTGGTACAAATTTGAACATTTTAGTGACTCACCTGATCTACTGATACCTGCCCTGAATATGTTCATCCTAGAGATTTGGGTGCTTTTCACCCCTGGGAGAAGAAGTATTAGAGGGCCCACCTTCCCTGTCACTACCACCACCCAAAGATGGCCAACAGGTACCAATAGGCAGAGAGGCCCAGGGTCCTAGGAATCTTGGTTCCAGCTCAGCCCTCACAGACACCAAATAGGAAAGCAGATCCAGGAGATAAAGAGCCATCCTCACAAGCAGCCAACCACCTACCCTCCACAGGGAAGGCAGACCAGCCTGGATGAAGCTGAAGGGCATGTGCTCAGGCAAGTTAAACCATCACACCTGCCCTCAGACTGCGACCTTTGGGAATAGCCACGTTTCCAGCCCAACGTTCAGTCATATCCTGGGGAGCACCCCTGTGGAGATGAAGCATGGCAACAGGGACTCTCTAGCTACTACAACCTCAGCCAATGAAAACCTGGAAAAGAAAATGCTTGCTGCCGAAGTCCTCAACCTTGTCCAGTGGTTGGTTCAGTAGCAGAAACCGATAGGATTTTATCAGTGGAAATGACTTTAAGGAAGACGCATTAACATTTGGACCCTGAATACCATGGGACTTTTCTATCACAGCTGAAGTCTTCCCCATCTTCTTTAGAATGGGGGCCCCTTTGAGAGCAGGGGACATCCCATTCCTATATTGATATCCCTAGAGCTTTGAACAAAGTGAGCGCTTAAATGCTTTATTCATTTGTTTATTTACTTAAATGCCAGATTCTCCATAGTTGTCAGAGAATAGACACCTTCCATACCTTAGTTCTGCCTCTCTCTAGCTATGCAAACTCATCTGTAGAAGGGGCATGATTATGGTGGATTTACTTCATCAGAATCACCTCCATGTCCCCATCCTACCAGAGAGCCCATCTCCTCCCTCTACTTTGAGTCTACCAAGGTTCTATTGCCTCTCACTGTCTTATATTATCCTATCAGAATGTAAACTTCTAGGGGCTGTCATGATTTGTATCCCCAGTATCAGCACAGTACTTGGCCCTGGGAAGCACTCATTAAATACTCACTTCATTCATTCTTTCATTCACTCATTCATTCACTATTGTCTAGCCACAGATCTTGACATAATGTAGTCATTTCCCAAAGGAAAAAACTAAGCATGCTAAACTCCACACAGTGTTTTACTGTTGGCATAGGAACAAAATAAAATAATACATAATAAAGCATCTAACCCACAGTCTCTCTGAGACTCAGGAAGTTTCCAGAAAGTATAGAAGCTTCTCATTACCCATGAGCTCTAGAAACGACACAGGTTAGACTGCCTATGGGTGGTCAGAGAGGAACAGGTACCACACCCATTTTCAAGTGGTGTTTGAGTGGCCCATCCAGTTGGGCTGATTATGAAATAAAGGCACAGGGCTTGAGAAGAGGCTCTTTTCCTTTCGTTATCTTGTTGGCTAGACCTCTGACTGAGCCGTACTGTACTCAGGTTCACAACTATTACAGAAGAGCAAATGAACTCAGTGGCAGGTCCTGGCAAGGAGAGCCACCTCTGCCATTTTGATCTCTCTCACTGATTTGAAGGCTTCTGGTTCCTGTTTTCACTGGCTGAGAAGTGGAGGAATGTCACGTTCTCTCTGTCCTTTTAAGTCCAAGGACCTCATCTACAGTTCCCACTCAAATCTGATCTCAGACATTTACTAGTTATGTGACCCTGGCCAAGTCACTTCCCTGCTGCCTGCCTCCCTTTCCTCAACTGTAAAATATGGGCAATAATGGCATCTCTCTCTTAGGGTGCTTAACACAGAATCTGGCACATAGTTAGTGATTTAATAGAAGCTTTCTTGCTTCCTCCTTTTTTTTTTTTTGTTTTTTGCTTTTTGGAGGACAGGGCAATTGGCGTTAAGTGACTTGCCCAAGGTCACACAGCTAGATTTGTGTTAAGTGTCTGAGGCCGGATTTGAACTCCAGGGCCGGTGCTTTATTCACTGTGCCACTTAGCTGCCCCTGCTTCCTCCTTTCTTATGAGAAATTGTGCTAGGTAAAAATGGTACCATCTCTGCCCTTAGGTATCATTGGATAGCAGGGTAAGAGGTGAACAGAAGTCTAATCCCAGGCCAAATGTGCTAAGTGCAGTGGGTCATAGAAACTTCAACAGACATCCCTAAAGGACTTTCAAGGGAATCCAGTAAAATGGAAAATCATTGAAGATAAACCAGTGAAATGCTAAAATCATTGAAGGCAGGGACTGCTTCATTGGATCTCTGTGCTCCCAAGATGTCACATAGTTCCTGGCACTTAATGGGTGCTATCAATGCTTGATGAGTCAAATAGTCAGTTTTCCAGATGAGTAAACCAAGGCTCCATGTAATAACACGACTATGTGACCAAAGTCAGTCACGTAGCTGGGCAGCAGCTTTCTGCCTTGTGGGGTTTTTGCTGTTGAAGGTACCATGTTATTAATAATGCTGAACACTGAAAAGATTGTAACTTCCAAAGACTTGGGTCAGAGTTAGCCGCCATATTAGAGAGCTAAAAGCCCAGTTCAATTATGATTTGGTTCAGGAACAAGTAATATACTCCAGCAATTCATCCCCTGCTAAGTAGAAATTCTAATTTTATGACTCAGCCAGGCACTCAGGCTATAGCACAGCGGTAATGAATCGTCAATAATTTATGTCACAATAAAAAGCCAAATACTAAGACAGCACAAAAAAATTGGTAAATAAGGACCAAGGAACTAAAAGTCAAGTCAGGAAAGAGAAGGAGGCAACTGGAGAAACTGACAAAAATCTACCTGTAAAAAACAAACAAACATTCTGGGCCTAACTGACTTAAAGTTCTTAGAATAAGAAATATTGTTTGTTTATCTAGCACTTTGAGGTTTGCACATTTTCCCCTTCACAACAACCCTAAGGAATAGAATTGCAGGTATAGCACATGTCCTGGGTTCACTTTCGCAACCCCCACTTACACTGGTCAGTTAGGTTACCAGACTACCATATTTCCCCTCAAGTTTGGTTTTAGGGGACCCTGAGAGTTGGGAGGGGTATTCTAGTACTATAGATCACAAGTCCAATCCAAGTCAAAACATATTTATTAAGTGCCTACTATGTGGCAGGTGCTGTGCTAAGCACTGGGATAAAATGAATAAGAAGAAAAACAGTGCCTGCCTTCAAGGAGCTTACAATCTTATGATAAACCCCCACCAACAAGTTTTTCTCATTAATCATCAATTGCTATAAATTAGTCAGCTAGACTTAGTTTTAGAAATGTCTTCTTGCTAAGGTGATATATCAATAGCAGTTGGCACAAATACAACTCTCCCTACCCAAAAAAACCTGGTAGGACCCTTCTATAAGCACATATGGAGTTTCAGGACCATTGGGCTCAAGCTTAGAGAACACATTTGGCAAAGGGGTGACCCCCAACTCCCAGAAATCCTTTTCTCCCCTTCCTGGGGCCTCACAAAGTTCCCCTCAAGTATGATATACCTTTCTTCTGGGCGCCTCATGGAGTCCTGAGGCTGCCTTTCCTCAATGTGTCCAGTTTGTCCTCAGCTCCCAATGCAGACTGCTAGAATTCTGAGAAGGCCAAGTCCCCTGACCTTCTGAAATTCACCAGGTCTTGCTCTGGGCAAGGGGGGTGAGGACACAAGACTCACCCTTCTATTCCCACCCCTAGACCCCAGAAATTTCCTCCCAGGTTCTTGGTTGGCTGACTCTCTTCTCTGTGCTACTTAGATGTTCAAAGCTGTGTTCTGAGATGGCTTGCCAAATTATACAAAACCTATAGGATGTGACTGTTTCCTCAGCCAGTCCCAACATACCTCCCAGAGGAGAGAACCTCCTTCCATTTTATCCTATGACTTTCAAGA
This sequence comes from Gymnobelideus leadbeateri, assembly GCA_011680675.1. NCBI lineage: Eukaryota > Metazoa > Chordata > Mammalia > Diprotodontia > Petauridae > Gymnobelideus > Gymnobelideus leadbeateri. Next base: position 428,928 of record WOXC01005011.1, read on the forward strand.
CCTTCTCACTCCTATTCTAATACCATTGGTTGATTGATTAATGATTACTGGGTTGGTTAAATAGAAATGTTCTCCTTGGTTAAGTTAGTTATTTTAAGTGCAGTGGGGCGACTGATTGAATACCTCATTGGATTTCCCCTCTACTCTTACATAAATATTGTTATCTCCATTTACAAGAAGAAGCAACAGATGGTCAGAGAAATAATGTGTCTTCCTCACTAGTAAATGTTGGAGAGGCAATATTTGAAGTCAAGTCATCTGATTGTAGCATTCTTAGAAAAATCGAATCAGTCCCTGCCTTCAAGTAGCTTACATTCTGGGGGGGGCGGGGGCGGGGGGAGGTGACAACATGTAAGCATATAAAAATATCCAAAATAAAACAAGGTGTTTAGAGAGTGGAGCAATGGGCCCTTAGGAAGCACAACAGCTTCAAAAGGGGCCAAATCCTCCAAGTATGGTCAAGTCCTTAGTCCCTGTGCCTGCCCCTCGTCATCCTTAGTGTCAACAAGTCATTGCCAAGGGAATTTCTCTACTTTGTACAGAGAGGATGCTTGTGCAGGTACAGGTGGCCACCAAAATCCTTTCCATCTCTCAAATCCTAGGATTTTGTGAATATAAAACTAATAAAATAGCCCAATGAAACTAATAAAAGCTAAAATAAAGACTAAAAAGTGATTTTCCTAAAGCAAAGATCTGACCATGCCACTCTTCTCAATGAATCATTGCCCTCCTGTTACCTCTAGGATCGAGTGCAAACTCTTCTGTTTGGCATTTAATGCCTTTTACAACCTGCCTGTAAAACACTCTCAAAAGAGGCATGAAAACAGACATTCGAATGAGAAAAGAAGATTAAGAGTTCTGGGGAGCCAGGAGAAATTCCCCCTTTGAGAACTCTAACTAGAGGGCTTACCTGGAAGCCAAGCACCAGCTGAGGTTAAGATGCTGTGGTCCCCCTCACTAGTAAATGTTGGAGAGCTTAGCTGCGGATGACTGCTTCCAGCGTTTGGAAGGCTGCGCCTGAGAAATGCTACATCTCTTAACTTTGGTGGAACTAGAAGAGAGGGATATCAAGGCAGTTGGGAATCATCTGTTTTTTTAGTTTCTCATCATAAAATAGAGGTGAGTGACTAAACACAGAAGCCCAGCGTCAGAGCGGGAAAGGAAGACAAACGGAGTGTAAAGAGCATGGCAGTTGTTTGGATGGGGTCGACTGAAAAGCTGACTGACACCAGACAGGCTGGAGAGACAGCGCCTGTTCTCTGGAAGGAAACTTTGTAGCTGCTTTGAGTTCATTTGAGGAAAGCAAACTTCTCTGCCAAGGTGGCTGGGCTTATTGCTCTCGAGAGCCCCCTACTGGGAAATCTCTTAGAGGCATACCCACGTTGACCTTTATGTCCAGCTATGGCTTGAGGAGATTCAGAGGGGTAAAGAAAGGCTTTGCTGAAAGTTGTGATTGTTGGGAGAAAAGGTGTTGTTTTGCTGAGAGCTGATTGGAGAAAACAGAATCCTGTGCTATTTGAAGAGCTGATTGAGGGGGAAAGTTCATTGTCCTATCACTATTGACAGCTTGAGGGGGAAGAAACTTCTTAGGACCTTGTTAGCACTATCCAGTACTGCCCTTTGTGGCTTGAGAATGGGAAAACCCTTCATAGCCCATAGAGAATAGACCTGGTTGCCATGATAAATTCTAGACTTCTAGGCACTGCTGATTCACTGGAAGAGTATAATAATGCTGCTTTACTAAAAGACCTTAACACCACCTCAGCAGCCCAAGAATAGCAGAGAGGCTTTGTCCCAGTGGTTGAGCAGAGGGTCTTAGAAGAAAGCCAGGTGATATATGGTACAGACAGCCAAAAAGAAATGACTAACATCCAGGCCTACAGCACAGAGGCATGTAGTTGTCCCAGATATACTTGTGTTCCTCTACTCATACACTTGTCACAACTAGGTTACTATTCAGTATATCCCCACTCTTTCTCCCCACCCCTGATACTGTGCATTGGTAAGAGTATGACCAGGTTTCTGGTGGACTATTATATTTTTATTACTGTTGCTTTTGGCTTTTTGTTGAGTAAATGCTCCATGTTAAGGAGTCCATGATGTCATTGTATAAATGGGAAGCACACAGATGGGGGCTCAAGGGCTACAGGAGAGAGCCCTGGAGTAGATGGCTCCTCATTTCCCACCTGGCTGCATTACTTTGGGACTGATTTCTCCCTGTGCCCTGGCATTAGGTGCCTCTCCCTTTCTTCAGGTTCCTTTTGTGTGTTGTTTATAAGTTTCTCAAGGCCAAGGACTTTCCTTTTTTATATTTGGTAGCCTGGCACATAGTAAATACTTAATAAAAGTTTGTTGACTGTTGATAGTGGGAGAGAGGACCTCCAGAGTGGTCATATCAATGACAAAGCCCCTATTCTGGGAACAATGTCACATCTGCCAGTGTGAGGGAAGTTTGGAGTTAGGGAGCCATCCCTTTGGAGAGGAACAAGGAGGCATGGGTGCCAGGACTATGGCAACTGCTCCCCCTTGCTGCAGAGCATTTCCACTTGGGTATACATGATATCTTTTCATGCATTCTCCTGGCTCCAACCCTGCCTCTCCAGACTTCTCCATTCTCCAGCAGCTTTCTCACTGACTCTGTCAGAGCAAGCTGCCATATGTGCAAAGCACTCCCTCCTCTAAGCATTGCTAATTTCCTTCAAAGCTCAGCTCAAGCCCCAGTTTCTATATGAAGGCTTTCCTGATTCCCCAGCTGCCAGTGCCTTCCAGTAATCCTAGTACCCTCCAAGACTGGTGGGGGAGAGACTTTGCATATATTTTATATTTATTAGCAAGAAACAATTCTCTAAGATTAAGAGTTATAAAGAAGGTTTTGACCTGCATAGACAAAGAGTTCCATAGATAGACAGACAGTTGCAGACAGATGGAGGGTAGATAAACAGATGCATAAGAGATCTATATATGCATGCAGTTTTCCTAACTTTGAGATGGCCTTTCTCTCCACTTTCAGAACTAGTGGACCCAGGGGCAGAGTCCAGGGTTCTTGAAGGGGGTTGATGGAGATCATGGCCAGAGTGGAAACAGCTAGCCAGGAAGTTTGTGACCTATGTAATAGACATATAATAAATATTGGGGATTGACTGATTGAAAGCTAGTGAGTGGATTCTCCCTCACTGGAGGCCAAGCCAAAGATGAGTGGCCACTTGTGGAGGCTGTTATAGAGGGGACTCCTGTTTAGGTACTGTTGGACTGTGTGACTTGTGAGGTCTCTTCTGACTGCTGTTCTGTGATTCAGTGACTCTGTGAGTAGTTTAAATAAGAGAAAGAGCATGGCAGTGTCCCTATGAAGGAGTTCTTGTAGGAATGAGAAACAGGAACAGATGGTAATAGGTCAGACAGGTGAATGTTCGGTTAATTGTCCAGGTCAATAAATATTAATGACACTAAGGAGCACAGCAGTGACAATAGCCACCTGCCCCAGCCTGAGGATGGGCAGAAATCTGGAAGGACCATCCCCAGGGGCCAGATGAGCCCATCATTTTCTGACCCTGGCTTGGCTCCCATCTTAGTGATCAGGAGATGCTGAGTCTCCCCACCCAGGGAGAGGGAATGAATGGAGGATGTGATTAATAAAACTTATTAGAACTGAATTTTTTTTGTTCAGTCCAAGAATCTCTACTTGGTAGGAAGTTTAAAAATTATCTTTTCCCAGGCTGCTCCCTGTGTCTTAAGGTTCATTCAGCCAACATTCATGGAGTTTGAAGTCTACCAGGACCCTAGGAGCCATGTAGACCAGCAGCTCCTAATCTTTTCAGGTATAAGAAGTCTATTTTAACCTCTTAAATTTCCTTGGACTGTGACATGAGAGAAGTTGTTCTATTAGCATCTATTGACTGAGAACGTATATGATGACAGAAAAAACCATGAATTCATTAGCATTTTAAAATTAATTTGTACTTCACTACTTGCATTAGCATCTCCATGACTTGGGAAAAAATGGGAATACGGATGTGGGAGATGCGATTTATTCAGACTAGAGAAGAAATAACAGACCTGTTTCAAACATAGAGATACTGGTTGTGTTGCCAAGTAATAAGAACTTACTTTTACTGTTCTTTTTAAAAGTTTTCATTTGAGACCCAAAAGATCTGCTATTTGAAACATAATGGGTTATAAGTTTATTGTTGGCAGGGGCCTGTGTTACACTTGACTAGCTGTAATGTTAATGGAATATAAGATCGTCCCCACCCATTAATAGGCCTCAGTTGGGGCCCATTAAGGGAAGCTTGCTCAGGGGAGGCTTGCTTATAGGAAGGCTTTCACACCTTTTGTTAATTTCTAATTAGGCACTGAGTCATGAGGGTTGTGATGCCCTCTGGCTCTAAAAAGGGTATATATTGCCGTGTAACCTTGGGCAAGTTACTTAACCCCAATTGCTTAAAAAAAAAAAAAAGGGTATATATACTTTGAGGTTAGCATTTTGCTTTGGGCTCACTCATTGGAAGAGTGTTCTTGTGATTTGACCAGAAGAGACTCTGGGTAGCCTTTAAGGAGCCCCCTGGCTTTGAAAAACCCAGATCTTGGTGCTTCTCTCACTGGTGACTATGTATGTATTGCCTTGGTCAGACAGATGGATCTATTGATCTGTGCTAATTTCTCAGACAGAAGCCCTGTCTGTTGGTCTTTAGTTTTCTGCTTGTATTTTCTTTATTTTCTTTGTTTGGATTTTCTCTGAAGTTCAGGGTGCTGACTTTTCCCTTGAACTAATGAATATAATTTAAAAAGATTGTTGACTTCTTGAACAACTGTCTTTCCTAGTAAAGCAGATCTAAGAAACTGTGCTAGCAGCCATCCTGGGGATGCCAATGTGGTTGTTGCTATACTAGCTGAGTGTCTCAAATTTTGGAAATGTTGAATCAATGTTTTCAGTCAATTCAGTTAAACAGTGCTGACTTATTAAGTGCCTCATGTTTACCAGGTGCTGTGTTTGCCACTGGAAATACAAACACAAAAATAAAATAATACCAGGAACATGCATTTTACTGGGTGGTGTTGAGCAGGTATTGAGTGGGACTGGATTGGCTTGACTTGACTTGGCTTGACATGATTTGTGGTCATATGTTATTTCCCCAAATAATTTTCATGAAATTTAGTGAAGTAGAACCCTATTATTTGAATAAGAATGACACAGCAAGGGGCAGCTAGGTGGCGCAGTGAGTAAGAGCGTTGCGTCGGCCTCAGAGTTGGGATTGACCCGAGATTGAAACCGGCCTCAGAAAATGAGCACCCACACATAAATAATGACTAGCCGTGTAACCTTGAGCAAGTTACTTAACCCCAATTGCTTAAAAAAAAAAAGAATGACACAGCAGACAGAAGGAAGTTTTGGAATAAGGAGAACCTGAGTTCAAATCTCAGCTTTTCACTTACTAGTTGTGTGATCCTGGGCAAGTGTCTGAGCCTCATCTTCATTGGTAAGATGAAGGGGTTAAACTGAGTGACCTCCAGGAAGGGGCAGGCTGGTGGCCTCTCATACCAGTTAGCCAAGTATTAAATTTTCCAGGTGAGCATATAGATCTCAGAAATCAACAAACATTACAATTCAGGGCTGGATTTATTGTTCTGGTGAAAGTGATAGGAAAAAGTATCATTCTGATTAAACTTGTCAGCAAGCATTCTGAGGGTCCTTTTTGCTTTTCCAGAAATCCAGTTATTGGGCATTTGCTAACACATCCCTGCTCCCAAGTTTCCTTCCAGCCCTAAATCTATCCCAGAAAAAAAAATGTTCTTTCTTTCCTTAGCTCACAGAAGCATTGAAATTAAATATTCTCATTTTCACGGAGTCATTATCAAAATCCAGGCTTCTAATTATAATGACACTTTATTTCTTATGTTCAGCATTGCTGAGAAAGTCATTCCATATAACTTTGCATTTCTCCCCTTTTATTAGGGGATATATCCCTTATTTCTAGAAGTACTAAGAGGATCAGAGATTTGGAGCTAAAATGGACCTCAGGGACTATCTAGTTCTCCAAATGTGGTCGGAGGATACCTGGGGGGGGTCCTGAGACCCTTCTAGGGGCTCTGTGAAGTCAAAATTATTTTCACAGTAGCACCAAGACATTATTTATGGATTAAAATACTGCTCCTTTTTGCGGCTGCCAATCTGTGTGAGGCCAGATTTTCTTCATAGACTTCAACCAAAATGATACATCACAACAGATTGAAGGCAGAAGCAGACAGGAGAATCCAGCCATTGTGGATTAAGCCAGACATTAAAGTGGCTTGGAAAAAATGTAAAACAATGTCAGTCTTCTCAATGATTTCTTTTTTTTTTTTTTGAAAATGTAGTTATTTCTTATTAAATAGCTTTATGTAACACGTAATGGGTTTCTAATTGTTATTTTAACAAGTTAATAAATATCTTAACATTTTATTGGTTTGCAAAGCACTTTATAAATATGATCACATTTGTCCTTCACAATAGCCCTGGAAGGCAATTGTTATTATTTTTATTGTTCTCATTTTTACACATGAGGAAACTGAGGCAAACAGGGTTAAGTGACTAGCCCAGAGTCACACAGCTAGTGAGTGTCTGAACCCAGGATTTGAACTTGGGTCTTCTCAATTGTAGACTCAACACTTTTATCAAATGTACCACTTAGTTACCTTCAGTTTCTTTTCCTTGTCTCCACATTGAGACTAGGTTCAGATGGAGTGCTTGTCCTGGACCAACCATAGCAGACTCATAGGGTCTCCTGTCTTTATCCCTGGAAATGGAGAGTTACAGTTGACACTTAGAAAGCTGGTCCTTCTTGGCCTCTCTGTACCCCAGGGTCCCAGCATCACAGCCTCCCCAAATCTCAGTGTCAGAAGGAACTTCAGAGGTCAAAGCATATTTGAATAGTACTTCCCATGACAACATCCCTAGAAGGTGGTCAACCAAACAGTCCATCAGTAAACGTTTATTCAGCACAGACCATGTGTCAGGCATTGTGCTGAACTCTGGAGCTACAAATATGAAAAAGAAAGATATTCCCTGCCCTCAGTATGCTTCCAATCTCACGGGGGAAGACAACACAGAAAAGCACACAAAAATGGGAGCTAGGGATAGAAACCTGGGCAAGGATGGAAAAGTTGGAAGCAGTGTCACTGGGTAGGAAATGAAGAGAAGACTGGCCTGGGTCACTCTTTAAATAGGGAGGAGGCTATGGGAAGGGCCACAATTAACCTAGTATACCTACTACTTGAGGGACATACAAGATTGCCCATTCCAATTGTGGGAAGCTTTAATGGGGTGAAATTCTTTGTTTTTGTTTAGTTCCTGAATTGGAGTCTGTGATGTGTCTCTTTCCCTGCAATTTCTACCTACTTTTGGTTCTGCCTACTGAAGCCAGGCAAAACAAGTAGCAGTGTGGGGTAGTGGGTAGGGCCCTGGGCATAGAGTCAAGAAGACCTGAATTCAAACCTCCTACCATACACTTCCCAGCTGTGTGACCCTGGGCAAGTCTCTAACCCTTTCTGTGTCTCAGTTTCCTAATCTGTAAAATAAGGGTAATAGACTCAGGCTTTTCATTCTAAATCTACAATCCTGCAAATCTATTCCCTCTTTAGTTCCTTAAAGACCTCTGTCACCTACCCCCACTTTTCCAACTCTTCTCCATGATAAGCACCTTCAGCTCTCCTGATTAACTCTCCTGTGGTCCTTTTCTACTTTTATAGATTGGCTCAAGTCATCAGCTCTCCCTGACTCTCTGTCCTTTAAAGCCTTCCCTGAAGCCTTGCTCGTCCTCCTGGCTTCCCATCTTTCCAGGCACCTGGTTTTGCCTCTTTCTCTGCATTGATCATATTCTCATTTGTATTATAGATATCTTTGTCCCCATCTAACCTCCCCTGCTTTATTAGAAGCTCCTTGAAAACAAAAATTGGGCCTCTCTCATCTCTATGTTCTTAACCAAAAATGTAATAGAGCCATTAGAGGCAAACAGTCACAAAAGACACAATAAACAAAATAGATTATTTTGATTATATAAAACAAAAAAAACCCACCTTTTGCTGAAGCAAAATCAATACAAATAAAATAAGAGAAACTTTAAAGTGGGAAATAAGCTTTGTATCAAATATCACTGATAGGAATCTGATATCCAAGACATGTGAAACTAAAATATATATTTGAGTAAGACCCTTCCCCAATAAATGGGCAAATGACAAACTGTTTCCATTAATATAAAAATAAAAGAAATGTAAGTTGGAAAAAACCCTCAGACCCCTAAAATGAGCAAAGGTGACCCAAATGGAGATTAAAATAGTTGTTTTGGGAGAAGGCTTGGAAAAAGACAAGGGGACTAACAGATTATTGGTGGAGCCATGAATTGGTTCGATGGTTTGGGTTATCATTCCAGAATTAGGTGAGAAAAGTGACAAAAGGCTCTATCCTGTGGACCCAGTGACCCCATTACTGGGCATATACCCTTCAAAAGGACAAAGAGACAAAGAAAAATCCAATAAATGAGACAAGGAGATTAGGTGGGCTATTTAAGCTAGTCCTCTGCCTGTCCAGGTGTTTATATACCCTTTACCCTCTGGAGGAGGGAGGAGGAAACACATGTTAGGGAAATACCAGGCTCTGTGGTCCTCAGAGGATAAATGACCTGCCGGTGCTTTTATCCTGCCTTTCATCTCTAGGTGGCCATTTTTGTTGTTGGGGGTCAGGAGAGATTATATGGATTTGTCCAATTATAATCAGCTCTTGAACCTCCATTCTACAAGAAACCATCTCACTCCTTTATGATCGGGCCATATTTCACTTAACTCTCATTCCCTGACCTTGGCATAATGGAATTGCTCCCCACTGGAATGGACAGACATTCTTAACTGCCATATAGGTTTACTCTTGCCATCAAATCAATATAAGCAGTAAAACAACATGCACTCACTACAGCCACAGCCTCTCCCAGACCCAGGGAGTTTGCTTGCAGCCCTTAGCCCAGGAGCTCCAAGGAATGCACAGCTCCTACTTCTACTCCTCCTGAGATCACAGGCAAGTGACAATGTACAGAACTCATGTTTGCCCCACACATCTGGTAAGCAGTGCTTGGAGTAAGTCTCAGGAGCTCCTCAGTATCTGGGGAGAAGAGGAATCCTGTGCCCTGGTGTTCTTCCATTTGGGGTCCTGGCACCGGAGGAATGCTTAACTGATCCCCAAGCAGAGAGACACAGAGAGAGAGAGAGTAGAGCTTGTGGCTTCCCTGTCATCATTCTAGCCTCATATCCCTTGGGCTCTGACTGGAAGACCTGGAGTTCAGGACTGCCCTGTGTGGCCATTTCATTTCTCCATCCTCACTGGACAGCCTAAACCCTCCTGTTCCCAGGGATAGGGGAAGCTCACCACAAGCTAAGGTGGAGAACTCATTGTTAGGGTTTTAGTGAAGACTACAGTATGAGGCTAGCTTGATTTTCTTTTTCTTTCTTAATTCCAAGATGTGATTTCTTTGGTACAGTGATCTCCCAAGTGAAAAAACTCCTAAGAAAGAAGGATGGATGGATGGATAGATGGGAAGAGGGAAGGAAGGAAGGAAGGAAGGAAGGAAGGAAGGAAGGAAGGAAGGAAGGGAAAGAGGGAAGGAAAGAAGGATTCATTGAGCACCTGCTCTGTACACACAGTGCCAAGCACTTTACAAATACCTCGTTTGATCCTCAAAACAACCCCGGGAAGCAGGTGCTGTTGTTATCCCTGTTTTGCAGATGAGGAAATTGCACAGAGGTTGAGCAACCCAAGGCCACCCAGCTAGTAAGTGTCTGAGGCTGGATTTGAACTCAGCCTAGACATCTGGAGAAGTTTAGGTGCCAGTCTCATACAATACTAAAATTAATGACTTGTATTTCCATGGTACTTTGTGACCTATGAAGACTTGTCATGGATGTTCCCACTTAATCTTCACAGTCCTGTGAAGTAGGTGCTATTGTTATCTCCATTTTAGGGATGAGGAAACTGAAACTTGGAGAGGTCCAGTGATTTGCCCAGGGTCCTATATCTCTTCTACATCAGAATCAGGTCTTCCTGGCTTCAAGGCACATCACCTCATTTATCTGGGCCTCAGTTTCCTCCTCAGTAAAATGAAGGGATTGGATTAGATGACTTCTGACCCACTTTGAGCTTTGGATTAAAGATCCTATGAATCTATGGTCACCATGACAAAACATGGCGGATGGGGCAAGCCAGATGATTGGGGGAATTTCTGAATGGAAGAATCCAGCTTTCTAGGTTTACACAGTAAAACTGCTGGCAAAGTGGTTCTAGAATAATAATAATTATAGTAATAATAGCATTTATATTGTGCTTTAAGGTTGGCAAATCACAATATACATATATAATGTGTATAAATACATAAATGTGTAGATGTGTGTATGCATGTGTATACGCATGTGTGTATATATACATACATATATATATATATAATTCATCCTCATAATATTATATCTTGTAGAGTAGGTGCTAAAATTATCTCCATTTTGAAATCTGTATACAATCACAGACACAATATATGTGTGATGACCAACTATGACAGACTGGACTTTTCTCAGCAATGCAGTGATATAAGTCAATCCCAAAAGACTCATGAAGGAGAGAGATATCAACATCCAGAGAAAGAACTAGAAAGAACTGAGCTTGAATCCTGATGGAAGCAAACTAATTGATCTTTTTCTTTTCATTGTTTGGTTTTATTTCTTCTTTACCATTTTTCATCCCACCTAATACAATTCGCCTTTGTAACCTGACTAATGTCTAATGTGAAAGTATTTGCAGATCCTCTACTGGACTATATGCTGTCGTGGGGGGTGGGGGGAAGGAGGGAAGGGAAATTTGAAACTCAAGGAACTATGGAATTGAATCCTGTAAACTAAAAATAAACAAATTAATATTTAAAAAATTATCTCCATTTTACAGCTAAGTAAACTGAGGCATAGTAATGCAGTGACTTGCCTAGTTACCCAGCTAGTGTCTGCAGTAGTATTCGAAGTCAGCTCTTCCAAGCTCCAAGTCCCACACGCCTCCTGAATATTCTGCCTAGCTATCAAATGAGTCCTTCTGCCCCTAGGGTGCTGTGGAGAACCCCAAAGAAGTTGGAGACCTCTCCAAACACCCAACAACCTAAGTAGCAGAGTCGCCACCAAAGTCAAATCTTCTTAGGCTCCACATCAGTGACATTAGAGCAGTGGGGACAGCATCCCAAGTAGGAGAGAGACCCATGCCAGCCTCCCCACACCTCCCCCCACTACCAGTTGGACTATGGCCTATTCCTAACCCCTAATAAAGAAATGCTGTTTATCAGTGAGGATGGAGAACACAGTATTTTTCAGCCCAATTTTCTCTGAACGCTAAAAACTGTAATCAGGATAAAATTAGCTGCACTGCTGGGGATAAGACCCATTTATAGATGCTTTTTTCTGCATCTGAATTGTTATCCCCTTGGCATTGCTCCCATGCTATCCCCCGCACTTTGGCTCATTATTGGAAAACATACGATCGGCCAGCATCTCTGCTCCCATCGCCACGTGTTGGCCGCTTTAAGAGCAAATCTAAAGGCAAATGAGAATGTGTGTGTGTGTGTGTGTGTGTGTGTGTGTGTTTAATTCCACTGTTATTTTTGAAAAAAAAAAGAGAGAAAAGAAAAGAATCCAACTATTGGGGCTGTATATGTCTGACAGTGGGTTAGATTATTAGGGAAAAACTCAGAGGCCAGTAGTGCCAGAAGGGACCTCAAAGGTCATCCATGCCCAGACCTATTTAAATCATAAATTTTAGTCTGAAAAGTCTCAACAGGTGGTTATACAAAGTTTGATCAAAGACCTCCCATGATGGGGAAATCATTACCTCACAAGGCAATCCATTCTTCAAATGTCTTCAGACTTCCAGTAAATTCCATATTTTAAGGCAAAATAATACTGTTATAAACAAATGGCATATATAAGCTGCTTCACAAACCTTAAAGGGTCATATGATTGTTAGCTTTGATGATGGTGATGGTGATGGCAATGAAGTCAGAAAGGCTTGGTGTGTTGTTTTACATTTTTCCTGAATATCCAACATTGTTCACTAACAGATATGACAAAACCCACAATGAAGTCAGAAAGGCTTGGTGTGTTGTTTTACATTTTTCCTGAATATCCAACATTGTTCACTAACAGATATGACAAAACCCACGTTCGTTCATCCAGTGAAGCATATATAGTTAGGAATGCTGATAATTTGTGTGGGTTTATTTGCTGAAGTTAATGTTTCAATTAGTTTTTTCATTTGACTCCAAGATTCTATAAGTAAACTATCAAGTCATCTACAAAAAGTGATTGTTTTGTGTCCTGTTTGCCTGTTTTTGTTTCCTCAATTTCTCTTTATTGTTTTATTGCTTTGGCTAGCATTTCTAGTACCATGTTGATAGTAATGATGAGAATGGACATCCTTGGCTTACCCCAACCCCTACTTATCCCCACTTCAGATAATACTAGCATTTGGTTTTAGGTAGACATTACGTATCATATTAAGGAAATTCTGTTTATTGATGTGCTTTTGAGGTTCATTAAAGAAAGTTTGTTGTATCTTGTCTATTGCTATAATAATATAATTTTGCTGTTTTGTTATTAATGTGGTCAATAACATTTATAATTTTCCCAATATTGAACCAGTATTGCAGTCCAAGTATAAATCCAGCCTGGTCACAGTATAAAACCTTTGTGATAGGGGTGGCTAGGTTGCTCAGTGAGTAGAGCGCCAGCCCTGGAGTCAGAAGGACCTGAGTTTGGATCCGGCCTCAGACATTTAACACACACAAATAAAAACCTAGCCATGTAGCCTTGGGCAAGTTATTTAACCCCAACTGCCCTCCAAAAAAAGCAAAAAACAAAACAAAACAAAACAAAACCAAAAAACCCTTTGAGATAGGTTGCTATAGTCTTGATAACATTTTATTTAAAAATTTTGCATCAATATCCATTAGATATTTTGGTTATATGAATTTCTTTCTCTGTTTCAACTCTTCTTAGTTTAGATATCAATATCATATTTATGGCACAAAAGGAATTTGGTAGGACTCTTCCTGTTTTTTTCAAATACTTGATTGGAATTTATTATTCTTTAATTTTTAAAAAATATTCACTTGGTCCTGTTTTTTTTTCCTTTGGGAATTAATTTAAGGTTTGTTTAACTTCAAGCTAGGGATAATTGTCTTTTATTTTCCATTCCATTCCATTATCTGGGAAATTCATATTTTTATAAATATCCATCCATTTCATTGAGATTGTCAGTTTTATTGACATATAATTAGGCAAAAGAGCTCCGAGTAATTTCTTTTATTTCTTCTTCATTGAATGTGAATTGACCTTTTTCATTTTTGATACTGGTAAATTGTTTTTTTTTCTTTTTTAAAATCAATTCAGCTAATGGCTTGTCTATTTTAAAGTCTCCCCATTCAAAAAAGCCCAAAACCTCATAGTAGTATTTACTGATTCATTGTTGTTAATTTTTTTACTTCCAATTTTCCTAACTTTTCTTTTGATTTTCAGAGCTCTCATTTTACTGTTTAATTGGAAATTTTTGTTTCATAGGGGTTTTTGGTCCAATTTGTTGATCTGCTCTTTTTTTATTAATGTAAACATTTAGAAATATAAATTTTCTCCTTAAAAAAGTGCTTTGGTTTCACCTACAAAATTTTGGTCCATTGTCTCATTGTTGTCCTTATCTTTAATGAAATTATTGATTACTTCTATTATTTGTTCTTCAATGCACCATTCCTCAAGATTAACTTATTTACTTTCTAATTAATTTTTAATTTTTGCTTCAAAAGCCCTTTATAGAATATAACTTTTATTGTATTATGGTCATTAAAAGATGGATTTAATATTTTTTCGTTTCTTCATTTGTTTATGAGGTTTTTATGCCCTAATAAAATAGTCAGCTTTTGTGAAGGTGTTATACACAGCTGACAATTGGATATATTCCTTTCTCTTCCCATTCAATATCCTCCACAAATCTAATATATCTAAATTTTCTAAAATTCAATACATATTTTTCTTTTTTTTAACTTTTTTGTTACATTTATCTAGATCATAAAAGGGTAAATTGAGGTCCCCTCCTTCATAGTTTTATTGTCTATTTCTCCTCATGTTGTTGTTCAGTCATTTTAGTCATGCCTGACTCTTTGGGACCCCACTTTGGGTTTTCCTAGCAAAGATACTAGAGCTATGTGCCATTTCCTTCTGTAGCTCAGGCTGATAAGGCTGAGGCAAACAAGGCTAAGTGACTTGCCCAGGGTCACACAGCTAATTAACTGTCAAGAAGCTGGATTTGAACTCAGGTCTTCCTGTCTCCAGGTGCAGTACTCTATTGGCTGACTATGCCTATCTAACTGCCTATTTCTCCCTATAATTATGCCATTTGGCACATGTGTTTTTAGTATTGATATTAGTTTGTTCTCTGCGATTTCTTTCAGGAAAATCTAGTTTCTCAGTTTATCCCTTTTTTTTTGTTGTTGTTATTTCATTGTCTAAGATCATGAGTGTTACCCCTGCCTTCTTTATTTCAGCTGAACTATGATGCATTCTGCTCTAACTCATTTTAAAACTCTGTTTATCTTTTTATTTCAGATATATTTCTTGTAAACAGCATATTGTTAAAGTTTACAATTCATTCTGCTGTCCTTTTCCAATTTATAGGTGTGTGTTCCATTCACATTCAGTTATATTTGTTAATTCTATATTTCCTTCCATTCTATTCTCTTAAACTTTTCCTGCTCTTTGCTTTCTGTCCTTCTTAAAAGATTTTGTTTGTTTAATTTCTGATTAATCCCTTCTTTAATCTGCCCTTCCTTTTATTCTGTCCTTTCCCTTATTGAGTTAAATGTATTTTTGTACTCAACTCTGTGTGTGTGTTTGTGTGTATGTGTAGTCTTTTCTCCTTTGACCAGTTTATCTGGAAGTTAGGTTCAAGGGTCACATACTCTCCCCAATTCCCTCTTCCTTGTTTTATAGACTTCTACTTGTGTAACCCATTTTGAGAAATAATTTTCCCCTTTCTTCCTCTCCTTTTTCTCCATTCCATTATATTCTTCTTCTTCCTTTTACTTCCTTCCTTTATGATCATTCAGACATAATGGAATCATACTCAAGTCTTCTGTATAATTAAGCCCCCTCTATGACCCCTGAGAACGTCTGTTCTGAGGAAATGAAAGTTCTCAGAACTGCCTTGTTTGGTCCCTTGTAAATGTTTACTCATGTTTACCTTTTTATGTTTTTCTTGATTCCTGTATTTGTATGTTATATTTTCCACTCATTTCTGGTATCTTAGTCAGGAATGCTTGGAAGTCCTCTTTTTGATTAAAGGTCCATTTCTCCCCTGCAGAATTAGACTCAGTTTTGCTGAGTAAGTTATTCTTGTTTACAAGCCTAAATCTTTTAGTTTCAGTCATATCACATTCTTAATTCTCCACCACAGGCAGATCCTTTCTATTTCGACTTTGACCCATGGTTCTAAAAGGCTGAGCAGTTTTATTTTATAATTTCTTGAAATAGTATATCTGGGGTCTTTTTTTGATCATGGCTTTCAGGCAGTCCAGTGATTCTGAAATTAACTCTCTTCCCTCTGTTGTTCAGGTCAGTCATTATGTGATTCCTTACATTTTATTCTATTTTTCAGTCTTTTGACTCTGTTTTCATATTTGTTGATGCTTCATGGAGCCATGAACTTCTATTTGATCAATTCTAATTTTGAAGGAGTAATTTTCTTGGATAAGGTTTTATGCCTCTTGTTCCAAGCTGTCAGTTCTCCCTCGCTATGTTTTTTCCATAGCTCTCATTTCTTTTCCCATTTTTTTTTTGCTTTACTGTTCTCCTTTGGTTTTAAAAATCAGTTTAGCTCCTTTTTTAACTCTTACTTTATCCCTTCCAGAAATACTAGTTGGGCTTGTGCCCACCCTACCTTTTTTGCTTTCAGGTTTTCCTTGTAGATTTTTTTTGAGTCATTCCCTTTTTCTCAGTTTGTGTCTACAGCTTCCCTGTCATCATAATAGCTTTTTATTTTGAAATTCTTGTTGTTGTTTGTTCATTCTTCCAGCCTATTTCTTGACTTTAGACTCTGTATTATGGTTAGGCTCTTTCACTTCTGAGGGGAGAATTTGGGCTAAATGTCTGTCCCCTTATGTACCTTGGATGCTTTCTTGGGGTGTTGAGCATTGTAACCTGGGTAGTGGGTGATGAAGCAGTTCCCACACCCTGCACTAGTTGGGGGAGGCCCTGGCACTTGTTCTTGCCCTGATGCATAGCCTCAGTCCTCTTTCAGTCCCTGGACTCAGGAATGCCCCATGCAGTGTCCTTCCTCAGGGTCCACAGACCTCTCCATCTGTCTCCTGTTGGAGATCTGGGTTAGACAAATCACTCACTGTGATTTGATTTCTTGGATTTCCTAATTTAGGATTTGGTCTGGTGCATTTTCTAGATCATTAGACACTGTGGGGTAGGAAAGCCAGTGTTTCCAGCTGAACCCCTATATGGACTCTGCCTCCTTCAGACACATTTTAGCCAAGTCACTTTGCCAATTGTGGAGGGCAGGTTAGAGGGGAGACACATGAGACAGAGACAAAGGAGGAGACTATTGCAATAGTGCGGGTAAGAGAGAGTAAAAGGCTAAAACAAGGAGGTCATGGCTATGAGGAGAAACAAGAGGACAGACTTGGGAGATATTGTAGAGATAGAAATTGCCAGATCTAACTACAGAGCAGATCTGTAGGCTGAGGCAGAGTGTAGAGTCACAGATGATGCCAACATTGTGGACCCGAGTTACTGCCACCCATTTCTCTTACATCTGCTCTCTGGCAGCAAGCTGCATGTCAGATGCCCCTCTGGCCCATAAAGAGACAGGAATATGAGGTCAGTCATCATTTATGCCAGTTGATGTGTTGTGGTGATGTTTCTGCTTGTAATGCAAGCAGAATGAGAGGATATTAGAGAGACCACATTGATAGCTATGGGACCCAATTTGCTAAGCTAGTGAACCTCCAGAGGAAAGTGACCAAAATGGTGAAAGGACAAAGGGCAGCATGACTTAATGGATAGAGCTGTGGATGTGGACTCAGGAAAACTGGGATTGAGCCCCAGTTTGGACAGCAAATGACTGTATGACTCTGGATAAGTCATTTAATCTCTGAACCTCTACTTCCTCATCTGTAAAATGGGGATAATAATAATAATAATAATAATCTCACACCTCCCAAGGCTGGTGTGAGAAAGTATGTGAAGGGTTGTCTTAAGGAAAGGGATGTGCAAAGCTTAAAGGACAGTTTCAACATGGGCCATTATTGTTATTGAAGGAAATGGCCATCATTTGTTTTGGAGAAGAGGTATCATGTCCAGGGCATGGTTGCTGCCTTCAGGATTTGAAAGGCTATCACCTGGAAAGGGGATTAGCCTTGTACTAATTGGCCCCAGAGGGCAGAACCGCAGAACCTAACAGCCAAGAAAAGGAAAGTGCATTTCCAATTGAAGCTTACTACAAAGGAATAGAGTAGCTAGAGAAAGCAAACTGAGAAAACTTTAAAATTATGAACATCATACAGAAGAGACGTCTGTAGCAATGATATGATGAAAACGCTGTTCCTGTCGTTTAGGATATCTGAGCAGCATAGACCAAGCGGTCTTCTCTTGCCTTTCTTTAAATCTTCATATATATGCTGGTAGGTGCAGAGAGCCTTAGGAGATCTTGGCAAATTTCCAGGCTCATGTTCTCCCACGATGAGCCAAGGGATTGGTTGGGGCATTATCTGAAATCAGTAATACTTTAAACAAGATCTTGTTGTCCTTGCAATATTTTTTCAGCAGCTGAGCTGGAACTTGAAAATTAGTCTTCAAAAACAGCCTTAGTCAATTACGCTTTCTTATTTTACCGCCAAACAACTGGAAACAGTTCATGGTTGCGGCTCCTCAGAGCACAGGAATTTCAGAACCGATAAACAAGCATTGGTTTTCATTTGAAATCCTCTTCTGTATTACCTCTCAATAATAGTGGTAGATGCTTTAAATCCAGGTGGAGCTTTTTCTCTCTTAGAAATATGAGTTTGGGAAGGGAGCCTTCTCCACAAGAAGCCTGTTTCATTCATATTCAAAATCTGTTGATCAGTGTATCCATCTTCTTCGATAGTAACTTGCCAAGCTTTCATCTGCACTCGCTACCTCTCTGGGAATGGGAGCATTAGGCAATTGAACTCAATTTTTAATGTGATCAAATCAACCAACATTTGCAGTAAAAGTTTCTTCACTACCCACTTCGTTTCCATTTTCTTTCATCACCTTAAATAAACTTGAAGCCTTTGTCTGAATGGCTGCTGTGTTAAAAAGAATCTCTTTCTTTTTATTGCAGTCTTTGATCCACATAACTAAAAGATGCTTCCTTCCTATCACCATAACATTTCTATTCCTCTTAGTCATTTGCAAACCACAAAAAGTTGGGGCAACTTTACTGTTTCTTTTAATATTCTATATCATAGAGTCAAAGCCTGTCAACATTTCATCCTACTTTTGAGTTATTGTCAGATAAAGATGGTATGCATTCATACTATCCAGTGATGTCAGAATTTTGTTTTGATGGAAGAACAGGAATCTTCCTTTTTGTGTGGGCAGTGTCTCCACCTGACCTGTTCTTCCTCATGTCCATTTTGTTAAGGGCTCTCTTTAAAGGAATTAGCAGGGGGTAGCTGGGTGGCACAGTGGACAAAGCATTGATTTTGGAGTCAGAAGGACCTGAATTCAAATCTGTCCTGACACTTACTAGCTATGTGGCCCTGGGCAAGTCACTTAACTGCAATTGCCTCCAAAACAACAATAAAAATAAATAAGTAAAAGAACTGGCACAACTGTCGGTAATGTTGCACAGCCATACATCACCTCCACACACAGGAATAAACAAAGGCAGAGTCACAAACACTGGCATGTTAAAGCCCTTGACTAACTTACAAGTGTCTGTGTCATAGTAATAAAGTTTTGGCTTGAATTAAATGCTACATGGCATTATTATATAATTCACACAAAATTTAATTTTGCATGACTCAAACTCGCATTAATCCTTAGATTTTTAAATTGAGATTCTTGTTTCTTCATTCTTCCAGCGTATTTCTTGACTCTAGGCTTAGACAGAAAAGCACACTGTATACAATGGAGATCTGTAGTTTTATGTATGATTGTCTTTTTTCTGTTCTTATACAAGTGGAAATGCTCATTTCATTTATTATTTTTATATTTAAAATTAAAAATTTTTTTTTGCTTTTTGGAGGGCAATTGGGGTTAAGTGACTTGCCCAATTTCACGTGGCTAGTTTTTGTGTCAAGTGTCTGAGGCCAGATTTGAACTGAGGTCATCCTGACTCCAGGGCCAGTGCTCTATTCACTGCACCACCTAGCCACCCCTAAAAATAAAATTTTAAAAGATGTCAAGTATCATTATACCCATTTCACAGAATGATACTGAGAGTGGATAAGTGACAGGCTCATTAGGTTGTGGTCTCCCTATCACCAGAAGGCTTCAAGCACCAGTGAATGACCACTTGTTAGAGACATCCTCTAAGGTGCCTTCCAACTGTGACATTCTGTGATTCGTGTGTTCATTTGACTTCTCTTTAATAAACATCTGTGATGTGCTGGGCACTGTGTAGGAAATAAAGACATAGAATGAAAAACATTTGGTAAAAGTGACACTGAGGCTGATTTTTACTCAATATGGGAAGAGCCTTTGACAATTAGAGCTGTCCAGCAATGGAATGCCTAGGAGGTAGATAGTTTCCTGTCACTGTAAGTATTCAAACAGATGCTGTCAGTAATGTTGTAAAGGATAGTCATGTATTGGATAGTGGTTAGACCAATGGCCTCGGAGGGTCCTTCCAACCCGAGGATGCCATAACTACAAGAACATTTTGTTAATTTCTCATTTGGAATCAACTAACTAGCTACCATCCCCTTTCTCATTTCAAAGTCAGTTACCTCTTTGTTGTATAGAGAACCTGGTCTCATTCTCTGAGGCCCCCAATATAATAGACTCTCCTGAGAACATCAATTATCACAGGGCTATGTCCTTATTGCTTGTTTGGAGAGCTGAGGGCCTCGTGTCAGACAATCTGCTTATTAACAGGGTTTAATGAGGTATTTCACAAATCATTCACAGCTAAAGTAGAACTTGTTCACTCAGGTATTCATGGGTCATTAACTCTGAATGAAAATATTATTTGGCTCAATATATATTAAGCAATGTTCCCCAGGGAGAACATAGATGGTAAACCTTTCTTCCCAACAATGCCCCAATCTTTGATTTTAAACAGTAAATTTTCACCATCTGGGAAGCCTTACCCCCTTAGGCAGAGCTGCCACCCAGAAGCTGCTGTAGGAGGAATGGGGGATAGGAGTTGGGGGATGGTCTTTCCAAGAGAGGGAGCCCTTTTATAAAGGTTGATTCCCATCCACCATTTCCAACTTTCTCTTCCCTTGCTTCCAGCTTAACTCCTCATCTCCACCCTTCCTCCTCAGCAGCAGCTTTACCCACCTTGAGATGCCTCCAAAGGTTTTAACTCAGAGAATGGACAAGTGGCTTTAAAAGTTTCCTGCAAAGAAATGGAAGAGAAGCCTAACAATGCAAACACAGTCAAGTAAGAAAAAAAAGTAGAGCTCGCACCCCTCCTACTCTTAGTCTTTGTCACACACATTATGAGACAAAAACAATGGCAATCTAATCATATCTGACAAGACATTTACCTCCCCCCCAAATTCAAAATCATCAAGAAAATTATTTGGGATATGAATTTATGCTCATTATTGTTAATGCCAGACTTCCCTTCAGTGTGTATTTGTGTCTTGAGATATTAGTTAATGATAGTACGAAGCCATCACAATTAGCAAGACATTTAAAAACTAAGTTTTCATTACTGAAAATGATGTGCCCGACACCTTACAAAAACTCTCTTAGCTTCAGACTTTAAAAACTTGACAACAGCCTTCTAAATGACTTAAAAATATTCCAAAGAGTTTTAGTGGGCTTTGAATTCATTGTTAAACATATTAAAGATGCAACCTATTCCAATTACAAAAACAACTGATTAACATCAAGGAAGATGGAACTTTATTAGTGGGATTTAGACAAAAACCTTTGCATGGTTGGTGGATAGGATTTTTTTTAATGAGCATCAGCATTTAGTAAGTGAAGCTGACACTCCATGTCTCACATGAAGGGAGACTGCTTTTCCTCTACCATCTCATGCAACAGGTCCCTGCTGGCTTCTTTGCACAGCAGCCAAACCTGATATCCCACTGCTTGAAGAGGAAGAATATGATATCAAATCATGTTCTTCAGTATCCACAAGGACTACAGGCCTT